>CM026565.1:27580051-28180051 GCA_015143295.1 Tetracentron sinense | reverse complement strand
TCCTTCCATATAGACCACTATTACAAATCTCCTGAGAAATACCCAATTTCTCCCGAGAAAAACATCTAAAATTTAAAACTCTATTTTTATCATGATATTTTAAAAATCTCGCGAGAAATATAATTTGCTTTTTTTGTCCCGTATATATCGCGAAATTTAACCGAGATTTTAAAAATATCATGAGAAATACACAATATTGTTAGTTTTATGAATTTATAACTCGGCGATATTTATTACTATTTTCTGTAATTTCCATATATTTTTTAAATCATTGCCGAGATTTAGGCAAGAAATACCCGAAAAAAATTCAGATTTGAAAATTTCCCAAGAAAAACTTCGGACGATAAAACCCAAGAACGAGATTTGAATTATAGACCAAGCTATTGCCCCGAGCAATAAGGACCATAGGACAGAAGCTATGACCTCCACTGGCACCGATCGCCAACCCAATAAAGAGTCCAAAAAAGAGCTTGGGAACCCCAATTTGGTAGGAAGTGCTCAAAATATCACGAGAGAAGAAAAAATGCAACAACAAATGTGATCCACCGATTCCTCCATTGCAAAGCACATAAGAAAAGCAATTTTTCATTCTCCACCCTCTATGTTTAAAGTGATCACATGTGAGAATTTTGTCCAGAGAAACTAACTATAGGAAGAAAGATACCTTAAACCGGACTTCGGAGTTCCGCACAACCCTGGAAAGAGAAGGAAGGGAAGGAGTGACCCGTAAAACTAAAGAAAATTATCTCATTGTAAACTGACCACCATAGTAACAAAATTCGGATTCAGGAATTATTTGGCGGGGGTTAAGTTTGAAAAAAAAGGGAAATGTTCGGGATAATAAAAAATAATAATTATAAAAAATAAGAACGTGATACCAACTAATCCATCTACCAATCTGGATGTATTGACATTTCTTATTATGTTAGACATTTATCCAATTCCTAAAAAACAAGCATTATATAAACTCGCAAACTTAAGAAAAAATTACATAAGGCTTAAGCAAACTTTATGTAATTTAAGAGAAAAGAATAATCTAGATTACATGTTTGTATATGCAAATCAGATTATATAAGCAATTCAAAAATGTATAGAAACGGGAAAAATAATAATCTGAATAGATAAAATCACAAAAACAATATACGAGTGTATTTCTTAGCATAACATAGTTATTTAACAAAATATATAAATAGTTCAGAATAAATAGCACAAATCATATTTCCTCTCAGTTCGGTCGAAATTCAATAAACTAACCAACGTGCAAAATCATCATTTTTCTCTCAATTCAATCAAATGTAATCAAAACCCTAATATAACCTACTCCAATAAAGTTTTCTCCTTTTATCAGTTGACGACTTTTATCAAATGGAGATTTCTCAATGTGAAATAAGTCTCAGGTTTTTAGTAATAATTATATTGCTGATAGAAAGTTCATTTTCCCCTCATTCTTATTTTAGAATTCCGAATAAGCATGAACAAATAATTTGTGAGAAATCTTCCTTCGGAATAATTCATTCGTTTGGGAATTGTTCGTGAATAATTCATTAGTTTGGGAATTATTTGTCAGTTCGGGAAAAATAAGCATTTTTAAACGTTACCCATTAAAAAATGAATAGTTTGGAAACAATTCGTGAATTATTCGAGAACTTTGTTACTATACTGACCACTATTGTTCTTAACGTACACCTGGTCATCTCTATGTGTGGGACAAGGAAGAGCATTCTATACGCAACCAATACGTATGAGAACCTCCATCTCCGGATAATTAAGATTATGTCTGAGCCTAGGGCACCACACTGTAGAATTTGCCACCAATTCAAAACATGACATTAACAACGCACTCTTTTTTGATAGCAAAAGGAATAAATTACCAAAATCATTTCTAAAGGGTAGACCGACCACACCACATATCCTTCCAAAACTTTACTAACTCATCCCAACCCACCCTAAATCTAATGTGTTACAAAAACTCGTCCCAAATGTTCATAATAGCTTTCCACATTCCCAATCCACAGGCTCTCACTTTACACACCAAAACACTATAATCACTTCCCCCAACAATGTGTTATTGACGACCGCTAAAAGCTTCACCCCCAATCCACCAACCTTCATAGGTAAGCAGATTGAATTTCATTTACCAAGTGATATTTCATGACTTAAACCCTCTCATTCCACAAAAAGTCCCGTTGGATCTTTTCCAATTTCTCTGCAACATAAATTGGACTTGTCAAGAGGGACTTTAAGTAGGTAAACTGCTCAAAGTACTCCAAAGAGGCATAAATTTACCCCCTTTGGATAGATATCAAGATTTTCACCCTAATAGCCTTTTGGAAAAGTTTCCCACCACTAGATCTCATATTGTTGTGGGCTTATAACTGGCATCGAGAGGCAAACCCAGGTATGGCATTGGAAGTAACCCTTTTTACAATCCAAACAGAAAGGCAATTCTCTCAAATTCGGAACCTTCTTCCAAGGTTGATCCTTAAACACGAGACCGCTTCAAAACATCTAAAGACATCAAAGACAAGCTAATTGCATGCCGGATGTAAACAGAGGATTAAGGTATCACCAACAAACAACAAATGGGATACAAATAAACTCTCCACCTTGCCCCTTCCCACTTGAAAACTGAAAAGCACGAATCATCCCAGCATCCTCGCCTTCAGCGATAAATCTAATCAGTAGTCCTCCCATAATGGTGAAAGGGAAAGGGGAGAGGGGTGGATATCCTTGACTGATTCTTTTGAAATTTTGGGAAAAAACTTCCAAAGAACCAAATCATCCCAATATCCTCGCCTTCAGCGATAAATCGGTTCAGTAGTCCTCCCATAATGGTGAAAGGGAAAAGGGAGAGGGGTGGGTCTCCCTGACTGATTCCTTTGAAAACTTGGCGAAAAACTTCCAAAGAACCATCAACAACAATATGATAGAACACAGAGGATAAAATCCCCGTATCCACTTTCTCCATCTACCTCCAAAACCTCTTCTTTTTAAGCAAACAGTCTAGAAACTCACAAGCGGCCATATTACTTATAAGCTTTTTCAAAAAAAAAAATTTGATCAATAGCACACTTTTTTAAGCAAAAACAAAAAGTACAAGAAACAACATAACAAAGAGTTTACAAGCAAGTAAACTCTTCAACAGCACGCACCACCAAATACAACCCTCCCAAGACAGCCAAAGTTACAGCATACAATTAAGCATATCTTCCCTCTAACAAAGAACCCTCACCCACTCCAGGATAGTCATACGAATGCAATTACAAAGACGGGGCATTGTGGACGAGACATCTTCAAAAACTCTCTCGTTCCTCTCTTTCCACAGAAGCCAAGAAATCGCCCCAAGAAGGACTCCCCAAACAGCCGCACAAACCCCTTCCCCTCTTTTTCATTCCCAACTCTCTAGCGCATTCCACAACGTCAAGGGAAAAACCCAAGCCACCCCCAATCGAGACAAGAAGAAATTCTACACCTCCACCGCTACCGAACAATGGAGAAGGAGATGGTCCACCGTTTCTTCCGCTTGGAAACACAAAAAACACCTATTGGGTAAACTCCATCCCCTAACCTGCAAATTATCCACAGTGAGGATTCTATCCAACACCGCGGTCAATAAGAAAAAAGAGACCTTAAAGGGTAATCCTGGATTCCAAACAACCCTATAAGGAAATGGCCTCTCATCCGAAGATAGAAGAGAATGATACAAACTTTTAACTGAAAACCTCCCTAAACTATCCTTGCTCCACAACCGACAGTCCCTGCCCTCTGGGTAAATAGTCGACGAAGAAATGCGCTCCAAAACTCTGAATAAGTCTTCCATCTCTCAATCATTAGGATCCCTTCTCCACCTTGGGCACCAGACCACTCCCATAGCACTCCTCTCATAGGAATCCACCACAAGCACCTCCTTCCAAACAACCCAATCAATCTTTAATTCCTTCATTCTCCTATCAACACATTCGGAAGCTATGAGAACTTGATCCACGAGTTGTCTATCACCCCCCCTCCCCCCTTTTGATTGATCAATCTCAAGTAAAATGAATCAGGAGATCAAAGAGCATACAAACGATTTTACAAGCACATAAACTCATCAACGTAAAGAAAACAAACAAGAACCAATTGGGAAAAAACACAAAACCGCTTACTGAATTGGATGTAGTAACCCAAGGCCTCCTTCACAAAAAAAGACTCACTCCAACAAGCAACCCAAATCCACACCCCCTTTACTAACTGCATTCCAATCTAGGATCAGGGGCTTAATTCTCCACAGACGCAAGAGGAAGAGGATTGAGAGCCTTCAAAAATTATTTTTTGATTGGTAATAGGCAGGAGATGTATATATATAGAGAGAAAAAAAGGAATACACCGGCCAAGCTAAAGGAACTAAAGAGTACAAGAAAAATAAACTATGCTATTACAAAAGAAAGTGTAACCAAGCTAAATCAAAATTCTCAAAGATGGAGCAACAATGCTTCAGAAGGTGACTAGCCCATAGGCAGGTACTAATGACCGGAGAGGGGTCATTTTCAAAGACCCTCGAGTTCCGTTCGATCCAGAGGGACCAAGTTACTGATGTGATGATCAACACGCCCCCTTGGAAATCCCCTTGTCCCCCAAAAACGTCGAGAACTTATAGGATAAGAAGTGCCGGAAGGAGAGGGGAAACCCAGTTGAGACCCAAACGGGATAGGAAATAACACCAAACTTGGTGCGCATAAGGACAATGTAACAAGAGATGATCTACCGTCTCCTCGGTTTCTAGGCACAAGAAACAATCATTGGTCATCTGTCACCCTCTATTCTTGAGATAGTTGCAAGTTAGTATCTTATTCAAGGCAGCAGTCCAAAGGAAAAAAAGATACCTTGGGAGGCAGACCTGCCTTCCATATTAGTCTATAAGGGAAAGGCTAGCCGACATCGGGGAGTAAGGCCTCGTATAGGGATCTCACTGGAAATTGACATTTGTTGTAGTGTCCCTAATCGAGAGGGAGGTGGGAATCTAGTGGAGCCTAGCTAGGAGGGTTTGGAGTTCCCAGTCATTTAGATTGCATCTCAAATGTGGACACCAAACTTTGGAGTGCAGAAGGTACTCAAGGCAAGACTCGATAGTGGAGATTTATCAACTGCGCTTGGAAGAAACGACCACACTCTCTCGACCCTTGTCCATACTAATCGAGAACCAACAAGATAAGAAGTTACCAAATGAATAAGAGAAGACCCACTCTATACCTACTCGAGATAGGAGATGATTCCAAATACCCATTGCAATAGGACAATGCAAGAGCAAGTGGTCCGTGGACTCTTCCGCTTGCAGACACATATAACAATGATTAGTCATCCTCCACCCTTTATTTTCCAGATGGTTACAAGTTAAGATTTTATTCAAAGTAACATTCCAGAGGAAGAAAGAAACCTTAGATGAAATACTTGGATTCTATAGTCCTATGAGGAAAGGAGCTTGAAGGGGATTGAAAGATTGTAAAAATGATCTCACTGACAATTGACCCTTGTTTCCTCTAAACCAAATCTTGTTTCTATACCCTATAGAATCGAGGGAGAGGGAAGAACTAAGGCGAGCTACATGGTGCCCAAGGTCATTAATTTCTAAGTCATTCAAATCCCATGATTCCCATCTCAACTTCGAGGACCACACTACCTCTTTTGGACTACATTCAAAATACTCTGCTGCTAAAGCATCCCTAGGGATGCAGAGAATCAGAGATGGCATAATCAAGCGCCGCTTTAAGTCTTTTAGCAAGAGCCTTTGAACAGATATACAAAATTCCCACCAGATTAATGAGTCTAAAACCCCTAGGACCATTAATTCCTTCTTTCGTAGAAATGCAGCCCAGGAAGTGTCATTCATGCTTTTTTTTTTATATAACTCCATTAGTGAAACCTCCCACTAGATCTTCGTTTTTATGTTTCTTTTTTCTTCCCTCAATGGTGCATGTAGTTTGAAGGAATTGGCATTTGGAAGCATTCTTAATCAGAATTATTCATTTGTAGTAAGTGCTTTAGTGTTTGAAAAACACACAAATATGCAAATGATTTTATTTTATTTTATTTTTATCTAAATATGCAAATGAAAATTCAGACTACCAAGAACAAAAATTCAATTCTAGAAGTCAAAACTATTCAAACCCTCTAGTCCCATATTAGTTTCTCAATCCCTTCAAGCAGATTGGTAATTATATCCAGAAAGATATGGTTCATATGACTCATCTTTGCAATCAAGCAAAATCAATTTTTTTAACTAATAGCACCAAAATACCAATCTCAACCAAACAAATCTTGTTACTCATTAATCATAAAGTGGGCATTTGAAAAAAAAAAAACACACCAAGCAACATCAAGCAAGGAACCGAATCATTCAAGCAAATAATTTTTTCACTGATTTATTATAATCTTCTATACTGGTGGAAGTTTAGAAATTTATAGCTGGTACCTGCAGTTATCCAGACTCATCTTCTTCTTCGCAAGCATGTCCTTCAGCCTCCCAGGTGTGGCAACAACAATATGCACACCTTTCTTCACGACCTCCAGCTGCGACCGCATATCGACCCCACCAATACAAAGCAATGGCCTCAATTCTGGATACCCGTGCTCCTTCAAGGGGATCAAAAACTCCTCCACAACCTCATACGTCTGCCGGGCAAGCTCTCTCGATGGGCAATCAACCAACCCAAAAGGACCTTCCCCCGGAACAATCGGCAACATCACCTCTTCTTGCAAAGCCACCCATGATCAGTGGCAAACAAAAAACCAGAGTCTTTCCTGAACCCGTGAAGGCAATCCCATCATGTCTCTCCCAGACAAAATCACAGGAAGCCCCTGAACCTGAATGGGGTCGGTCTGAACAATCCCCTTAGCTTTCAATTTCTTCAGAATCGGATCAGGAAACCGCATATCCTTGAAGTTCTTGATTGGTGGGGGTACATCTTCACCATCAACGAGTATATGCCATTGCTTACGAATTGCTTCACGATCCTTCAAAGACATTCGTCGAATTGCCAATGGGGCTTCCATCCCGTAACCAGTGACTCCGTGTAGGTGATTCCCTTAGCCAATTCACGAACTGACAAAAGGGTTTTTGCGATCTGGGAGGTGCTCGATCATCTCCTTCTCTTGTTGCACGATTTGCTCAGTTGGGGTTATCTCAGGGAGGTCGCGCTTAAGCTGAGAAGCCTTGACGAGTAGGCTGGGTTTCGCTTCGGCGAGATTGGATCGCTCGGGATCATCTTCAAGTGCCGTCAATTTGCCTTTGCGTTGGAGGATTTTCTGGGCTTCCTTTGCTTCTGCGTTTCTGACTGGATGTAGTCAACTACCATCATCATCTTCCTCCGATCGACGTTCCATCGATCGTTTTTGCCTGTTTCGCTAATGGATCTGGGGTTTGATCGCCTGAGGATTCTGAAAATGGGTTATATCCACAAACGAGAGATTGAGAGAATTGCAGTCAAAGGATTCCTCCTCACTCCTTAAAACCTTACACCCTAAATACTTCTCCCAAATTCCAAAACCTCGACAAGCGTCATATTAAATGACGGCATGGAATGATATATTCGGGCTAGCCTCTCTCCTGGACGTGTGCTCCCCTTTAACTATGATTAGATTCACTTATCTAAGGATTTAAAGCATTAATCTTAGATTTTAGAAGATATAGAATAAGATTCAATTTGGGACCGCATTATCCTGGACTTACACAAGAAGGGACCACGATAGACACGGTGCCGACATCTTCTAACCACAGAGAGGAACCGCCGCCGGAACTATACACATTTGATGTGTAGCACTTAACTCCTAGGACTCCGACATCTCCGAATACCAGTAACGGGGGAACCCCGGGCCATGCAGGACCACCAGCCACTCCTGACCTAGTCCAAGAGGGCAACACGCACGACCCTAGACAAAACAGACCGATTCCCGATATCAGTCACGGGGAACCCCGGGCCTTTAATGGGCACCGTCTCTCCTGACCTAGTCAAAGAGGAACCACGGGACTATACCGAACCCTGGTTAGATTTTTAAACCAACAGGTCTAACCCAGTAGGTAAACCAAGCCTCGCTTGATTAACTGCAAATACTGGGGCATGCGCCCTGTGAACCACTTGTAAACACCCCGTCCCGTTAGGGAGCGTTCCAGACTAATGGATGTCCTCCATAGCTTACAAGACATGCAACACAACTTTCGTCACCCTAGGGTAGGCATCCATTTACCCGGGACCGATCTGGGTTCCCGGAGGGACACATAAAATCACCACCATTCACATAGGGGTCTCCGCCCCTTTTTCATTCATGTTAAAAGACATGCATATACATCACATGAAATAATATAGCAAAATAAGCGGAAAAAGTGAAGAAAAGAGAGGGGTTTTACTGTTTCACGCGTTTCGAGGCCTCGTAGGCAAAAACAGATGTCACCAACGCGTTCCCAACGACGATCAACCTCGGGTAGAGCGCATGCAACTTTCTCTCTCCACTTTCTCTCTCTACCTTTTTCTCTCTCTACACGCAAAACGAGACGCCAGAGAGAAAATCGGACGCCGCGAACGCGTCGGGGACGTCGAAAAACCTTAAGGACCCACTTCTCTCTTCTTTCTCTCTCTTCTTTCTCTCTCCTCTTTCTCTCTCTTCCTTTCTCTCTCCTCACTCTCTCTCTAAAATCTGCTGTGGCGGAATCTCCCCCTCTGTTTACAGAACGTAAATAATGGGAAAGGCTGGCCTCCTTATATATAGATAAGGTCATGTGCTATGCACATGACCATATTTAATGGTCCCGTTGACCAAGTCAACGGTTGACCCATTTGACTTTTTTTTTTTCTCTTATGTATACGGCCTCCGTGGTCCTACTTAAAGACATCCGATTTTAACGAAACTTTAGGTGACCGAACTTGGGGCAGTCCGACACCTACTGTAAAAATTTCGGGGAAAAATACTGAGTTTTGACAGCTACACTTTAGTCCGGAAGAAAATTGCAAAACCCCCTAATTTCCTGATTTCGAACACAAAACAGGCCGCCGTTTCTTCGTTTGAGATAACTAACTGCCGTGACGACAGACATTAGTCCCCACGGCCGACCAACACGCATTAGTACTAACCGCACAGATTTCTATTAGGATCTCCAACAGATATTGGGTCCCACTTAATTTCTGGAAATATGGAAATTTCTCATTTTTCTCAATTTTATCACACATAATGGCCCCGCGGTCCCGCGAAATGATACTTGACGGAACCGATACGGTAGGGGTGTGTCCCGGCAGTCGACCAGCACACTGTGTGCGATTTTCGCCAAATGATACTGAGATTTCCTCGGTGCACTTCAACCCTGAGCAAAATCCCCTTCTTATTAATTTAACAAATAATTAACTAATTAACCTCCATTAAGGACCCATAAACACATAATTTTATTATATTAAAATTCCAGGTCGTTACAGTCGGACTCGAGCTCTTTGAATATTCGAGCTCAAATTATAGCTCAGCTCATTCAAGCCTGATACACCAGCTTGAATGAGATGAGCTGAGCTGACGAGAAAGCTGGTCTTGAGTGCAGCCCTACCAGTGGCAGTGGCTGCATCTCATGTTCAACACAAACAGAAAACAGAAAAACATCTATTGGGTCTTCACATCTATAATGGTTGGTATTAAAAATAGGCAAAATTACTAGGAACAAAATAAATCAAACCTCGGACTTTCAGATCCAACATGTCTGATGTCAATGTTCAACAAGCTTAAGAGTTGTTTGCTAAATATGGCTCCAAGCTTTAGCTAGAACTTGTTGAACCATAAAAAGTGGATGTGAACGAGGTTACATGTTCTAAGGAGCAAGAGGAAGAAGTGGCAGAGTAGAAGGGATATCTGATGGACTAGGTAGTTGGCCCAAGGCCTTATTTCCACTCCTTGAATGATTGTGGAGAGAGCTCAGATTTGAAGATGTCTGAATCTATCTATCCTCTGTAGAATTTATTTTTCTATCTGTTTACATTTGGCTGCGAGGAGGATGCATATGTTATAAGAGGAGGGTACAGAGTTTGGTAATAGAAGATTTTCAGGATCCATTATATCTAGTACCAGGTTCTTTGTTGGGTCCGAAGATTGGAGTTCACTGTTCAAAGTGGCTTCATTGAGGGTAACAAAGTATCAGCTAAAATTTGTTTTACCTGAAAAGTGGAAGAGAAGATTCATGGCTCGATGTCCTAAGGAGTCAAAAGGAAAGGCGTGCAAAGTAAGAGTGATCTCCTCTGTTGAGCTAGGTTGCTGGGCCTTATTTTTAATCCTTGAGAAAATGAGAATGATTTTTCTTATATGCCTTTTGATAGTGTGAGAATGGTTATTATTTCTATTCCTTGAAAATATGGAAAGGGTCCTATTGCAATTAAAGATAACAATGTAAAGCCAGATCATCATAGTCTCTCCTGATGGAGTACTAGGCTCTATAACAAAAAACTCCGTTTGTTTCAATAATTCGTGAATTATTCACGCAATTTTGGGTTGAAGAAGTATTCACGAATTATTGGAATCCCGAATTATCTGCGAATTTCCCGAATTTTCCGAATTATTTTATCAAATTTGGCAAAAAAAACTACTTATTTTGTATATTTTTTAAACAAATTGTTCGTATATTTTTATGTTTATTATTCTATTATTTATTTTCCCCGAATTTTCACAAATTTTTCCAAACTTGACCCCTGCCAAATCATTCCCGAATCCCGACTGTCACTATGGTACTAGGCAATGACAATCTTCGAATAAACATGATCTAGTGGGAAGGACACATCATCAAATATCTTGTGATTCTCTCCTTCCATATAGACCACTGTTACAAATCTCCTGAGAAATACCCCATTTCTCCCGAGAAAAACATCTAAAGTTTAAAACTCTATTTTTATCATGATATTTTAAAAATCTCGCGAGAAATATAATTTACTTTTTTTATCCCGTATATATCGCGAAATTTAACCGAGATTTTAAAAATATCATGAGAAATACACAATATTGTTAGTTTTATGAATTTATAACTCGGCGATATTTATTACTATTTTCTGTAATTTCCATATATTTTTTAAATCATTGCCGAGATTTAGGAAAGAAATACCCGAAAAAAATTCAGATTTGAAAATTTCCCAAGAAAAACTTCGGACGATAAAACCCAAGAACGAGATTTGAATTATAGACCAAGCTATTGCCCCGAGCAATAAGGACCATAGGACAGAAGCTATGACCTCCACTGGCACCGATCGCCAACCCAATAAAGAGTCCAAAAAAGAGCTTGGGAACCCCAATTGTGGTAGGAAGTGCTCAAAATATCACGAGAGAAGAAAAAATGCAACAACAAATGTGATCCACCGATTCCTCCATTGCAAAGCACATAAGAAAAGCAATTTTTCATTCTCCACCCTCTATGTTTAAAGTGATCACATGTGAGAATTTTGTCCAGAGAAACTAACTATAGGAAGAAAGATACCTTAGACCGGACTTCGGAGTTCCGCACAACCCTGGAAAGAGAAGGAAGGGAAGGAGTGACCCGTAAAACTAAAGAACATTATCTCATTGTAAACTGACCACCATAGTAACAAAATTCGGATTCAGGAATTATTTGGCAGGGGTTAAGTTTGAAAAAAAAGGGAAATGTTAGGGATAATAAAAATTAATAATTATAAAAAATAAGAACGTGATACCAACTAATCCATCTACCAATCTGGATGTATTGACATTTCTTATTATGTTAGACATTTATCCAATTCCTAAAAAACAAGCATTATATAAACTCGCAAACTTAAGAAAAAATTACATAAGGCTTAAGCAAACTTTATGTAATTTAAGATAAAAGAATAATCTACATTACATGTTTGTATATGCAAATCAGATTATATAAGCAATTCAAAAATGTATAGAAACGGGAAAAATAATAATCTGAATAGATAAAATCACAAAAACAATATACGAGTGTATTTCTTAGCATAACATAGTTATTTAACAAAATATAGAAATAGTTCAGAATAAATAGCACAAATCATATTTCCTCTCAGTTCGGTTGAAATTCAATAAACTAACCAGCGTGCAAAATCATCATTTTTCTCTCAATTCAATCAAATGTAATCAAAACCCTAATATAACCTACTCCAATAAAGTTTTCTCCTTTTATCAGTTGACGACTTTTATCAAATGGAGATTTCTCAATGTGAAATAAGTCTCAGGTTTTTAGTAATAATTATATTGCTAATAGAAAGTTCATTTTCCCCTCATTCTTATTTTAGAATTCCGAATAAGCATGAACAAATAATTTGTGAGAAATCTTCCTTCGGAATAATTCATTCGTTTGGGAATTGTTCGCGAATAATTCATCAGTTTGGGAATTATTTGTCAGTTCGGGAAAAATAAGCATTTTTAAACGTTACCCATTAAAAAATGAATAGTTTGGAAACAATTCGTGAATTATTCGAGAACTTTGTTACTATACTGACCACTATTGTTCTTAACGTACACCTGGTCATCTCTATGTGTGGGACAAGGAAGAGCATTCTATACGCAACCAATACGTATGAGAACCTCCATCTCCCGATAATTAAGATTATGTCTGAGCCTAGGGCACCACACTGTAGAATTTGCCACCAATTCAAAACATGACATTAACAACGCACTCTTTTTTGATGGCAAAAGGAATAAATTACCAAAATCATTTCTAAAGGGTAGACCGACCACACCACATATCCTTCCAAAACTTTACTAACTCATCCCAACCCACCCTAAATCTAATGTGTTACAAAAACTCGTCCCAAATGTTCATAATAGCTTTCCACATTCCCAATCCACAGGTTCTCACTTTACACACCAAAACACTATAATCACTTCCCCCAACAATGTGTTATTGACCACCGCTAAAAGCTTCACCCCCAATCCACCGACCTTCATAGGTAAGCAGATTGAATTTCATTTACCAAGTGATATTTCATGACTTAAACCCTCTCATTCCACAAAAAGTCCCGTTGGATCTTTTCCAATTTCTCTGCAACATAAATTGGACTTGTCAAGAGGGACTTTAAGTAGGTAAACTGCTCAAAGTACTCTAAAGAGGCATAAATTTACCCCCTTTGGATAGATATCAAGATTTTCACCCTAATAGCCTTTTGGAAAAGTTTCCCACCACTAGATCTCATATTGTTGTGGGCTTATAACTGGCATCGAGAGGCAAACCCAGGTATGGCATTGGAAGTAACCCTTTTTACAATCCAAACAGAAAGGCAATTCTCTCAAATTCGGAACCTTCTTCCAAGGTTGATCCTTAAACCCGAGACCGCTTCAAAACATCTAAAGACATCAAAGACAAGCTAATTGCATGCCGGATGTAAACAGAGGATTAAGGTGTCACCAACAAACAACAAATGGGATACAAATAAACTCTCCACCTTGCCCCTTCCCACTTGAAAACTGAAAAGCACGAATCATCCCAGCATCCTCGCCTTCAGCGATAAATCTAATCAGTAGTCCTCCCATAATGGTGAAAGGGAAAGGGGAGAGGGGTGGATATCCTTGACTGATTCTTTTGAAATTTTGGGAAAAAACTTCCAAAGAACCAAATCATCCCAATATCCTCGCCTTCAACGAAAAATCTGCTCAGTAGTCCTCCCATAATGGTGAAAGGGAAAAGGGAGAGGGGTGGGTCTCCCTGACTGATTCCTTTGAAAACTTGGCGAAAAACTTCCAAAGAACCATCAACAACAATATGATAGAACACAGAGGATAAAAACCCCGTATCCACTTTCTCCATCTACCTCCAAAACCTCTTCTTTTTAAGCAAACAGTCTAGAAACTCACAAGCGGCCATATTACTTATAAGCTTTTTCAAAAAAAAAAATTTGATCAATAGCACACTTTTTTAAGCAAAAACAAAAAGTACAAGAAACAACATAACAAAGAGTTTACAAGCAAGTAAACTCTTCAACAGCACGCACCACCAAATACAACCCTCCCAAGACAGCCAAAGTTACAGCATACAATTAAGCATATCTTCCCTCTAACAAAGAACCCTCACCCACTCCAGGATAGTCATACGAATGCAATTACAAAGACGGGGCATTGTGGACGAGACATCTTCAAAAACTCTCTCGTTCCTCTCTTTCCACAGAAGCCAAGAAATCGCCCCAGGAAGGACTCCCCAAACCGCCGCACAAACCCCTTCCCCTCTTTTTCATTCTCAACTCTCTAGCGCATTCCACAACGTCAAGGGAAAAACCCAAGCCATCCCCAATCGAGACAAGAAGAAATTCTACACCTCCACCGCTACCGAACAATGGAGAAGGAGATGGTCCACCGTTTCTTCCGCTTGGAAACACAAAAAACACCTATTGGGTAAACTCCATCCCCTAGCCTGCAAATTATCCACAGTGAGGATTCTATCCAACACCGCGGTCAATAAGAAAAAAGAGACCTTAAAGGGTAATCCTGGATTCCAAACAACCCTATAAGGAAATGGCCTCTCATCCGAAGATAGAAGAGAATGATACAAACTTTTAACTGAAAACCTCCCTAAACTATCCTTGCTCCACAACCGACAGTCCCTGCCCTCTGGGTAAATAGTTGACGAAGAAATGCACTCCAAAAGTCTGAATAAGTCTTCCATCTCTCAATCATTAGGATCCCTTCTCCACCTTGGGCACCAGACCACTCCCATAGCACTCCTCATAGGAATCCACCACAAGCACCTCGTTCCAAACAACCCAATCAATCTTTAATTCCTTCATTCTCCTATCAACACATTCGGAAGCTATGAGAACTTGATCCACGAGTTGTCTATCACCCCCCCTCCCCCCTTTTGATTGATCAATCTCAAGTAAAATGAATCAGGAGATCAAAGAGCATACAAACGAGTTTACAAGCACATAAACTCATCAATGTAAAGAAAACAAACAAGAACCAATTGGGAAAAAACACAAGACCGCTTACTGAATTGGATGTAGTAACCCAAGGCCTCCTTCACAAAAAAAGACTCACTCCAACAAGCAACCCAAATCCACACCCCCTTTACTAACTGCATTCCAATCTAGGATCAGGGGCTTAATTCTCCACAGACGCAAGAGGAAGAGGATTGAGAGCCTTCAAAAATTATTTTTTGATTGGTAATAGGCAGGAGATGTATATATATAGAGAGAAAAAAAGGAATACACCGGCCAAGCTAAAGGAACTAAAGAGTACAAGAAAAATAAACTATGCTATTACAAAAGAAAGTGTAACCAAGCTAAATCAAAATTCTCAAAGATGGAGCAACAATGCTTCAGAAGGTGACTAGCCCATAGGTAGGTACTAATGACCGGAGAGGGGTAATTTTCAAAGACCCTCGAGTTCCGTTCGATCCAGAGGGACCAAGTTACTGATGTGATGATCAACACGCCCCCTTGGAAATCCCCTTGTCCCCCAAAAACGTCGAGAACTTATAGGATAAGAAGTGCCGGAAAGAGAGGGGAAACCTAGTTGAGACCCAAACGGGATAGGAAATAACACTAAACTTGGTGCGCATAAGGACAATGTAACAAGAGATGATCTACCGTCTCCTCGGTTTCTAGGCACAAGAAACAATCATTGGTCATCTGTCACCCTCTATTCTTGAGATAGTTGCAAGTTAGTATCTTATTCAAGGCAGCAGTCCAAAGGAAAAAAAGATACCTTGGGAGGCAGACCTGCCTTCCATATTAGTCTATAAGGGAAAGGCTAGCCGACATCGGGGAGTAAGGCCTCGTATAGGGATCTCACTGGAAATTGACATTTGTTGTAGTGTCCCTAATCGAGGGGGAGGTGGGAATCTAGTGGAGCCTAGCTAGGAGGGTTTGGAGTTCCCAGTCATTTAGATTGCATCTCAAATGTGGACACCAAACTTTGGAGTGCAGAAGGTACTCAAGGCAAGACTCGATAGTGGAGATTTATCAACTGCGCTTGGAAGAAACGGCCACACTCTCTCGACCCTTGTTCATACTAATCGAGAACCAACAAGATAAGAAGTTACCAAATGAATAAGAGAAGACCCACTCTATACCTACTCGAGATAGGAGATGATTCCAAATACCCATTGCAATAGGACAATGCAAGAGCAAGTGGTCCGCGGACTCTTCCGCTTGCAGACACATATAACAATGATTAGTCATCCTCCACCCTTTATTTTCCAGATGGTTACAAGTTAAGATTTTATTCAAAGTAACATTCCAGAGGAAGAAAGAAACCTTAGATGAAATACCTGGATTCTACAGTCCTATGAGGAAAGGAGCTTGAAGGGGATTGAAAGATTGTAAAAATGATCTCACTGACAATTGACCCTTGTTTCCTCTAAACCAAATCTTGTTTCTATACCCTGTAGAATCGGGGGAGAGGGAAGAACTAAGGCGAGCTACATGGCACCCAAGGTCATTAATTTCTAAGTCATTCAAATCCCATGATTCCCATCTCAACTTCGAGCACCACACTACCTCTTTTGGACTACATTCAAAATACTCTGCTGCTAAAGCATCCCTAGGGATGCAGAGAATCAGAGATGGCATAATCAAGCGCCGCTTTAAGTCTTTTAGCAAGAGCCTTTGAACAGATATACAAAATTCCCACCAGATTAATGAGTCTAAAACCCCTAGGACCATTAATTCCTTCTTTCGTAGAAATGCAGCCCATGGAAGTGTCATTCATGCTTTTTTTTTTTATAACTCCATTAGTGAAACCTCCCACTAGATCTTCGTTTTTATGTTTCTTTTTTCTTCCCTCAATGGTGCATGTAGTTTGAAGGAATTGGCATTTGGAAGCATTCTTTAATCAGAATTATTCATTCGTAGTAAGTGCTTGAGTGTTTGAAAAACACACAAATATGCAAATGATTTTATTTTATTTTATTTTTATCTAAATATGCAAATGAAAATTCAGACTACCAAGAACAAAAATTCAATTCTAGAAGTCAAAACTATTCAAATCCTCTAGTCCCATATTAGTTTCTCAATCCCTTCAAGCAGATTGGTAATTATATCCAGAAAGATATGGTTCATATGACTCATCTTTGCAATCAAGCAAAATCAATTTTTTTAACTAATAGCACCAAAATACCAATCTCAACCAAACAAATCTGGTTACTCATTAATCATAAAGTGGGCATTTGAAAAAAAAAAATAACACACCAAGCAACATCAAGCAAGGAACCGAATCATTCAAGCAAAAAATTTTTTCACTGATTTATTATAATCTTCTATACTGGTGGAATTTTAGAAATTTATAGCTGGTACCTGCAGTTATCCAGACTCATCTTCTTCTTCGCAAGCATGTCCTTCAGCCTCCCAGGTGTGGCAACAACAATATGCACACCTTTCTTCACGACCTCCAGCTGCGACCGCATATCAACCCCACCAATACAAAGCAATGGCCTCAATTCTGGATACCCGTGCTCCTTCAAGGGGATCAAAAACTCCTCCACAACCTCATACGTCTGCCGGGCAAGCTCTCTCGATGGGCAAATCACCAACCCAAAAGGACCTTCCCCCGGAACAATCGGCAACATCACCTCTTCTTGCAAAGCCACCATGATCAGTGGCAAAACAAAAACCAGAGTCTTTCCTGAACCCGTGAAGGCAATCCCAATCATGTCTCTCCCAGACAAAATCACAGGAAGCCCCTGAACCTGAATGGGGGTCGGCTGAACAATCCCCTTAGCTTTCAATTTCTTCAGAATCGGATCAGGAAACCGCATATCCTTGAAGTTCTTGATTGGTGGGGGTACATCTTCACCATCAACGAGTATATGCCATTGCTTACGAATTGCTTCACGATCCTTCAAAGACATTCGTCGAATTGCCAATGGTGGCTTCCATCCCGTAACCAGTGACTCCGTGTAGGTGATTCCCTTAGCCAATTCACGAACTGACAAAAGGGTTTTGCGATCTGGGAGGTGCTCGATCATCTCCTTCTCTTGTTGCACAATTTGCTCAGTTGGGGTTATCTCAGGGAGGTCGCGCTTAAGCTGAGAAGCCTTGACGAGTAGGCTGGGTTTCGCTTCGGCGAGATTGGATCGCTCGGGATCATCTTCAAGTGCCGTCAATTTGCCTTTGCGTTGGAGGATTTTCTGGGCTTCCATTGCTCTGCGTTTCTTGACTGGTATGTATTCAACATACCCATCATCATCTTCCTCCATGATCGACGCTTCCATCGATCGATTTTCTTGCCCTTTTCGCTAATTGATCTGGGGTTTGATCGCCTTGAGGATTCTGAAAATGGGTTATATCCAAAACGAGAGATTGAGAGAATTGCAGTCACAAGGATCCTCCTCACTCCTTAAAAGTTAAAACCCTAAGTACTTCTCCAAATTCCAAAACCTCGACAAGCCTTCATATAAAATTGACGGCAATGGAATGGATATATTCGGGCCTAGCCTCTCTCCTGACGTGTGCTCCCCCTTTAACTATGATTAAGATTCACTTATCCTAAGGATTAAAGAATTTAATCTTAGATTTTAGAAGAAATATAGAATAAGATTCAATTTGGGAGGAGCTGGGTTCATTTCTCACTCCCCCCCTTGCCCCCCTCCTTTGGGACCATCCCCGCACATGTTTACCCGGACTTACTTGGTATGGCGGGCTCACGTCGCACCCTCAGGGATTAATCCTGACCCAAAGAGTTGGGGATGGCTTGGAATTGTCTCTGATGAAGCTAAAAAGGTGGTCTCCGGCAATTACAAAATAAGGGATATGTGACGATAAAAAAGAGAGAAGTCATTCCATTTTCTTCTCATGATTTTGACTTCTCCCCACTTGATATCTCTCCCCTTTTATTTCACCACTTTATCACCATGTGTCAAATAATGTGTGGAGACATCAAAATCATGGAGCTCATGAAATAACATCTCCATTCACATGTCTCCTATTTTGTGATTGCTCGAGAGGAGCCTTTCTGACTTCGTCAGAGAGAATTCAAGGTCGATGGGGACACCCCAAGTTCCAAATATATATATATATATATATATATATATATATATATATTCAATTTGGGCAGTGCTAGGCGCACCCCACTAATTTATGATTGCAACCTATTTTTATTTTTTCAGTTATTTTTCGCACCCGACGTATTTGTGTTTAGTTTGTCATCTTTCTTCCTCAAGTTCCTTCCTCCATTTGCAAAGGTTCTTCTTATGAGGATTGTTTTGAGTTCAGATTCAACGTATTCTTATCCAATCCAAATTTAAATTGATCCGATTTGGATTTGTCCATCATTTCTTTTTGTTGATGAAAGACACCACACAAACGCACACACTCCATCCCTAGTTCCCACCAGTGCCTTCTTGGAAGACGGTCTATTGAAAGGGGAAGACTAACACACATCCACTGCCTCATCTACGAACTATGACATACGTAAGAAGTGTTCTCTCTATCTTCTTAATTGTTTCCTAGGACTTGAAATGTTTCTTGTATTGTGGTATGAGAGCAGGGCTGTTTTTGTGGTCTTCAAATGGGCGCATGAAGAGAAACTCCAAAACTTGCCTTGATACAAGGGGTAGGTCCCTTTAATGTGTCGAGTTGTATCTCAATCACCTAATATCTCAATTGTAAATGGTGTGTAGATATAAAATTTATAGGTATTTTTTTATTTTTAGTATGTACAAGTAATTTTATTAATTAAATGATGTGTAGTCATAAATGTTTTACTAATGGAGTACAATCATCAAATATTGGTATGCATCTAACACCACCCTTTAATTTTTTTTAAACCAATTTTTGAATAACTTTTTTTTTAAAATCTAAAAATCAAAATTAAATTATTTAACTCTAAGAGTTAATAAATTTTAATCACAGTTAAAAAGAACACATGTTGGGCATCCACCAGAGTTAATCTTTTGCCTAAATGACCAAGCTCAAACGGTATTTCAACTCGCTTTGACTCGATTCACTTGACACCCCTCCTCAAACACTAGTGACAATGCACTCACAAAGAAGAGGAAGAAAAAGGTTACGTAACTAATTAGGGTTTAGAGGTTCCTTAAGGTTATAAATGGTGAGATTGGTATTTGTTCACATTGCCCCTACTAGTTGGACCTATTAAAAAGACTTCGGATTTGATCATCGAGCTAGAAAGCATGGATACTTCAAATTGGGCTTCATACCCGTATCCGATACATATCAGATACGGATACGCCTCCGATATAGTGGGATACGTACGGGATACGACTAAGACGTATCCTGTTAATTAAAAATATGTTTTTTAATTCGGATACGGTTCCGATACAGCATGGATACGGCCATGAATATATATATATATATATTATTATTTTTTGGAGACCTAGGGGTGTGACCCTATCTTTTTTGTTGTTGCATGGACATGGTCTTCTTTATATTTTGCTTGGTGGATGATAGGATGACTTTGTTTTTTGCTTAGTGGATGATGAAATGACCCTATTTCTTTTGCTTTTACATGGATATGGTATTTTTTTTATGCATAAACAAAACTGAACCAATGGTTATTTTGTAATTATAATATAAAATATATTATTATTTAAAAAAAAAAAAATATTACAAACGTATCCTAGCCGTACCCGTATCCTTTTTTTTAGGTTTTTGCCATATCGCCGTATCTGTATCGTATCGTACCCGTATCTCGTATCCGTATCCGTGCTTCATAGTCCTCCGAGGAATTGCTAGAGAAAAAATCGTGACAAGTGTAAAGTTGTGTCATCTGATCCAGATAGTCGTGTTTCATGTGAAATTTGAGAAATTCTTGGTGTGTTATTCTCATTGATGAATAAATTCTTATATAGACTTTTACATAACATAAGTAAGGGATTGTCTAATCTAATTAAATTGTACAAGTAATATTAGACAATCATACATTTCAAAAAAATTCATATATGAGTTTTTTTGTCAACTTTTTACAGGGTTTTCTACAGTGTGCTTACCAAAGGTTTTTCTCCAACAAATGCCCTGTGCTCCATTAGTGTCCCTAAAATTAATATAAATTGAAAACTCTAGATCCTCTATGGTTATGTTTATTAAGTAGGGTTACTATTAAAAGATACAACACATGTCGTAATACCAACACAAATTCAACAAATTTTTTTAACCGTGCTAGCCCTACTCGCAAGAATTCCCTACTCTCAATCAAAATCAACACATGTCCTTGCTTTAAGCCAAAAATTTAACACTTGTCTTTGCTTTTAACATGTATTGGTTTTTCACTGAGAGGAAAAAAACTCAATCCCAAACTAATTAACTAGAGTGTAAAGTAGGAACAAGAGTGTCAAATTTCAATTTATGATAGGGTCAAAAGCATTGGTACATATACACATATATACTTGATGATTCTTAAAAATTACTTATAGATGCAAATATATCATTTTTCGCTTTCTAAACTATAAGAAAAAATTGATAAAATCATTTATGATTCAAATTTGCAGTCAAAACAAGATAACTATTAATATATTAAATATATTATTCTAAATGCAATTACAAGATCACCAATAAATAACAAGCGTTATAAGAACATTGTACCCTACAAAGAAAAATGACAAAATACACCCCATTTAACATGAAAAATGAAGATAAAAATGAAACCTCACACAAAAGTTACACTATTTAAGTAAGTAAAACCGTGATATCAAGAAACCATAAACTATGCTCTATATAGACCATAAACGAAGTTGAAAAGTGTTTTCCCGAGGTGATTTCACTCTCAAACCATGAGAGCAAGGTTCCAGAGTGAGGTTGGGGGGTTTGGGTTACTAAGATCCCAATCGATTTTGATGGGTTACTTAGTCGAGTTGGCCAAGTTAACTCGACTAAGTCTCGTAAAGACGGATCAATCATTTGGAATATATAGGAGGAGAAGGGATTCAACTCCCATTCGAAGCAAGAAGAAGAGACTCCCTCCCTCTCTCTTCGTCTCTTTAATCCGATAGGTATTCCCTCTCTCCCCACCACTGCTTTCTCAACTCTTAGTGATGCTCTCTCCCTCTCTTTTTACTCCCTCTCACACACTCACTACTCTCTCTCACATCCCTCTCATTGTCTCATTCTACTCCTGACATCCCTCTCATACCTTCTTTATCTCTCCCTCTCCGTAACTCCTCTCTTTTTTACTTTTTAATTCATACACACATAATATATATATATATATAGGGAATTGATAGTTTGCGCATCCGCGTTCCATCCAACGAAACACGTGCGCGCCCACAGCTTGCCACATGTCCTTTTTTACTTTTTAAAATCATGATTAAGTTTAATTAACTTGAGGTTAATATAATTTTTTTTCTAAAAACCAAGGTTAAATGGATGAACCCTAGGGGTTAGTTTAAACACATTTAATGAGTGTTAACTAAGGTTATTTTTCTAAAAACCAAGGTTAGATGAATGAACCCTAAGGGTGAGTGAATATTAATTACAGTTAATGAGTGTTAACTAACCTAAGGTTAACTTTCTAAAAAGGAATGTTAAATGGATGAACCCTAAGAGAGTGAATCTTAACCACAATCCATAAATGTTAAAAAGGACACGTGGCATATGTGGAGGCGTCCTCGTTCCGCTGGGTGGAACACGGGCGCGCAAAGTATCATTTTCCATATAAATTTATACAGATCATTTTAAGGTAGTGTTTGGATAAACTTCTAAACTAACTTTTACAGACTTTTGACTCTAAAAAGTCCAAAGTTGGAAAAAACACGTTTGTTTATTCACGTAACTTTTGACTTTCCACATAAGTCAAAAGCCAAATGTAAAAACCAAACATAAAATTTGATTTGTGATTTTAATAAGTTACTTATTGTTTGTGCAAATCAAAATCATTTTTTCTTCATAACGACTTTTGTAGACTTCTTCGTCATTTTTTTTTAAAGTTCCGGAAGTCCTTCTCTTCTCATAAAAATTTATCGAAATAGACCCTAAGTATATTTTGTCATTAATTAATAATTTCTTCTATATATAATTACATATAATAAATATTAAGGTTTTTTTTATATATTTTTTGAGTTTTAGTGTCCAGACTCAATTGAGTTTTGATTGAATTTACGAGTTGACTCGGTTTGACTAGATTTTGAATCGAGTCGAAACTTTTTAATTTTAAAATACTAATTAGATTCATTAACCCTAACCCTATGTTTGGTTGCTGAGAAAATAAGTAAAAACATGAAAAAGAAAAGAAAATTTAACAAAATACAACTAACAATTATATTAGAAATCTAAAATTTTCTTTTATTTTCCATGATTTTACCTATTTTCTCGGCAACCAAACATAACTTAAAAGTTTGTAAATTACTGCAATTAAAGGGGTTTTGTGTATCACTTTTTGCTACTTTTTTTTATTTGAGTTTACTTTTTTTTGTACTATATCTCTATGTTTTTGTAGTTATATTTTAATTAAGAGTTAAGTACCGCTTTGTCACCCTAAACTTAAAAGAGTTAATATATTCGCTTGTTTATCAATTATATATATATAAAAAAAAACTGCAATTAAAGGGGAGTAAAAAAGGATATCTCTACTATAATCTTCTTTTCTTTTCTTTTTCTACTATAATGAGAACTACCCCTTTAAGAATGGAAATTCCCAAACTACCACAGTAGCTTGATTTTTGATAAATTCTCAAACTACCTTTTGAGCATATCCCAAATCTAGTTGACTTACAGACCGTTAATTTTTGATAAATTCCCAAACTATCTTTATATACAAAACCTTCATTTAATATTTTACTTAATTTCCAAACTACCATTTTTTCATTTATAATCTATTTTAAGATAAAATCACAACCAATCATGATTAAACTATGGGGGGAGTTCAATTGCACCCACCTCCTTAAGCGTGGTTAATATTAACGATATGAAGCAAAAATAATTAAATTTAAAATCTAAGGTTAGGATATTAAACCCTAAGGGTTATAAACTCTTAACCACAGTTAATACGCGCATCGCACTTGCAGCCCACTAGTTATAGATGACGAGAATTGGGGAGGCGTGGACGCGAAAACAAGAAGCAGCCGAAGCCGAACACGCAAGCGGAAAAACATATCTTTTCATTAACTTTAATCCTAAGACACATTTATCATGTATGGCATACAACAATTGAATATACCCTAAAAATTCCAATATAATCGGAGCCACACCCCCCATTTCTCTGCGTGTCTCTCTCAAGTCCTCTCGATCTCCACGTTTCTTCTTCGGACCTAAAACTCCATAAAGCAGAGCTTCTTTATCCTTTCTGTTTTCAAAATGGCGAATTTCGTACTCAGAACAGAGATCTGCTGTTGCTTCCCTCACCATAGACATTCCCAAAATCCAATCTTCAACACTTATACTAAACACCGTCAATTACATATATTCCCATCAAAACGATACTCGAAACTCGGGATTATCTCTTGTTTCCAATCCAAAGGAGACGTTGCAGAGAGCGAAAAGGTTCCCGGAGTTCTCAACGGTCTTCCAATCGATGAATTGGAAAATTCGATTCCAGTTCTAGCTCCCGAGGATCAATCTAGCTCTAATGGGAGTTCTGAAATTGAAGCTTTTGATTGGAAATGGCCTCCATGGAAGAATCTCCCTCAACGGTATAAGATCATCGGCACCACGTCGCTTGCTTTTGTTATATGTAACATGGATAAAGTACTTCACTAATTCCTCTTCTCGTGAAATTCTTCAATGATTATACGATTTTAACCAATTGGGTATTTATGTTTAAGATCAAATTCATACCTTTTTTTTTTCATTGTTGTTTAATTGGATAGGTGAACTTGAGTATTGCCATTATTCCAATGTCGCACCAGTTTGGGTGGAATTCATCAACGGCTGGATTGGTGCAATCGTCCTTCTTTTGGGGGTACGCGTTGAGTCAATTGCCTGGTGGATGGCTTGCAAAGGTATTCGGCGGAAGGTTAGTTTTGGAAGGCCCATGCTGTTTGTAATTTGTTTAGCATTTTCTGGACATCTAATTGTGCCGTCACACAATGAGAACCTAAATGAGATACTATACTGTTGGTAAAATTTGTCCAAATACCTTGATTCCATAATAGTATAATATTGTAAATTCGAATCTCTCAGCCAATAGGCGGGAACGCTTTCTTGAAGATAGGCTCTCACATTTAAGGGATTAAGGGCAACAGTAAATTTGGGATTCAACTTTGACCGAACTCGCTCTGGTCTTTCCTAAGAGCTTGCACTACTCGGCAACCAAAATGGGATACTTAACCTCCTTTAGGATGCCGGGAAACTAGCTTAGAAATTAAGTTGTTCTATCAATTATAAGACAACACCTTAATGTGATTTGGGTCTAAAATTTTATAGTGAAGAATTTAGACCATACAAAGTGTGTCAAGATCGGATCTCCCTTAGTGAGGGCCAAATTATAACATTTCCCAAGTAGGGTTTCACATACAAGTTCATTAGCAGAATATGTGGTTGACCACAGGTCCAGATTTCCTCTATTTCGGTAAGTTAATCTGTTGTTCATAGATATAAAGTCTGGGTAGGAATTTTTCTGGTTTCTATTCCGGAACTGGAATGGAGCAACCCTAATATAGATACAAATAACGGTCCTCCTTGGATTATAGTAGAGGTTCTCTGGTTGACTCATTTCTAATCCTATGAGAGTCTGGTTGTCAAGGCGACTTGAGGGGACAGACCCGTGAGACGGTCGCCTAAGGAGTTGCCTTATGAACTTCTTGCAGCATAAATCCCCCAATATGGATCCGTATATGCTGCTATTCTTTCAATAAGGGGCATTGCAATTCTTAGAAATTGCAAAATCTTTACTGTCAAGATGCACTTTGATAGAACCATTTTTGGAGATAGTTCTACGAATAATAAGCGGGGATTTCAAGTGTTGGGATTCTTAGAAATAAAAAAAGTGTTGGGAATAAAAACAAACAATCTACAATGATCGTTGAAAGGAGGGAGAAGGACTGTGAGGGATAATAGTAGAGTTGAACAATAGAGAGAGGGATTGAATAAAAGAAGATAAAAAATAACATAATAATCAACTATGATTGCCGAACAGGGGAGAGAGAAATATAGAGAGAAGAGAGAGAGAGAGGGGGACAGAGGAAAAGGCGGTAGCCCTCCTCATTTCTTCTTCTTGGTTATGCCCTAGAAAGGTTAATAAAAAATAAATAATAAGTAACATATATATATAATTATGAGGCCTAAACTTATTTAAATTAGAAAATACTCCTTAAAGAGGGATTTCTGAGAGATTTTGAGACGTGTAAAGTCCCTTTTTATTATTAGGCCTCCTGGGTCCATTTGTGCTTTTGGTCGCCTAGGCAACGCCTCTATGCAAAAAATAGAGGGACTATATAGTCCACTCACAATCAAAGGAGCGAGTGCGAGTAACCAATTGGTCTACCAATTGAGTAAGAGAGGGCAAGTTAGCATGAGGAAAACAAACTTGAGACCGTTCAGTTTCTTTTTTCTTCTTCTATTTGCAAACTAAGAAGCATATAAAATAGCTTGTATTTTTTGTTGTTGACCAAACAGGAATCTTCAAATAAAATGAATTTTTTAAACACTGAAACAATAAAATATTACATATATCAAATTTTTGATAATTGCTGCCTAGGTGGGCAATCGCCTGAGCCCAACAAAGAGTGCTTGGTTGCTTAGGTGACCGCTTGAGGCACTTGAGGTGATGCCTTTAACAACCTTAGATGAAACTTTAAACTAGTCAACTAACTGGAGAATCAAGTATTCATAATGAATCTGAAATAGAGATCTCTCTGATCTTGATCTGGAACCAGAGATCACCTTGAGCTCAATTTAGAATAGTACTAGTCTTCTTGTTTAGAGGCCTGAATCAGACTTCTAGAGGATGTGGGTCATCTGTTATTTAATTTGGACACTCTTCTAGTTCATATTGCACTTACAAACCTTGGATCACTCTTTTGATTTAGATTACACTTAAAGGAGTCTTGTATTTCTCTAACCTCAAGGGTAGAATTATGTAGTGTTTTTGAGAGAGGGTTGCGGGCATTGGGATGTCTTGAATCCTATTTGGAGTAAACCTCTAATATTATCGGGGTTTCCTTGTAGGAATGTAATTTAGGAAAATTCGTATTTGGTTTGCGACTTGAGTTTGAAACTTTATAAATAGGCTTAGAGTGCAAGTTTCTTGTATTATTGAGGATGTGTTAGTAAGCAAGCTCTTAAGGAGAGGACGGGTAGCCCAAAGGAGAGCTAGTGGCTCTTTGGGGAGAGAGTGGTAGCTTTCAAAGGAGAGTAGACTCACTGGTATCTTGGTGGCTTTTGTAGGCATAGTAACAAAATCGGGGTCCGGGAATAATTCGGCGGGGGTCTAGTTTGGAAAAAATCGGCAGGGGTCTAGTTCGGAAAAAATTGGCAAAGTTAAGGAAACATTCGGGAAAAAAAACGGAAATAAGAAAAAAACTATAAAAAGAAAGTAACATGATACCAATCATAGTTACCAAGTCGGAGTTCGAGAATTATTCTTAGAAAAAATTTGAATTTTTGTTGGTAAAATTCAAAAATAAATTAATAAAATATCGGGCAAGATATAAAAAAATATTAAACATGATTATTAATTATTGAATTATAAATAAACATATTTCATATATTAGATATTTATTTCAGAATTTTTCAAAAAGTCATGAATAATTCGTGAAATTCACGACTTTTTGAAAAGTCATAATTTTTTCAAAAAGTGTTAAATAATTTTGGAATTAATCGTTCAAGGAAAAAGTCGCGTATTATTTAGGAATTTTTGAAAAAATTAAGAACTTTGTTACCATGCTTGTGGGGAGTAGATGTTAAATGTTCGAGAATAAGAAAACCCTTGTACCTTGTAATCTTTGCATGATGGAGGTTCTTTGATTCTCTTCATGTATGGACATCGTCACTCAAGTAATGGACCAAGTAAATCTTAGTGGTGTGGTTATGTGCTCTTTATTCTTGATTTTTTCTCTAATTTTATTTTCCCATAACCATTGACCTACGATTTCATTTTCGCCAAACAACTAGTATCAAAGCAACGTTCGGTTATGGCCATGATAGTTTCGAACCTAATGTTTGAGGTGGAGAAAGTTGATCAGAAGAATGGTTTTGGCTTGTGATTAGTCAATGTACGAGACCTACTGATTCAGTAGAGTTTGCACAAGGTTGTTGAAGACGAAGATGAATAAGTTATTCATGTATAGATGTCTAAGATCTGCTTGGACTTGATCAGCATGTGACAAGGATAATATGGAAACTTAAAGGGTGTGATGGAGAAGATGGACGAGGAGTGTTCCTAGGTGGTTTGGCAGAATTCAAACCAAGGTGGAGATTGTCAGGATATTTCTTGAATCTTATTTGGAGTAAACCTTTATTATTATGGTGTTCCTCTTGTGGGAATATAATTTGGGGAAATTCCTAGCTATTAGGACTTGGATTTGAGAATATATAAATGGGCATAGGGTTATACGCTTATTATATTACCGAGGATGGGTGAGTGAGCAGGGCTCTTAGGGAGAGAATGTGTTTCTCCCATGGAGAGTGGGCGACTTGGGGGAGAGAGCGGGTAGCTCAAAAGGAGAGTGAGTAGCTCCTAGGGGAGAGCAGGCTCATCGGTACCTCAATGGCTCTTGTAGAAAGTAGACTCACAATGTTTGAGAACTGGAAAACCTTCTACCTTGTAATTTCTAGATTGTGGAAGTTCTTTGATAGTTTTCTCTTGTGTACGTAGTCATTGTCGCAATGAGCCACATAAATCTTGTGCTGTGGCTTGTGGTTGTGCATTCTGACTTGTATATCTTACCTCTATATTTATTTTCATGCTACAATTGACCCTGCAATTGCATTTTTGCATTACAATGGGTGCCTATAATTGGCTCTCTACCCATAGTCTCAGGATACAATGTACTTAGAGGGTACACTGAGCTCATCAAGCCCATATTACTCTAGGCTACATAGATCCCAATGTGTCACCTTCTTAGTTGTCCATATTAGATGGTTATGAGCTGATCAACCATGATCTATAGGGAGATTAAATGACCCACTTCCCTCTGTAGAGAGGCAAATCACAGCGCGGCTCATGCTTGTCGTGGAGTTTTAGAGTCCACTAGTGTGAACTATCTCACATTCTTAAATGTCACGTCCTCTGGGCACACAATCCGTTACCATAATGTACTGCACACGAGCAAAGTTGCCTCGAGCGGCCAAGCAATTCCCACTTTTGGTGTGAAATACATCACTGACACATGCGTGAGGGTGTGCTGTGCTTCAGAAGCTCACACTGATAGGAAGAGAGTGCTTTATTAGGCACTCCACTCCTCACTTAGATAAACTCATGTGAGGAAAGCATTTGAGAAACAAACTTGGTTCTCACTTAAGAGGAGTCGAAGCGTCCATGCGACACCTAGGCGATATGGGTTCTCTAGACAATCAAAATTTACTTTGCCTGTTTACATTATATTGAGTGCCCGCCTAGATTATGGTCTATGCGATAGGGAACTTGGCTCGGCGAGGCGGTGGGCGAAGCATAGCCTAGGTGACATTTTGACTACATTGCTTAAGTGGCTGATGCAGTCCAAAGAAGAAAATTGCATCAATCAGTCAAACACCCACAAAGATTGAAGGAAAATACTAGAGTCACGATCGTCTATATTGATAGTGTTTCAAAAACTGATTTTTCAAGGACAACCTCCTTGGTTAAATAGGCAACAAAAGGCTCACATTCAATAATCCTGGGTAACGACTATTACAAGTTACTAGATAAGAACTAAAAGCTTTTGTAAGTAACTAGGCATTGGTAATGACTTTTACAAGTTACTAGACAAACATTAAATGCAACTACAAGCAACTAGGATGGTGTAACTTCCTAGGATTAACTTCCAAAATAGTTCATTACTCCAAAGGTGACCATGTGGACTTGGGTTCTTATAGAAAGAACTCTCTTTTATGGGCTTGGGCCCCCCTAAAGAACTTGGGCCAACTTTGATTTTACCCATCAATAGAAAACTGGATGCTCCTGCATCAAGTACTTCCGGTTGGAGAAAGTTCGCCCTCGAACTTAATTCTTTCTTCTTAAAATTTTCCAAGTCTTGTGCATTATAGCTTTCAAATCAGTTTCCGAAATCCACATAGCTTATGTTTTTGGCTTTCCTTTCCATTCAACAAGATATTGAGTGTAAAACTGATTTTGATTGGTGGTGTTTCGCCAATCATATATTTTAAGAGTCTCCTCTTGCTCTTTTTAGATTTGAGCTTGTTATATTGGCCAATGGAAATTTTCCTTCCTAAGGTAAACAATAACCAAGTCACCTTTAAATTCAACATTTCGCTGATGCGAATCTGCATTTTTTTTGTACTTAGCATAAGTTTGCTCAATTTTCTTTAGAACATTCTCAAGAATTTCCCTCAAGTGATCCACAAATGACTCTGCATCACAACTCTCTATCTTGGGATCTGATAATGGAGCTAAATCTAGAGGCTGAATTTCTTTAGGGACGGTGACCTTTGTGTCCACATCAGTGAGTGGTGAAATTCTCTTAGAAATTAGCGCATACATGGTAGATGATTCTTCACCCGTTTCTTTAACAAATTGCCTTAGAGAATGAATGTTCTCAACATTCTTACCAAATTCAACTTTAGGTGAAGATTTCAAGGGTCATAAAATGACATGAATTCCTTCTTAGACAAAGGAATAACAATTTTTAAACCCATCATGCTTGGCTTTTCGATCATATTGACAACACATCACTCCATACCACATCCTTGTAAAATTTTCCAATGGAAAAATTAACCAAGCACTTCTTTATCATTGGTGTTTCATTACTTTTCTTGAACCAAGAAATGTGATAAGGTTGATGATGATTTCACATGGAAGGTTGAACTTTTGCACCATCTTTTCAGACATCATGTTGCCACAACCTCCAAAATTGATGATAATGGTAAATACCTTCCCTTTAGAAGTGCAATGAATTCGAAAAATATTAGATCTTGGTTATGGTTCCAAATCTGATTTTTCAACTCTTAACATTCTTTGCATTATCAAAAAGTCACCATCATCGGGTTCCACATCTTCCCAGTTCCCATTGTTCAGGCACATTATCGGCAGTTTCGGTTTACCCAACAAGACTTCTTTCTCATTATTCTCTTCAACTTCTTCGTTTGGGTATGTGAAATTACTCTCTTTCCTATGACATTCAAAGGATCTATGTCCACTTTCACCACACCGAAAACATTTATAAGTGGTTGGATTTTGGATAGATCGACCTGTGCCAGTATAACGCATATTAGGACGAACCGATTTTCCAAAATTTTGGGCTGGCTGATTTGGTGCATTTGGCAATGATTGCTTCACATTTGAAGTACTGGGAGCTTTAGAAAAGCTTGCAATTGTAACTCCTTTGGTGGTAATAATGATGCTTACTCTTTCCATAATTCTACTCAACTTAATTTCGGCTTTTAGTGCATATTGGACAGCCTTATCTAATGTCTTTGGTTCCAACATCATAATCTCATATTGGATTGGTATTCTTAACCCGAAAATAAATCGAGACACCAATTGTTGCTCGGTTTCTCTTAGTTTATTTCAACTTACTAAAACAGAAAAATTATCCTCATAATCTGATACTAACCCATACATTGCTTCAAGTGATGAAGCCGTTGGTACAAAGTTTTGTGCATAATCGGTGTGTAAAAACTTGACTTCAAGGGCAGCTCATGCGTCTTCATGTAGAAATTTGTCGCCTTCCTTCAATCTCACGATTCTCTTGCAAGGTTTTCCACCATATCAATGCATTATCCTTCAATCGGGTATGCACAAATCTGATTTTTTGTAGGTCGGGCATGTTCTTTCATTCAAAGAAAGACTCCACATTTTTTAGCCAATTGGTAAAGTTTTTGGGTTGTAGATGCCCCAAAAATTCTGGAATATGTACTTGAATTTCTCTTTGGCTTCTTTCCAAGACTGGAATAATTCTTTTAGGTAAAGGTAATTCATTATTATCACCATTATCAATAACTTGGATGACATCTTCATTTTCATTTCTACGGTGATAATTTTCCAATTGAGCAAGTCTCAATCAAATTTCCTCAGTTTCAGGGTTGTTGTTGGCGCGATATCCTCTTCCTCGACCACCACGGGCACGACAACCTATTCCTAGAACAGTCATCACGCGTATAGCAGCGTATTTAGGCACTAATTTAGAAAGAAAGGTTTTGAACAAGTTACACGAACCTGCTTTGATATCAAATGATGCAGTCCAAAGAAGAAAACTGCAGCAATCAATCAAACACCCACAAAGATTGATAGTGCTTCAAAAACTGATTTTCCAAGGACAACCCCCTTGGTTAAATAGGCAACAAGAGGCTCACATTCAATAAGCCTTGGTAACGACTACTACAAGTTACTAGATAAGAACTAAAAGCTTCTACAAGTAACTAGACATTGGTAATGACTTTTACAAGTTACTAGACAAACATTAAATGCAACTACAAGTAACTAGGATGGTGTAACTTCCTAGGATCAACTTCCAAAATAGCTCATTACTCCAAAGGCGGCCTTGTGGACTTGGGCTCTTCTAGAAAGAACTTTCTTTTATGGGCTTGGGCCCCCCTCATGAACTTGGGCCAAACTGTGATTTTACCCATCAATAGAAAACTGGAGGCTCCTACTTCAGAGGCCAAGCATCAAACCCACACAGCAACCTATAGTTGGGGTTTTATCATTTTCCAATACCTTTTTTTTTGTCGGTTATATATATATTGAAATAATTTTGTTTAGGTGGTAAATTAATTCTACAGTGGTTATTTTCCAATACCACTGACATCTTGTTTTAAAGTATTGGTTTTAATGATAAATTGTTGAATCATGATAACATTTACTAGGTCCCTGATTTTTATTTGGACACCCACAAGGCAAGGATGCCCAGACCAAACTGGCCAGTTTCATTGGGTTCAGTTTAGAACTGGCAAGATGGTTACCAGTAGGTTGAGATACATGTCATGCACTGAAACTCTTCTATCTTTGTATTGTGGCCAATCAAATAGCAGGGTCCTACAACATGCTTACCTATCTTCATGCTGCTGCAGGAAAGTTCTTGAGATTGGAGTCTTGATCTCGTCTTTGGCCACAGCACTTGTTCCTTCTGTCGCGGGGTTTATGCCCGGACTTGTATTGTCAAGGATTCTGGTATGTTTTTTTTTTCATGGAACTTTTGCTAAATGGACTCCAACTTGGCTAAGCATCCATGGCCTTGAAACTTTTGGTGATGCGTCCTTTTGCATTCATGAACATTTGATAGATCTTGTCAAATGTTTTGATATTTATCCAAACCATTTCATGCATGAATATGCACAAATAATTGGATAAGTCTTATAATACTAATTCCATGCATGCTGTTCATTTCTCTTTCTCTCACGTTTTATGTTTCTTTGAATATATTGCCTGGTCTATGCTATATATCACTATCTCACCCAGCATCTCTATTTTCTTGCAAAATTAGGTTGGAATAGGAGAGGGTGTTTCCCCATCAGCTGCAACTGACCTTATTGCCAGGCAAGTATTAGAAGATTTTGCAGTGTAGGAAGCATATTAATTTGATGAAATGGGTCAAGCGATGTGATGGAGAAACTCTTTTTTACTGTTTGCAATAATCCCTGTTCTTATACAGGATATTTGGCACATTCTCATGCCTTCCATGTGTCTTGTTATTGTTCTTTGTGCATTTGTCCATGTCAATTTTGTGGGGCTATCTGTTTAACAGGGTATCCATGCCAATGGGTACATTATGCTCCTGTTCCAACCATGGTTAAGCGGAGAAATCTCATGCAAAAATTCCTTGAGGGTGTGTTCGGTTGAGGGGAATGTGAAGGAAAGTGGGTGAAAGTGGGAGAAACTCCCACTTTCACCCTGTTCGGTTTGAGGGATTTTGAGGTAAAGTAAAACTTGAAATTTCTCAATAGTGTCTAACTTTCTCTCATTTTCACCCAAACCTTATTCCACCAAAAAGCTGGAATTGTGAAAGAAAGTAAAGTAAAAGCTTCCAATTCCAAATCTACCTTTTGTTGAACCCTATTCCTAAAAAGAGCAAAGGGTAATTTTGGAAAATTTTTATATTTTCCCCTAAACTTTTCTCTCAAACCAAACACACAAGAGAATTTATACAATTCTTTCACTTTACTTTACTTCACTTCACTTTACTTCACTTTACTTTCTCCCACCCATTTACCCCTCAACCGAACACACCCTGAGGGAAGTCTAGGAGAGAAATTTTGTTTATCCAAAATTTCAGTTGCTATTATTCAAAATACAAATTACAATTGTTCTTCTCGACAGAAGCTAGAAAGGAGAACTGGAAATTCAGTAGAACATATCCCACAATATATAGGCTACTGGCTGGCCCTCCTACTCTCTTCAACAACACTCTGTTTCTATTAACTTGTACCATTTGATAAAACATTTTGATCTTGAAAGTTGAAACCTGCATCTCCTTATGACCAGAGCACCTAAACCATTCTTGAATCTTGACAGATTTACTTTTCAAATATCGGAACATGGACTTTTTGTTGTCCCTGACTAATTTCCCTTGCAGCTTGATGAGGATTCTGACTGCTCCTTGTTGCTGCATCATTCCTCTGCTCTGACTCCTTAATCATCGAGTAACTTATTTAACATCAAAAGTAAAATTGTTACTACTGATGGACTTTATCTGGACTTCCTTTACATATTTTCAGTCAATAGAATCCATTTTTCCAGAGTCTGACTCCCCACACATATTAGGGAAAAATTTCCTTTCCATTGTATAGAAACTATCTCCTTTGGCCTTTCCTTTTTGTGAATTTACTAGGAACTGGTTTCCTTTATATATGTGTCCGTGAAACATTCATCTTAGACATATTTTCGAAAGTCATTTTAAAATCTTACTTTCTAAATATTGGAGTTAATAGCAAGAATCTTCTACTCATGGTGCTGCTCCCATATGGCATTTTGTTCCTGCTTCCAGCCTTCCACTACTCCTGCTTCTTCACCAACTACTCTACCTTGATTTCATCAAGACCATTTTTAACTTGATAAAGTTTACATATTTGTAATTTCCAATTCTAGATGTTCTTTGTTTTTATGGATACTATTGCACTAATACATACATACCTTTTTCATTGAGCAATATTCTATTACATGCTTCCTATATGCTCCCATACCTGGAATGAAGGAGTTGGTGTTTGTGTTTGATTTCAACATGGTTGTTACCATTCATGTTATTAAATACTTTTGGTATCAGATGTTGAATGAAATGCTTTCTCTTAATAAGTAGGTCATATATGGGTTTTCTACACACTAAATTGGCCTGGTCCTAACTCCTACGTCATATGCAGGACAATACCATTGGAAGAGCGCTCAAGGGCAGTAGCATTTGTTTTTGGTGGTTTGAGCGTAGGAAGTGTCACAGGGTATGTGTTGATAAAAATCATGCATGATCATTCATCTTTGTTTTTGTAGCTAATGCTTGATACCTATATTGTGTGGTGAACTGTCCATGGTAACATTCTGATACTTGTGATGAACCTGCATAGTCCAGTATATCAGTATCGTAATCTTTGCTAAGGGATCTGCTATAGCATTCACATCCTTTATAGTATGACAAAATGTCCTCTAACCAACTACTGAATGTGATCGACCACATTGGCTAATCTCCAGTTTTAGCCTTCATCTCCTTTCACCCATCTATTAGTATCTCCTTCAATCACCAAAGGCCCGAATAGAATATGACATGATTGGTTTCTCTGCTTCATTTGAATCTCTATACTGGTTTAACCAAAATAGACATTGAGTGAGAGTCTTATTTCACCCATTCCTAATAACTTGTCTAATACTGGTTAGACCGAAGCCTTGTGAATGACTCATAGAAAACCCTGATGTAATGCATTTTTTTCACGAGGTTCGGTAATTGTGCATATCGTCACCAATACTTTACAATACCAATGTACATTACGAAACATATCGAATCGAGGCTTAAAATCTGTTTCAAAGCCTAAGAAACCCATTGTCCCATGCTCCTTTGCTTCAATCTTCGAAACCAATTCCCTCTAGGCCTCTACAGCAAAGACAACCACTTCTCTGTGGTTTTTCTATGGAAAACTGATTCAATCACTGTGGAGATTGAATTGAGACAGAAACCCCATTTTGTACGGCATGCTTTTTCTTCCTCTTAAAAAAAAAAAAAAAAACTCATCATAAATGTTGAAAAACATATGAAATATGTATATGGATTTTTAGTCAAATTCATGGATCTACAACCATTAACAACATGGTTTAATTCCTATTTTTTCCTATCTTTAGGAAAACCTGAAACACAAAACTATTGTTAGTAATTAACATTAATACAACTATATTAAAATTGATTAAATATGATCTGTCTATGGATGATCTACCAGATCCATAGATTGATTCTAATCTTTGAAAAATAATTATTATGAGGTTTACATAAAATAACTATTAAAAATAATAATAAATTTCCAAGTAAAATAATAATGGTTTGTGGTTATAATACGTATATAAGGTTAGTTTATGGGTGATTAGATCCATAAACCAATCATTGTTTTTGATAAGTATCATTATTTTTTAAATAATTATCCAAAAATAAATCATTTAATCTTATATCTTTGTGTATTCCTAAAACTAAATGTTTTGTTAGTGAACTATGCTTTTAATTGTCTAGGTGTTGCTTGCTATATTTATACATATACACAGAGCGTATCCACGTTTTTGATGCGTAATGCATTATATTAGTACCTCATATAGATTATGATGATGAGAGTTTTAGGTCTTTATTTATCATATTTTTAGCTTATCTTTGCATTCAAAACAAGTTATATTTAAAATTTTCATGTGTTTTTATTCGTTTCTTAAATTTTTATGGCATTTCCATGCTCATCCACGATACGTTTCTTAAATTTAACATCAATATGCACATTGGTACTGCTATTTTAAACCATTGACCTTATGGGTTTCAAACTTAGTTCGTCTTCCTTGACTATATAACTGTTGGGAAATATTGTCCTAATTGGGTTGTAGTTCACCAAAAAGGCAATTGAAAATCCTTAATTTAAGATCCATTTCACCATCAGTCTGCAAATAGAGTTACAAATTTCAATAATTAATCTCCAAACACTTCAAAGATTCTTCCATTCCGCAATAATAACAGTATCCATCAGAAAGAAAAGTGAAAAAGTTTATGAAGGGATTGATTTCTTGCGCTAAAAAGTATACCTGTCCAACTTGAGCATACTTCCATTACATCCTTTGGGAAAACCCAAGAAATTTAGAAGCAAGAGCTTCCGTACTTCTATTGTAACGACCCCAAATCCCACCTTGACCAAAATGGGACCTTAGGTCGCTACATTTCTTAAACCTGCTTAAATTCCATGACATACAAGGCATACTAACACGAGTCTCCAAAAATGTGAATAATAAAATTTGATATAAAACCAAAGCACAAGTCTATGGTCAACATATACATAACCAACCATAAACATAATAGTCTGATACCCAACCGTAAAGTGATCAACTAAGCAACATCATCTAAAGTCTATTACAATTCCTTTAAACCGAAACAACTTTCTAGTAATAAGGGAAATGATCTAACTCTCTCACTCCCTCAGAAAAAAGATCACCTTCTTCCTCTGCCCCATAAGCCTCCTCTACCAAAGGCTCGGCAACTGAGTCTGGCTCCACACTTGCCAAGACAATAGTCTAGCTGAGTACAAAAGCACTCGGTGTATATAAAATCCAACTAACATCATAGTATCCCTGCACTTAGTTAGTACTATAATCCATAGCATAATAACATAATCAGAGTGTGGAAGAACATGTGCGCATATACATCATATCATCACCTTGACTCGTGTACTTGTGAGAAGTTTAGACTTAGGAGACAACATGCTTATGAGATGCTTATGCTTATGAGACCACATGCTTATGAGATGCTTATGTTTATGAGTCTTTGAGCAGTGTAACAATAACCATACAATCCCTCATCGGGCTTATTCAGATCCCTCATCGGACTTATTCAGTCCTACCAGGCGTATGCAATGCTTATGCTTATGAGTCTTTGAGCAGCGTAACAATATCCACGCACTTAATCAAATCCCTCATCGGACTTATTCAGATCTCTCACCGGCTTATGCAATCAGGCATATGCAATGCTTATGCTTATGCTTATGGTCCATGTTTATGACTTGTGAGACTCTTATCTTAACACACATTTGAGTTTGTACATAAGTGTTGTAATTAACATTCGAATCTCATCCCTTAGATTCCAATCCTCCGCCAAGAAACTTTGCCAGGTTATATCTCCCTGGTTAGAGAATTTTCAACATGAAAGTTTTTCCTCTTAGCTTTAACCTTCCCGAATATCGATTACAATACAATATAATTAGGGCATAATTTAGCACAACAATCACATATATCACCTTATCATTATTCATAGCATGTTTCATCAAGTTTAAAATCTCTAATATACTTCTCTTCCATCGTATAAGCCCATCCTCCATTTACAACCAATCTACAAACCATATAAACCCATAAAATTCATCCACATACATTCCCATCCTCCATTTCTTCCCTTCATAATATTAAACATCACACAATATTTCTTAAAAACCCCAATTCATACTCACAAAGCCATCCATATGCACAATAAACCATAGTCCATACTCCATAGTCTACAATCTTACCATAAACATGCTAATAACCCATCATTTCTAGCTTAACAATCTTAAAAACATATAAATTCATAATAGAGTTGAGCTGGATAGTATATCGACCTTTGAGATTGTTCCCTTTAATCCAAAACGCTCCAAGAAGGCTTGATGTTGATTTCCAAGCTTTTTTCTTCTCCCTTGTGCAATTTCTTCATTCACAAGCAAGCCAACACTTAAAAACCCTAGGTTTCTCCTCTACTTTGCCAAATTAGGGTTTGAGGACTTAAGGATCTCAAACCCCCAAAATAAAAGGCTATTTATAGACTTAGGGTTATGAAACTCCAATTTACCCTTAAAAATCTCACAAAATGGGTTTAAAACCCAATTTCTGCGATGGGCGGTCGACCGGCTGGCTCAAGAATTTTACTGTTCCCCTGTTTTGCCAAAATCCCATATAGTCGGTTGATCGGGGTGGTGGTCGGTCGACCGGCTGTGCTCACAAACCCACTGTTGCCCTTTTTAATACAGTCGGTCGACCGGCTAGGTTGGGCGGTCGACCAGCTGTGCTATTTTTTCTCAATTTTTCTTGTTTTCTTCTGTTGTTTCTTCCTTTACCAACTTTAGCTTGGTTATTTAACCAAGTTAACACACAAACATGAAATAATTAACACAATTTATATTACTCAAAACTAGTTGACTAACTTGCCCTTGGTATTTTTCTAAAAAAACAGTAAATTAGATTCGGGGCTCTACATCTATAGTGACAGAGCAGTGAATAAAGTGATTATAATTCTGTATATAATTTGCCACAATGCCTTTGAATTTTCTAGAATCTTAATCGCATACAAAATTAACAAAAGTCCCATTGATTTTTCCCCTTCTCCTTTTTCATTTTACATTTTAAATACTTTAATAATGGTATCTCAAGTATTACCTTAGCCGTTCCCTTCTAGTTCATTCATTTTACATTTGACTTTCAAATAATTGCATGTATCTCAAGTATAATAAAAGCAACTTACTCATGCATGTTCATATACATACATACCATTCGTATGTGATGTATAGACTATCTTTCCCATGCTTCATAGAAAAGGATTAAATCGTTACCCTTTCAGTTCTTTTCTCTTCATAAGTCAGGGGCTGTGAGTAAAGGACAAACAAACTCATGGAACTATGTAAGTGCAACAAAAATTTTTTGATCAGTAAAAGTCCAACAATTTTTCTCTGTGTTTTTCCCTATTATACTTCTTAGGAGATAGATAAACTATTCATTTGACGAAATGCATCCAAGAAGGATTGATAAGACTAAGGAGACAGATGGTATCCTGATAGATTCTAGTAGATTTTCCCCACAAGGGGCTTTCTTTCAGGGAGACAGATTTTATAGGGTAGATAGGTAACCAACGAATGCTTGGATGCTAGATTAAGAAGTAGTAGGGCAGGGATCACCGTATTATACTCCTTCAGAGCCTACTTCAACAACTGGGTTGAAACAATACAATGGAAGCTTGATGTGAAGTATCACATTCTGTCCAGTGTGTTGTTGGATCCTCATCTAAGAAGATAAGAAAATCTCGTCGTTAATGTCACAACGTGTTGCCAGATGAATCATCAGATTTAAGAATCAAGTTGAACATTAATATAAACCACCATACGATTTCGATTTTGAAATTGTGTCAAGTGTAGTGCAAAGATAGATTTGTTTTTATAGTGCCCAGGTTTGTTGTTAGAGTATTCAAGATAGATTCTGTAATATTTAACGTTCTTATTCTTGTATTCAGCTCATTACTGACATTGAAAAATATTACAGGCTTCTATTGGCTCCTCCCCTTATCCAAAATTTTGGCTGGGAATCTGTATTTTACATATTTGGCTTTTTGGGAATAGCTTGGTAAGTAGCAATGGTTAAACTAGTAGATTATTACGTTTTCATCCTCTTTGAAGTTTTAATATGGGTTTTTACTTGCTGTTTATCCCAAAAGCTGTTCAAGATTTGTAACTAGGAACTAATATTTTATTCTGTGAGAATTCTTAGACCCCCCACACTGTTAAGGAAATCTTTGGCCATGTCAAGTCACAAAACAAAATCTTTCTGTGGTTTCTCGACCACTATGCTTCTCAATTTCAGTAGTTTAAATGTTCATTGATCTATCTGATGAGCACTGAATATTTTGAAGTGCTAATATGTAGATTTTGAGTTCTAACTCGTGTTATTTTCCAAACAATCATGAAGGTCTTTGGGATTTCAGTCTGTTAAAGAAGACCAATCTTCATTTACGGGTGAACACATTTCACGTAAGTACTTGCTCCCTCTGTTTCTTCATCTCTGCCTGTTTGAGAACTAAGGGTGCTTGTTTTTTGTCATTAATCTAATGAAAAATTGACTATTTTGATCAGAGTTGGCACAAATTATGTTCTTAGTTATAATCCACAGAGTGATTTGGTTCAGCTGTTCTCATGGCTATAATTTGGACATGTTATGTTATTGAAACCTGCAACCATAATATGGGATCCATTTTGATACCATAATATGATATCGTCATTTCAGAAATGTAATTTAACTTGAATCACTAATGTAAAGAAATGCCTGCAGCAGCTAAATCGCAAAAAAATAAGATTGCAAATAAATAACTAGTCTCCTTCACCAACAAAAAATAGACTTCCAACACCAGTATGGACTGTCCCACATGAGAATCTCTGAACAATTCAAAAGGTTCTTTTGTTTCTCCACAAATGATAACAAATAATTCTTGGGATAAAAAAGCTTCCTATTATGTGTTAAACTGTATCATCTGTTTAGAAATTTTTTAAGAGAAATTATAGAACCATTGAAGTACTTGTGATCAAAAACACGGTAATGTGTATCTTTTTTGCTGGAATGATAATCAATGATTTTTAATCCCTAGGTTAATTTATACTCTCACATTTATTTGAGATCCTTTCCCTCACGTTAAGTGATTAGAATAATGAAATACGATTTCTAATTTTTGACAGGAAGGTCACAATCTATCTCTCGGAAAAAATCATGGAATACTTCCTTGACAGAGGTGGGTGGCACACTAAAGGTACAATGCATTTGTCTGGGTATACACAATGTGTTTTGTCATAAATGTACAGATCAGGATAGATTAGAATGTATATGATGATTTTTTTGAGTTGTAAATTGACTATGATATCCTGGTCCCTAAAAATTCTTCAAGGGTATCCTTGTTCACCGAACACAACTGGGGCATTTTTGTGTAGAATGTGTCAGACATGGTTTTTATCTCTTGAATATCATGATTATTTTATTTTTAAAAATATATCATCACCATCATCATCAATGCCTTATCCCAATGATTTAAAATTATATAAAAATTGAAAATAATTTACAATAGAAAACAGTATTGATTTGCTAAATATAGTTTCGCCCCTGTACCTTGAGATTTGATGGTTGAGTTAATTCAACAGCTACATTCACGTCCTTACCTAAAGCCTTTACCTGCTATCATATCATAGGAAAATAGATTCTTATATTTGAGGGAATATTTACCTTAGTGATGATTTTTTGGAAATATAACATTGTCAGTTTTCATTTCTTAAAACGAAAGCATAAGAACATACTCCAATCTGTACAATCCCATTTATCCTCCCATATGCACACACTGAGCCATACGTGTCTGCAGACTTGCAATTTGCAAAAGCTGATTAAACCTGTGACATCATCAAGCTTCCGCACTTCATAACCTTGGGAATGGTTGAGTCATGTGCACCTTTCGATTTTCCTAAACAAATTTCTGGATATTTTTATTCATGCTTTATTATTTTTCATGGTCACATTTTACTGACAAAACCCGGCAGACAAATGAATCAATGAACGAGCTGCTCCGTGGATTATAAGGCTTTAAACATTAGAGAATCACAGTTAATAAGCAACTAAGATCTTGTCTGAATGAATCAGAACTAATCAATGTTAACTTAGACAGGCATACATGTGTCGTTGCCAACATGGATACAATGAGACACACTAATCTCAAGAAACCGAAACACTGACACAGCTGTACATTAGCTTATACTATGAATTGTATATTAATCACAGTAGAAGCAAGAGAAAAGTAAGATTTATTTCAATCTTCAACATGTGTATGGCACGTGAGTTCGGTTCTGTGTCTAACAGGACCAAGTTTCAGAAAATGGAGTATCCTTGTTATGTAGAAACCACGACATCAGATTGCTCATATTGTGTTGTATACTTCAAATACTCAATTTCGTGATGGGCCTCTACTCAGGTAAAGGGTACTAGGTACTTATGTGCTGATCTACCATGTTAACCTTACATTTATTCATAACAAATCACAGTCAGGCTGCAAACTCAATTGTCATGCTTTACCAACAGTTGTTTTTGAGTAGTCAAACTAAGAGACCATAATTTCCAAATTACTTGCAAAAGCATTCAACAGACAGCATAATTCATGGATTTGAAACTCGTCTTTCGTGGAGAGGAGATGAATGGAAAATAAAGCAGAAATTGGTGAAGACAAAGACCATCTGAAGGTGTTAAAGCAGGTAGGACTTGAGAGATTGGTATCTAAAGAGACGTCGAGTTGGATGTCTGAGGATGATCTATTATCTATATCATATCGTAAAGATAGAAAGGAAAAGGAAAAAATCTATATTCCGATGTCCAAATACCAACTGATGGAAAAAACCATAACTACCAGGTAACTATTTCGCCTCACAAATACCCAAGTTCCTCACAACCTGTTTTTCTACATTTTTGCCACTTTCATGCAGTAGGGAGTTTGAAACTCTAGAAAAATAGATGAAGTAAAAGAGAGAAGAGAATAGAAGAGAAAAAGAGAGAACCCCCTGTTTTATTATTTATATCACTAATAAAAGAGGATTACAATAATACCCTAATGGCATGATATGGTGTATCTACACTTGTAATAAGCTCGTTCTCAACAGTCTCCCTCATGCTGAACATTGATATTTATCATGCCTAGCTTGTTAAGAACACCTTTAGGGTTGTCACCATGAGTCCACGACTACTTGTGATAGGCATCGAACTGGAATTTTCGGAAACCTTATAAGTCGCTTCAGAGTTTAGACCCATCTTTAGTTGGCATTTTCTTGCCCAAACCAATCCCTTATAGCCTCCCCAAAAAAATGTCCAACAATCAGATTTTTTTCCTTAGTACACTATTGTAAAAAATCAGAAAAGGAGTAAGGGCAACAATACCTCTTCTGAGAAGTCTTCAAAACTAAATATACCTCCAAATCGAAAGATAACATTCATACTAATAAAAGATATGGACATTGTTCACGAACACTCCATTTAAAAAGAAAAAAAGAAATGCAGGCCTTGTCTTCTTGCACTGATGCCAAGTAGTGAGTGTGAACACTAGAAAAATAGAGGAAGAAAAAGAAAGAAGAGAAGAGGAGAGAAGAAGAGAGAAAGGTCGAGGGATAACAACTTAGAGGCTGTTTTCTCCCTTTCTATTATTTATATCACTAATAAAAGAGCATTACAATAATACCCTTAATGACATGATACGGTGTATCTACACCTACAATAAACTCATATCCCAACACATACATCATGGAATTACTAGTTTCTTCTTTTAGTTCCATTTTTTATGAACCATTTATGACAACTGTTGTTAATAATGATGTCAATATTCTATCTTCATGTTCCATTGGAAAGTAATAGGAGCTTTTCTTTGTATAAGCCCTTTTCTATTATCTTTGGTTGTCTGATTGGCTTATTATTTATAGGATGTACCGTGGAAGGCATTTTTCCAAAGTCAAGCTGTATGGGCGATGATATATGCTCATTTTTGTGGTAGTTGGGGCCATTATACTTGTCTGTCTTGGCTCCCCACGTATTTTAGGTATCTCCGTATTCATCAGCTATTTCAAGTTCTCCCCATTTCCTTTTTGTTTATTTTTAACTTATGGAAACAAATTTGATGAGTTATGCTTTCAGTCTTTGTGCATCAAATTATATGTTTCCTTCATTGTAATCTTTTGATTTCTGGTATTTATTGTATATTTACTAAGAAAGTAATCATTAAAGAAAGCTATTATATTCTTACAGCTAAGTAGTATTGTGCTTCTCAATTCTATTCAGCTATGATAAGCTGTTATCTTTACTTGAATAACTTAATTGGCTCCTGATTTTCTTATTGAGTCTTATGATTAATGGAGTTTCAATTATTGAACCCTTTCTCTCTGAAATCATAATTGAACAAAGCAAAATGCCTGTCCTTTTCCTTCTTCCACATATGCTCAAGACGAGAGAAAAACAAAGCAGTTCTATTTCATTCAACATAAGATGAACTCAAGTATACCTGGACTTGATGATTATGTCCACACGTGAAAAGAATGACAAATACTCTAGTGGTCTAATTTATAAACGTTCACCCTTCTCTCTTTAAGTCCCCCAAAAATTTTAACCAGCCTCTTCAATCCTGAATGATTAAAGAGTGCAATTTACACTATTTAAAATAATCCTGAATGATAAGAGTGCAATTGACACACTTTAAAATAATCCTGAATCGTGAATAGAGTGTATAGAGCTTTTGTCAAATTGTCTCTGCAGTAAATGTTTGAAGTATTTATCAATGATTATCAACCAAAGTAACCCAATTTGCTTTTGGAATCTCTTGCAAACCCTTTCTTAAGTTCTCCTTTGAAGTCAGCAAGTTGAGCCCTCTTACAATAACATACAGAAGCCTATGTAAATCAACTGATAGAAACTATCCCAAAACTCTTCAAAAGTGATTATAATAAGAAAATCTACAATTTTACTATTTGTAATTTTTGTTGTATAGTATTCACAATGCAGTATTTACATCTTCAGTCATATTGTCTTTCATTATCCTTGTTTTGTACATGAATTGACAAAGAAGTTATAGTTTCAATTTTCATTCCATGCAGTGAGGAGCTGGACTTAAATTTAGCGGAAGCTGCGTGGGTAAGCCTTTGTTATATGTTTTTTTATTCCTTCAGTGCATTACGCTAGGATTTGATTGAAGAAGGAACGAATGTCTTCCATAGCTTAAGACACAATGAGATAAAGTATGTTACAATCTCGTAATATACAAATGGAACTTACATAGTTGAGAAATAATGCAATTTACATACAAGCCATAGAAATGTATTATTCGACATCATACATATGATGAAGAAATTGTATCCTAGAGACCAGGTTAATATTTACAAAATGGTATTTATGAGACCCCACTTTTGTTCAGGTTTGAATGTTCGAGCTGCTGGAGTTTTGGTAGAATAATTTGCAGTGATCGTGTCATGGAATTATTAATACTAAAGCCTTTAACATTTTAGTACAAACTTCTAAGAAAGTAAAACCCATTCAAGTAATTCTGTTGTGGACTACACCTTCCTTATGCACAATGACTTGAATTGGAAATTATTAATACTAAAGCCTTTAACATTTTAGTACATACTTCTAAGAAAGTAAAACCCATTCAAGTAATTCTGTTGTGGACTACACCTTCCTTATGCACAATGACTTGAATTGGAAATTATTAATACTAAAGCCTTTAACATTTTAGTACATACTTCTAAGAAAGTAAAACCCATTCAAGTAATTCTGTTGTGGACTATACCTTCCTTATGCACAATGACTTGAATTGGAATTTGAATCTCTTTTATGGTATGATCTTCCTTTTTTTAGTAGCCACTAGTAAATTAAACATTCATAAAATGGCTTCGATCAGCTCTATCTATTAGATAAATTACGTCCTTGGAAATTTATTTAAGTTTGACCAACAAAAGATAGTTATAATTTTCTTACCATTCTTAGCTGACAATTGTGAGAATTAAGGTACTAAGAGGTCTTTATGTGCTAGATGCCAGGCATTCATAGATGAGCTGAATGATTTAGTATGACAGACGTATATTATATGTGAGCATAGGTAGCCTATGCATGACACATAGGCAACCTTGCCTAAGCGTCAGGTATTTGAGTGACACTTGACCCTCTTTTGAGCTCACAAAAAAGACCCTCTTTTGAGCCCACAAAAAACCCATGATTTAGGTCCCCTTTTCATAACATGTGGCAATAAAAATACCTAATCTGCCTACGTAGGAATTGTGTTCCTTAGTTTTGTACCGTCACGGTAAATGTACTCGAAACTTTGAGAGGTATCAACATAGTTGTTTAGCACAAAATTGTCATCCTAAATACCGTTAAGTTACAAAAGAATTAACTTGACTGCCATCATTTGGAAAGGACAATCTCACCTTTGTGTTTATTTGTTCGTATTCTCCTTGACATTTTGTTTAATATCATCCCATGGTACCTTGAAAGGGTTGGATTCTTCAGAATACATTTCCTTTAGTATCATGAAGGCAGAGTAACTTCCTTTGACGTAGGAGCAACTAGGAGATGATAAACAAGCACAATATAAGAAGCAATGGGTTTTTTAGCACCAGTTCATGCCATGCCATGTTGGATGACCTAGATATGAAGCGAGTCAAGTGTACTTGGCACACCATTCACTGTCAGTAAAATTGTCATGATATTGCTAGTTTCATGATTGGGCTCATCCATCTGACTGCTCCTGGTTTTGATTACAGATTTTTACATCCATTTCACAAGAATCAGCATAAAAAGCAAGTTATGTGCTTAAGTAATCTTTAAGTTCTAAGGATATTTCCCGAAATAATGTCCGTAACAGTTCCATAGACATCAAGAATTAATTGCGTGATTGCAACTGAATGTAAGTAGTTTAGGAAGCTTTCTTTTTCTTATCAATTTATATTTTCTACTGCAGGTTTCTGTCCTTCCTCCTTTGGCTTCAATTGTTGTGACTAGCATTGCTGCACAATTTGCTGACCACTTAATTGCTAGTGGAGTTGAAACCACAACGGTAGGGGGAGAAAAAGGGTGCATAAATATCCTGATTTTGTTATTCAACTTTCAAATGAAAAGAACAAGCTGTTATTATGTTCTTGTTGATTCCTGAGGCGTGATTCTTACGTTTACAGAATCCTGACTCTAATTTATCACGGTTTAAATTTTTAACCTGATTTTGATTGTTATGATGTGAGTGTATATTTACAGAATATGATATCCTACTACTGTTACTATCGAGATAATGCTCCATTGAATGTTACTGGACCAACTGTTTCTTATGTAAAGATTTCGTATGTCATAATTCCCTAACTGAACTAGATAAAAAGGGGGGAAAAAAAAAGGAAAATGTGAAATCTGCTGAAAGTTTTTAGTTGTAAAGCAACTAGAAGTAAAGAAGAACAGTGTGCATCGTGTCTTTGTTTTTTTTCTCCTCTTCTTTCTTATGTTTTCCTCCTAGGAAGAGAGAGGACTGGGGGGTTTGGAAGGCGGCGAGAAGGAGTAATAAGGTCTTTTGTTTTCTTGTTTATGATAGATATAAAAGTTAAAAGTTTTACAGTATACAGGGATAGAATATCCATGCAACTATAATAAAATCCAAAATGCAAGATAAATACACAAAATGAAAGAAACCGTTGAATTTTTCTCTCTAGAAACTGTTGAAGTTCTGTTGAAGTTATTTCTATCTTTGGTGGCTTCCACGTCTCAAGCTCCCTGTTATGAACTATCATTTACCCAATTTTCTAGCATGGACATTAGTGTTGGAAAAGACATCTAGCAGCTGCTTTCCTTTCTATGTACATAATTTCTTTCTTAAATGAATCTCACACACACCTGTGTATCTCATTAAGACATTAACCAATAATTTGTTTCTCTCTTTGATGGCTTCTGCATCTTAACCTCCCCTTCGATTCTGTGATGGAGTTAGCATTTCCCTAACTTTCTAGCATGAACATTAGTCCTGAAGAAGAAGCCATCTATTAGTTGCTTTTCCTTTTTACGTAAACAATTTCTTTCTTAATGAAAATTCATGAACATGCATGTATATCTTATTAACTAATAACTTGTGTAAGTTTATACGACGGTCCTAGTTCCAAAGATATTAAATTATAGATGTTATACACTTATACTGTAGCTTTTTCAGAAAAGTAAAAGACAGTAGCATAATATCATCTCTAAATTCAAACTCCCGTAGAACCTGTTTAGAAAATTGAAGCTATTGCAATATTATCAATTTCTGCAATAATTTGAGGATTTCATATCATGTTGATTTTTCTTCGTGATAGTTGTTAGCATGCGAAGTACTTAAGATGTGAGGTATGTATCCTAATCCTAAGTTTGTACATGTTTTAACTCATATTATTACTATACTACAATTATTGATTGAATTTTCCATGCCTTACCTTGTAACTAACGAGTTTTAGACTATCGACATCCATTTTTAGTTAGAAGTACTCAGTTCTTTCATATTTCTGATTACCTCCTGTTCTTACATGTAGGTGCGGAAAATTTGCCAAGCAATTGCCTTTTTGTCTCCTGCAGTTTGCATGACTCTTTCCTCTTTGGATCTAGGATTACCGCATTGGGAGGTTGTAGCGATTCTAACCGGTGGCTTAGCCCTCTCAAGCTTTGCCTTATCAGGTACTTACCACTTCAATTTTGAAATTTCCATTAGCTAAAGATATTATAATTTACAAATTGATGGATTCCCAATATTAGAGACTTCATGGTGTCTATACTTTGTGTTGCCGCAGGACTTTATTGTACCCATCAAGACATTTCTCCTGAATATGCGAGTATACTTTTGGTAAGCAAGCTTACTAATTTCAGATCTCGTCTCCTATGTTGTACTTTTCTTGTGTGCATATTATGAGTGATCTTGAAAATTGTGATTATAGTTGATCAATCTCATGCTCCTCACTTAAGTCTACTTGCAGTCGACAACACAGAATATGTATTCTATATTTAGTATATGTATTAGTAATGGAGGGCTGGGCCGGGGAGGACAGGGAAGGGTTCCCTAAGGTAAGAGGGCCTTGCATTTTTGGCCCCTACCCAGCCCTCAGGCCTCAGGAGGGCAGTGCTTCGGAGGGCTGGGCCAAGCCTCAGGAGGGCAGTGCTTCGGAGGGCTGGGCCAGGCATCCTCATTAGAGGGCTGTTTTGACAGGCTTTATACCTACATTAACCCTAGCTTGCCCCAACACCCTTAAACTCTAGCCTTGAGCCTAGCTGTCTGGAAATACAGTAATTTCGAAATAGCTTTATTAGGTTGATCCTCTCTTTTCAGTTTCCTATCAAAATTTCTTTTATGATGATCCATCTATAAGGTATTTGAACTTCGAACCATAATCCAGAAATCCTTACAAATTCGTGATTGTACTATGGAAACTTGGATTTCTTCCCAATTATTAACCATTCCTTTTTATCTGTCCTTGTCTTAACACTTTCTCAGAGGCTTTGAATCATCCAATTATTTTCCTTTGCCGGTCCAAGAGGTGGCCCACCCATTGCACAGACTGGATCAATGCCTAATGGGCCAAGTATCATATTGGATGCAGGACACAAATTCTGTTTCTTAGGCACTGAAGTACAGCATTTTAAAAGAAATCTGCTTTCAACTGTGATGTCTGTTCATCAACACTAAAGAAAGTTGGCTACAAATTAGAATCTGCTTGAACATAGAAGAAATAAAAAATCCTCTAACTTCATTTGCGGATGACATGAGAAGATCATACTATTTCTTATTTTACGCAGGGCATTACCAACACGGTTGGGGCAGTACCTGGAATTGTCGGTGTTGCTCTCACAGGGTATCTTCTGGATTCAACCCATTCGTGGAGTGTAAGTTTCTCCCCGCTGGAGTGCTTCTCTAAGTTCACTTATCTACTGGCTACTAATATCCTATCACTTTTCACATTTGTTTTATAATTTAACTTTATTATGTAGGTGTCATTATTTGCCCCATCGATCTTCTTCTATTTGACGGGTACGATCGTATGGTTAGTGTTCGCAAGCAGCAAGCCTCAAAGCTTTTCCAAGAAAGATTGACACTAATATCATCTTCTGGGCAATAATCCCTGAACTTAATGAAACATGGAAATTGAAGGAGACTTCATTCAGTAGCATTGGCAATCTAAGTTCTTCATCAAAGCTGCAGGAGAATGGTCTCATCCACTAATGGTGATTATTTAGATGTATATCTACATGGAGAATAAGCATCTGTAAATTTCCACATGTAATTTGCTAGATTATGTATAATGTAGTATAGCTTACTCTGTACAGTGTTGGCGGCCGTAAACCAAATTTTTCCGCCACAACGATTATTAAACATGTCTAAAATCTCATTTATAGAAAAAAATTTGTCTGTGATTCAAATTCAGTGTAAGATCTCTCAAAGGTGAAGAATTTTTGTTGTGAATATAACATTAAACTTTTGCATAATGAATGTTTTAAGTGAAGGTTACAATCAATCTGCACACCCAGCTATTTCCTTTCTATAATTCTTGTTTTTTGTCCTGTCATAGAAATTAGAGGTACCCATAGGATAGACTATCAGGACAGTATGCTAATGGCATGGCACCTGTTAATGTGATGCATGTTCATGCGCATCCTGACAATGCATTGTGGTAGACTGCAATTTTTTTTTTCCCGGTAATCAAGTGAATTGAATAGATGAAGAGAAATTACAATAGTATACCGACATATGAGTTTTTATTTTTTGGTACAATAGACAAAGGAGTTTATTGAGCATATTGAGCAGTAAACTCAAATACAAGAAGACAAGAGAAATGAGCCAAAACAAAACATAATCCTAAAGATCAACAAAGACAAGACCAAGAAGAGGGGACAAAGGACCAATCTCACCTAAGATACCCTCCCAAGTTTGTGTCTCATCAACAGATTGAGCACTACACCAATATAAGATTATTTGTCTGATACACGAGCAAATACGAAGAAAGAAAAGAGGGTGGGTCCTAAAAAACTCAATTTATTATCTTAATAGATCATCTATGAGATAGCCCCTAGCAGAACAGTCCAAATTACTCTCGAGCACCATCCACACTCACCAGATATCATCAAGGTTATCTAGTTTGAAAGGATGAAGGGGAAGACTCAATCTACTCCTAGTCAAAAGAGAGAGTCTCCCAAATCCTACATGCAACAGGATAATGTAAAATCAAATGGTCCACAAATTCTTATGGGCAGAAGCATTGAAAACAACAATTAATCATCCTTCACCCTTTTTTTTTACTTGTTCCGATTGTCACAAGTAAGGATCTTATTTAGAACCACAGTCCAAAGGGAGAAAAGATATATTTGAAGATATATTAGGATTCCAAACAGGCCTATGAGAAAATGCTGATGAGGGAACTGAAGCGAAGGACTATAATATTGATCTCATTGAAAAACGATCATTATGACCTCTAGACCAAACCCTTGAGTCCCCAGCCTGGGTACGGGGAGGGGAGAGCATAAAATCAAACGCTGGAGAAGTTGCCTTCATGATTGGTCTATGTACGGTGCTTCAAAATTTCATCATCTCCTACAAAAACATCCACACTACTCTGGTCTCCTGACCCAAAAAAAAAACACTATATTCCATTCCTTCTTTGATCAATCACCGAACAGAACCAATGTAGTTCCATTTGGTCCTACCATCTACAAGCAGGGGCATCAATATTGGGTATGTGAGCGAATACAATAGAGTAAGGAGCAACATTTATCGGCTCCGAGGGGTGTACATCTATAGGTTGCAAGGGAGGTATATGCCCAGACGAATTTACTGCCAATATGTTCCCATTTAGCAGCATAGTTTGGCTCTGTAATTTCCCATCCTTGGCTGTTAGATGGTATTCCTCCCGTGTGATTTCGCTGCTAGAATCTCGAGGCATCCGAGCGAACCTTGTTCTTCGAGACCTGTGTTTATTTTGCAAAGTTGAAGTACTATTAAAGGCTGCAGATTCAGTTGTAACATGGACTTGAACTGTGGTGTTACTGTCGAGGTTGATCAAGAGCAATGTGATCCCTTTCTGTCAGATTTCAGATACAAAGAATCAGAAAGGAGAATGTCAAAATGTATTTGTGAATGTAAAATGTGGTTCTAACTTACAGATTGTTTTGCACAGTGAGCATAAGCACGTATTTTCTTCGTCCCGGAGAAGTTCGCCGACAAGACGTTGATTCCCATTAGTCGGTGCCAAAGAAGAGCACTGCAAGAAAGCAGAATATCAAAAGAGAGTTTTACATGGGAATTATTTTAATTACAGACTTTACAGTCAATTAAGAACTGTCTTAGCACTAGCATATCAGCTTACTAGCCCAAGAACAGTCCTCACTTTGGGATCTCATTCTCATTGGTATAGGAAATTGAGAAGTAATGATGGGTTTATAAATCAAATTTTGTCAAAAATTTTCTGAAGGAAGTTCTTGATGTAGGAAATCTTATGATATTAATTAATTGGTCTGGTTTTTTTAATAAGACTTGCAGGAATTTACTTCAAGTGCTAGGCGTTGCAAGCTATTATCAATGTCTTCAATGAAACTAAAACCCAATGTTAATGATGTAGAAAGAGCGAATTGAACTAAAACCCGCATTTCATGAGTCTTTAACTGATGCAAGAATTGAAATTCCTAGAATTCTTAACAAAACAACATCAAAACCGTCAATTTACGGGAATTATCAATTTCCACCTCCAATACTCATGAAACGAACAGGGCCTCAATAGTCTTGGCTTTGTATAGTGAAAGTGAACAAGGGAATTTGAAGTTAATTAATTCCTTTGAAAATAATGTTACTGATTCTGGACTAGAGTTCTGGAAGGTGAGGATTTCAAAATTCAACAATAACCTGTAGTAATCAGGATTTGGCATGAAGGTGGTAGTGTTGAGTAGGCCATAGTTTCCACCGATCAATGTTTGTCTGCAGTATGTTTTAGTATCATAAGAAGCTGCCATTCCAAGCTGATCCAGGTACCTGTTTGATCGGCCAGAAACAATACCAATTATAGAAGAAAATCGGAGATTAAAAAAGTTTCTGAATTAATCGGAGCTAGCTTACCAGAAACTAAATACAAATGCATTTGTAACAAGATTATGGCCACTGTTATAAGCTCCTCCAGCTTCACCAACCCATGCAGTTGCCGAAGTTCCAGCAGTCTTGAGAATGCCCTGGAGGTTGCTGAATGTCTTTGCTTCACCATCGAGATAAGATGGATCGAGGATTTTGTCAATCAGGTGCGTATCAACGCCTATGTATGGGGAAAAATGTTTCAAGTTAAACCAAATTTATCAGGCTCCAATTCAAGTTCCATAAATGCCTTCACTTGAACTAACTTACCTGGACCAAGATTATATATGTGGTGGGTAACTACATCCAGGGATTTGGGAGTTTTATCTATGAGTTCTTTGTACCAATTTGCATCAAAGAACCCCCCAGGTGCAATGACTAGTGGCTGAACTTTGAAACCCCTGTAGATATCTTGCACTATGTTTTGGAGGGAGATCATGTCGGAGGCATACTGATCTGCTGCGACCCTTGTTCCAACTCCACTTCCACTCAATTCATTTCCTGTCAATGGGAGAGAATTTAAAACAGATCCAAATGGGTCGTAGTCTTATTTCAAGCAAGGAGATGGAGAGGGATCTTGACATAAATAGAAAATGTGGTACAATTTTCGTTCGGATGGAAAGCGGCTATTCAATGTCATGTTATGTTCTAATATGTGTATTTCTATTTTCTACTCAATCAAATGCTATAATCAACTACCGATACTTCTCATACAAGTTTCATTTTTATAGATCTGGAAAGTAAATGTGATATAAGAAAAAAAGCATGAACTTAGAGAAATATTTGTAGAACAATAGTGGGTGTACCCAGTGATGGAAGGGAGAGGTGGTGTCTCATTAGGATAATGACACCTCTGTGGGTTTTTCTACCATTTCTTTATTGTTTTCAAATGACCTTTTGAGTTTTATTCATAACTTCAAATAGCAAGAATACAAACTGAGATAAGTTCTTACCAAGCTCCCAACCACGAATACTATAGCCCTTGTTGACGGTATAACGTATAAGCGCTTCAGCATTAGTGGTACTCCAAGGTCCTACCGCGGAACCATCGGACTTAATAACCCTGCCGTTGAGTGCATTTAACCCAAAAACAATAACAGCCCTGAAAAGAAAAAGAGGGAATGAGATTAATGCAATGGAAATGGTTCAAACTGCAGAAATACGGAGTTTAAGGTAATGAGAGAAAAAGACGGGGAAAGAAGAACTTTTAAGTACTACTGATATCTTAGTGAAAAGAACAGTTTAAGTTTGAAAAATGGATCGATAGTGTGAAAATCATGTTACCCAGTCTCTTTGAAGAAATTGTTTAGTTCATCCCATCTAGACATGGGTAAGCACCCTTGAGCGAAGCCGAACATCTCGGAGCTGTTTTTAAGGAATGGCATACAGGGTTGCTGAAGGCCTTTCTGTTCATATATGACCTTATCTTGCAAGGATCCCCCCAATCTAAGCTTCAATGGTGAAAAAGCTGCAACATAATAGTTAAAATAATTCTGTTTAAGACTTAATATAAACTTATCAATTAATTAAGAGAAATTGCTATAATTTATGATGTTATCAAGTAATACCTAAAGGACTTCATACCTTTGATGGCATTTGAAAAAATAGTGTTCTTAAGATCCTGCACAAAGTAAACAAACACATTTTTTTTTTTAAATGCGTATAAATCGTCCTATGTATTGCTCTTAACCAACAAACCCAGAAGTATATTTTATTAAAACATGGTATTCATTCCTTCATAGAATCATCTGATTACAGAGAAATAGGAACATTGAGGTTCTTCAAAAACATACCAAAACTCCATCAATGAGATCATGCCCAATAATCAGAAACATCCATAGATAAATCTTAGATCACGAAGAAATCAAGCAAATCCCCTTGAAGAGCACAAAGAATCAGATTTGAGGTTTCATAATCCAAATATAAGTGAAGAAAGAGTCATCTGTCACTTTTATCAGCCCCAAAATTTAAAACTAACCAATTAAAGAGAAAAGAAAGGGCAGCAGCAGAGAATAAGAAGCTTAAGCAGAGATTTTGGCAATCTAGCCAACAAAGTTCATAACAATTACATACTAACTTACATCTCATCCAAAGTTCCCAAAAAAAAAAAAAGATCTTCAAGCAGAAGCTTCAAATCCCATTTTAAATTTCATCACTCAAATCTCATCAAGCAGCCAGTCATACAATTTGAGATTAACACACAGAGCACCACATGAAACAGAGAATAACAATAAAATACCAAAAACCCAGATCAAAATAAGTTTTTCTAAACCATATTCAGCTAACAAACATCCTAATTTACAGTTCTACATACATGAAAAGAAAATCCAGAAATAAATAAAGATAAAAAGCATACCAGATTGAGCAGAGAAGCAAGACCCCAGCTACAAGTCCCATAGTCACATTTCTCTGGAGGCCACCAATCCAAAGTGGCACATATGAAATCATCATCTGTCTTTCCAATTGGAGCCTTCCCATCAATAAAAACAATCCCTTCAACATTTCCAGATCCTCCTACATTCTGTGAAACCACAGTTATGGAGATATAACAGAAAAAATACACCCAAAAACACAACCCCAGAAGCTGAAACAGAGAACCCATCTTGGGAATCAAACAAATGTGCAGGATCTCAGCCTCTCTCAATGGATGAGGAAGACATGAAAATGAAAAGGTGTGCTAAATAGAGAGCAGCCCATTGGAGGGAAAGAAAATATTAAATAACAGAATATAGAGTTTAGAGTTTCAACTGCTTCAGAGAAGAAAATTAGGAAACTGTGTATAATTTTTTTTTGGGGGTCTAAACCTGTGTAGTTTCAAGGTGGGAAATTTAAGCTTTGTGGTGCTTTGGATTTCTTTTAGTAAAAAAAAATTAAAAAAATTAAACTTTCAGATTTGATTAATGCATGGTTTCTTAGTAGTAGGTTAAGGTTCAGCTTGCTTGGTCTTCAGTCTAGGAAAACATTATCCTTGAGTGTGGTGTGGGGCCCATTGGGTCCCACTTTATTTAAATTACTATTTTGTGCCGTACTCTTATGTGGGGATGTTATCATGTTAATGAGACAGGAGTGCTTAACTTGGGTAGTATTTTTTTTTTTTTGAGTAGTCGACTTAGGTAGTATTAATTGTTCTTAGATGCATTTAAGCAAAGTAGAAGCATTTACATAGTGCAGAAAAGATGCTTTTGGCCGTGACAGTGCGTATCCTTAATGGATTGATTTGGGATCCATTGACCTTAGGTTTCACCGATGATCATTGCTCGGTGTATATATATGTGTAGGGAAATGTTTTAACTTACTGTCGCATTCGACTATGTAGGGGAATGTGTGGTCTTATTGTTCCATGCCCTCCTTTTAAACACCAATCAACTGTGGATAAGATTCACTCACTTCTAGGGTAACACAATCTAACATTGGTTTTTATAAAGAAAAATATTACCTTAATTTTCTTGAGCTTAACCATAGTTAAAGGGGACATGTGGACATGACATTTAACTACATAGTCAAATGCTTGGTGGGCTAGCTTTGTCCCAGTGGTAGTGTATCCCCTGCTTTAGGGGGAGGTACCGGGTTCCATTCCCGAGAGCGTGAAAGTTTGTATATACTCTCCACCCACCCATTAACTGAACATATACTAACACCTAACTAGCGTTGCAGCCTAAACGTATAGCTCGAACCAAAAAAAAAATCATCGGTGCTCATGTATGTACTATAGTAGGGAAGGGGGAGAGAGTATGAGAAGATGGATCATAGGAAGACCCATGTGATGCACGTATTATGTGAGAGAGAGACGTGAGGAAGTATTGAAGGAGAGAGAGACGTAGAGTAAAGAGCGAATTTTATAAAAAGACAAAATAACTCATAAATATGTAATATAAATATATTTGTAAGTTAAAAGGACAAATTTATCATTTTAAAATATCTAATCTATGTAGTTAATATGAGAATCCTAATTGTAATAACCATTTTTGTTATGAAATGAAGGATATATATAATGATAATTTTGCTCAATCAACGTTAATAAATACCTTATTCTCTTTATAATTATAACAATAGAGATAGAGAAGATATAAGTTAAGAACAATTTTGTTATTCTCATCATAATAGTAAAGAAGATAAGTGAAAGAGTAATTTTGTTAATAGTAACAAAATTCAATCAAAGATTTTAAGGGCTTATTTTGATAATTTTGTCATTCTCATTAAAATAGTAGAGATGATAAGTGTAAGAGTAATTTTGCTGCAAAATTCAATCAATGTTTTTAACAGCTCCATTCTCATTATAATACATATTTTAGGCCATAAACTCGTTCATTGGCTTTAACTTTTGCAAGATTATGTGCCTTTAATGTATGATGATGCAGAAGATAAATGATAGAAATAAAAAAGGCAGGTCTCCACGAAGTAACTCCTTAATGTCTGACAAAATATTACAAATTGGCAAGGGAATGCAATCCCCCTCTTTTAGGGCATTTACTATAAGCCTCCTATAGAATACAAACCTTGCCAAGTTGCCACTTAAGAGTCATCTAGATTCCCAACCATATAGCAAGCGCTTCAGCCTAGGGTTGTCAATGGATTGGATTAGGATCTGGATCCGATTAGCCGGATTCTGAATCCAATTAATAATCCGTCGGATCACAAAGGTGGAATCTGATTATAATCGGATCGGATCCGGATATAGGGTGATCCGATCCGATTTTCATATACTTATATATATATATATATATATATATATATATATATATATATATAATATTATCTAAAGATTATTAACTATATATGTAACTTATTTTCTAAAAGATAATAAATATAATGATTTGAATGTAATATGAATAAAAGTAGAGCCTAATCATGTAATTTCTCATTAAAATAGAGTTTTTTAAAAAAGAAATAAATATTAATCAGACCGAATTCAGATCTTAATTAAATAATCGGATTCGAACTCGGGTGGGGCAATACATAATCCGACAGATCTTGATTGGAATTCGGATCAATCAGATTTGTAATCGGATCAAGTTCGGATATAGCCAGATCCGGTCCAAATCCTATCTGTTGACAACCCTACTTCAGCCTAGATCAAGAATATTTCGTACTGCCTACTCACTCTTCAAAAATCTTCAATAATAATGGTTCCACACAACATATGTGTATATATTGTGAGAGGATTTTGCTATCTTTGACGTCTTTCCAAAAGCCAAAACATCTTAGGTGTGCCCCGATCCAAAAGTGTGTCTTTTTCTTGATTTTGAGGTAATGAAAGGGAGGCAAGACAATGGTTAAGGGATTTCAGTATCAACATCCATAGTGGTTGATTTGTATCGAGTAACTCCCCTAAGTTGGGTCCATTTGTACAGCTAGTTTGAGATTTAAAGCATTCTCTGTTGTCTATCTCGAGGTTGGATTTGGTGAGGTTGTATACCAAAAACCCACCAAAACCTCATCGACAATGGTTTGATTCAGAGGTCGTTTGTTTGGTAAAAAGTAAGCTTGACTAAAAACCTAACCCATCCTGATTAGGACATAGCACCCTATGCCATTACCAACTAGGCTACCCAACCCCAATTGCTTAGTTTAAAGAAAAGAGCCTTAGGGACAGTATAGAGCCAGGGAGCAAGGGGGCATCTGCCCCTGAATTATTCATCAGACCATTGTTGAATGTCATATATATATATATAGAGAGAGAGAGAGAGAGAGAGAGAGAGAGAGAAATAAATAGATTAACTATGAACAGATCAGTCTATTTTTTTTGGCCAGTGGTAGTTTGGTAATTATGAATACAAAGAAAATATTTTCTATCTCTATTGTTTTTTCATAAATAGTCATTCCAAAGGTTTTTTTATTCAACCAGAGCGCTCCTGGTTAACCTCATATATATATACTAGTAAGAAACCGTGCGATGCACGGAATCACTACAACAAATAAATAGTATGAGAAGGGATAATAAAATTAATTATATTATGATTAAAAAATCGTAAATAAAAAGAAAAAGTTGAAAGTGTGATAAAAGAAATAGCAATTACATCCTTATACTTTGTTGATTTCGGGAGAGTTCTCATTATCCTGTGAGAAAAAAAACAGTTTTGCTTGCCTTCTAATCTAGAAAGAACCAACTTAGTTTTTACACAGATTGGTCTAAAAACGGGCTATAAGGAGCATCATCCACGGTACTCCATGGTGTATCATTTCTCAATTATCTCATTCATTTTCCTTATTCTATCCAATACATGGCTGCACTAGTGCGCCCAAAAGCAGGATTTCAAGTATTATTCTTCTCATATCTACTTCCCAATGAGACCCCTAAAATCACAAAAATCCTTTCACTGTTTCTCCTTGCTATTGATGACATCAATATAGTTCGATTGTATTCCCAAATTCAAAGAAAAAATGTATAACCATCGAGTTATTTGCATGTCTCACCTATATATATACCATTTGGAATATATATATATATCCTCCTCGGTCGGTGATGCGAGGAGGGTCATCTCGGTTCCCATTTTTTTGCCATGTTTCCCCCTTCTAACCCCATTTATCTGTTGTTAAGATTCATCCTTCCGTAGGGTTCACCCATCTACCCTTGGTTTTTAGAAAAATAAAATTAAAAAAATTACTAAAGAGTAAAAAAAACTAACCCAAATTAATGAGAGTTGAAGGGTCGGCCATGTGAGAGCGAGGAGGAATAGTCCCCTCCTTGGCCGACGAGGGGACTATTGCTCATATATATATATATATATATATATATGAAACTTTATATATCAACCGCCCATTATTCTCATTTTAATTATGGACCAAAGAAATAAACTCCAACACAATAGAAAAACAAAAAAATATAAGATTAAGAAATAGGCAATTTGATTCGTCTTCACCTTTCTCTCTAAAAAAAAAAAAGATGAACACAATCACAAATATGAAACACATGAAAGAAACCAAACAAAAAAAGAATGCAAAGTTTCCTCTAAAGGGATAAGCACATCATGAAAGAGAACCCCGCCAACCCAAAATCTATGATTCTAATTGAGTGAAACTTCATCCTCTTCTTATGGAAATTCTTCCTTTGAATCCACTTCAAATCATGCATGATTGAAGACGGTATGCACCCAATAAATCCGAAATCTCGTATCTGCTTTATCTCTCTGAAAAACCAAACCCACCCAGCACCCACCACCATTTTTGAATAAAAGACCAAGAGAATAAAAGCATTCGCTTCTTCCCTTGGGTTGATGAGGTCTTTGGTCCATGCCAGGCCTTGATGTTTAGGTTCGTGTGAACTTGCTTGTGAAGGGCTTAGAAGGGTGTAAGAAGGATATAAAAGGTTGGGGTTACCATGGGTTGAGGGATGACGGAGAAATGTAAGGGAGATGCGTCTCCAACTTCAAGAGGATTGATCCTCATTTCTTGGCATTTCTTGTAGTGAAGGCATCATTGAAATCCTTCAATTGCTTCCCCTAATAAGGTTCTTCATTTCTCATATCTCTAACAACACAATGGGCGGACTAATCCCATAAGGTAATCTTCTGAGCATGAATGCATCTTCCATAGGGAAAGTGATATCTTCAGAAATCATGAGTAATGTACCGCTATAAGAATAGTCACCCCATGCGATGATTCTTGAGAATGGGAAATAAGTTGTTTAGAAGAGAAACAAAGAAATATATTAATATAGAAGGTAAGGGCGGGAAGGTAACAATAAAGCACTGTTAGGGTTTTTCTTATTAAATAAAAACCCATGTGGTCTGGCGCAATCCTTAGTTTTCAAAACTCGGATTGTATTGCTGTCAATAGAGAATGTTAAGGATAATGGGTCCCACTAAAGAGATGTGATCAAACAGGGACTCTTTAAGTGTTATTAAAGCTAACAACATGGTCAGGGTTGGCGACCGTTAGATCTTTGGTGTGATCCCTCTTAACCTTTGGATCTTATGATGGGTAGGGTTCCAAGGGTATATAAAGCAAAGAGGGGGTCCCTCTTTTCTCTTACGTCAATTGGAAGCCCCATTGAATCAGACCTAAGGAGAAAAGAGAAGACTCTCTCATCCCTCTCAAGCGCCGAGAAACACAGCATCACACCGTGAAGGGAATAGGGAAATTCCAGCGAAAGGTATGAGATCATCTCTTTTAAACTGTGTCCCCTTTTGATTATGAATTCCAGAAAAGTTGATTGCATGGTCTAGATCAAGGATTTGAATAATCTTGTTTTTGTTTTAACATTATTATTCTTGAATCCCAACAAGCACCACTCCCCCTTAATTACTACCAAAACCGTAGAGATAAAGGCAAATTAATATAGGTGATAAGGGGTTAGTAATTGTTATGCATTACTCTACTCCTCCTTAATGATCAAAACCATATTCTCCTTCTTAATGATGTAAAATTCAATTTCAATTAAAGTGTAGAGGGGTGAAACCGTGAGAATCATGCTCCCTCCCCTTCTCCCTTTTAAAAGTTGTAACCATGACTTAATTAATTAATTGACATATGACAATGAGAAAGTGAAAGAGAAAAATAAAGGGGAGTCCCACTATTTTGCTTAGGTGGCCTCACAACCGAAGAAGAAGCCTAGGTGGCTTCACAAAAGAATAACATGTGTAGGTGACGGTAGGAGGAGGGTTTTTAGTAGTATAGATATGAAATAAATACATAAAAAAAAAAAAAAATCAAAAATATGTTGATATAGTCAACCTCTTGAGAGCAAATCGATAAGTACTCTGCTGTCAACATCAAACCACCGAAATTTTTTTTTTTTTGGGTGACAGGTTAAGACACAAACAACTCACGCAACAGACCAAGTCTCAACCGAGCCACAATCTCAAAAAACAAAGAGGCATGGTTGGAGTACTAAAGGAGACGTACCCTACCATAACTTCAATGTTAAGATATCTTATAGTTCCTGCATGATAATCAAAGTCGGAGCTACATGCCAAGGAACCCATAATCACTTAAGCTGCCAAACATCAACCTACGTGGTGGTAGGGGTGTGACTCTCTCGGGATGGGATTTGATACCAAGACCAAAACCATCCGGCCTAAGTTCATCGTACACCATGTGGCGATAAAAAGGGGAGAAGATATCAAATGGGGGGAAGTAAAAAAACAGGGGGAAAATGAAATGATTTTTCCCTTTTTTTATCGCCACATGGCGGATGATGAACTTAGGCTGGATGGTTTTGGTCTGGGGAGAGCCAGATTAAATACCATCCCGACCCTCTTGGATGTTTTTAGCTCTGACACTCAGTGAATTTTCTCGAAATTTGCTTGAGTGACGTGACAGTTGAATTTATTTACCTCACCCACTAACACTAATAATTTATCCACATTCTAAACTTTCCTTAAAAAAAAAAAAAACTAAATTATTTTCTTTTCTTTTATTGGGAGTTGATTTTGGCCGATGATATTAATGAGAGTGTGGTCCAAACAAGAATTGGGTTCAAACCTCAGAATCCCATTATGGGTTTGCCTTCTCATACACTGTGGATACTACTTTAGATTATCTACTATTGAAAAACACTTTAATATGTATTGAATAAATGTCTCTAGCCGAGGGGTGTGTGTGGTTATAGGCTTCAAGTTGAGATTGTAGGGCATGTGTGTGTGTGTGTGGTTAGTTAAAATTATCAACAAAAAAAATGTCTCTAGCCTACATCTTAAAGTTTGGAACTAATAAATACATTATATTATCATAATTTGTAAGTTCTAACTTCTAACTAACCCCTTAACCCAAAAAAAAAAAAAGAACCATAACTTCAAACCATGAGCTAAAAAAGAAAAGAAAAATTCAAACAAACCCGGGGTACATAATAATATGGGGACTCAAAAAGTGCTCTCTCTCTCTCACCTACGACTGCAAGAGTTTCATCATATCCTCGTGTAATCTCACTGTCACTCCTTAGCGGACTATCCAAGCAAATCATCATCTTCTTCTCTTAAGTCCCTATCATGTGTTGTCACTTTCAAAGCAAACCTAAAACCCATTTGAGACGGGAGGTAAGAGGCAATTAATGGGTTTCTAAGACTCAAGATTAGGCTAATTACAAACAAATGTATCCCTCTCATTTAAGGGTAATCTTGGGACAGAGATCATGAAACTCTCAATAAACTGGTAAAAGCTTTCTTGTGGCCCAATTTTTTTTGGTAAGAGATATTTCATTGAGTTAAGAACTTTGTGGTATAGAAGCTGCCAAATCCTCTAAGATTGGCCCGACTGGGAATACAAAGCAGTAAGGAAACTATGTCTTTGAAAGCTTCCATTGAGTGCTATTTGTGCCAACCGGTGATCAGCCATTGTGTTGGCTTTATGACTGATAAACATAAATTGAACTTCACGGCATGGGAGCCGCAGTGAGAGAATATCATCAATAAGCGTAAGGATCTCCCAATGGGCTGGAGAAGTATTACAAAGCAGAATTTCGATGATTTCTTTAGAGTCTGATTGGATGATGATCAAGTTCCACCGGTTGTAAACTGCATGCTGCAACCCAAACCGAATTGCGTCCGTTTCATCCCAAATTAGCGCTAATGGACTAACTCCTAAATAAGCTTGCCATTACCCCTACACAAAAAAAAAAAAGAAGAAGAAAAAAAGAACTGATTAAAAACAATTTGTCCTTTTGGGTATTTTATATATGTCCTTCATGTGGGTCAAATCAAATGAGGATTAAACCCTAATTTTTTAAGGATTCAAAACAAGTTACTGATGTTATGGCACCCTAATGGTTACCTTAGGTATAATGTGTGTGCCTCTCTAACCTTAAAAAAAAAAAAAAAACAGTTATTGATGGCCAAAAGATGACTACATTTAGTATAAGCATACAAAAGGGTAAACAATTGGGATGGTTCCTCCTAATGATTTTAATTAAGACTACTTGGATAAGTCTAATCATCCCTCTAGTTTTTATTTTTCTATTTATTTAATTTAAAATTGTGAATGGACTTAGAGGAAGAGCGGCCTATGAGTTCATTCCTATCACATTCCATGGGACAAATCCAAGTTCCAATCCCGGGGAAAGTGCCCAGGGGTAGAGTATTCCTACCCATGGTATATTCAACTCTCTATCCGCTCCCTCCTGGTGTGGGTGTGTGGGATGAGGCCAGAGAGGAACAGTCTGGTCAAAGGTTGGGATGCCTCTCCTTTTTATGAAAAAAAAACTCAGCTCTCTTGAGTTAGTTATACATAGATAATCTCCCAACAACATAATCTTTGGCTCTGTTGGTTTGCGCGTAAAAGGCAAGATCTCTCACCCCATAAGACCATCTAGATGCACAAAACCTGCATGCATGCATACATGTATAATTTAGTGTTGAATATCCCATTTATGAGACGATCCTAACCGTCTAACGCAATGGATCGAAATCACGTTGATTGGACGGTCAAGATCATCCCCAATTTGATTTATTGCTAATACAATATAAGGTGGATTAACATTTAGAACAATTAAAGGACAAAATGAGAGCCACCATCGGTAAAAGCATATTCAATGTAGTTGAAATGAACAAGGGTTAGCCAAGGCAGATTTCTAGGAATTGAAGGTCTTTGTATATTATTTATAATTAAAAAAGAGGTACAGGAGTAGGAACATTATAAAAGCAAAGAAGGAAAACCACTGTTCTTAGTAAGAGTTGTTGAGAAAGAGGGGCAAGTGGGGAAGGGTGGATGTGGAAAGAGACCTCTATTGTCATATTTGAGGAAGGTGGGGTGTGTTGAAGAAACTTAAAGGAAGTTCAAAGAACTGTGATCGTCAAGGAAACTTTGAAATTCTCAGATAAAAATTTATGAAGTAATAAAATAAGCATATATAGGGTGTTATCGGGCCGGGCCAGTCCGCTTATTAATTGGGCCGAGTCAACCCATCTGAAAAAAGAAGGAAAAATATACTGTTTTGGTCTAGTTTCAAACGGACCGGCCTAAGCCTCTTAGCCCATCCAACTATGTAATCGGATTGGGCCGTGGGCCAGCCCGGCCCATTGGTACCACTAAGCACAAACAATTAAAACTAAAATACAGTTTTGATTTGAGAAAGTGAGATACATAACAAGTGATACTTCCCTTCAAAAGAGAAACACTGCATGGAAGGTTTAGCAACTATAGCAATAAAGTTCTCCGATTTTTCAAAAAGGATAGTGACTTTTTCATCGACCCATAATTCACAAAGCTTTTATTTTTTAAGAAGTCCCGAATTTTGGAATTAAATACGAATTATTCATGAATATTTGAAAAAATCTCAAATAAATATATAATATATAAATTTATATTTTTAATAATTAATGATCTTATTATATATCTACTACTATAATATAAGAAATAAGACTTTTCTCTTTGCTCTCCAAACTTCAATCCCTCAAATCTCATAAGTTCTATTTTAGAGATGACATGTGATTCTTCTCTTTAATCTCCACCGTTTAAATTTGGGACCCACTATTTCATCTTAGAGTCCTCTTTATCTCCACTATTGTAGACTGTCTCTTATCTCCAACTCTTACAAGTTTGGAACCCACTATCTCATCCTAAAGCCCTATCTATCTCCACTATTGTAGACTTCTCTCTTATCTCTAACTCTTGGGTGTATTAATTTAAGTTTAATACTAAGAAACTTATGATTTTCCTTTAAATGTTATTAAAATAATAATAAATTATTATTATAAAATTTATTAATTAATACAAATAATAATGTATATCAAATAATAAAAAACTTATACTATTAAAAATAAAATTTATGAAATATTCTTAAAATATATTACTTAATATTTAAATAAATCAATAATATTATTTAATTTTAGATATTCTTAATTATCACCGCGGGCCATAGTCAATGATCATGATGATAGGAAAATCTTAACTTGATGAGTGTATTTTGTTCCAGCTCTTAACATCTTTTTATTTTTGTTCACCTAAGTTTAAGCTAGACATCTAAGGGATGCAGAAGAAGCTATGTTTGGTTGTTGGAAAATTCGGAGAATGAAAGAAAATAGCGAGAGTTTGGCTCCTGGGCAGCAAAAATGATGATATGAAAGAGATTATGCGCGGCTTGCTCCAATGGTAGGTTGTGGCCTCTCTTGACGAGAGGTCTCCGGATCTAATCCTATAGGTGATGAGTAGCAAGCACTCCACTCCCCACTGCTAACTTGAATAGATACTAACACATTAATTGAGGTTGCGGCCTAACCGTATGTCTAGAGGGAAAAAAATTATGCAAAAGAGCGGTCATATCAATTGCATGCTCCATTAGCATTTCAAAGGTAACGGATTTCCTCTTGCAAATGCTGGATTATTACACTGGGGGTATAGCCTCTTCAGCCTATGCGTGCAAAGGTGGTTCACTAAGGAGGTGATAGCATGCATCTCGTATGTTTTGTTGGGCGCTACACACACCTCCTTAGATGCTTAAAATTTTTTGTAATTATTTTTTCTAAAATTCAAGGGTAGATGCTTTAATTCTAAAGGTTAGTAAATCTTAACAATAGTTCAAAGAGAGTTAAAAGGGACATGTGAAAAAAGGGGCTCGAGACGGCTCCCTTGGCTCCTCTAATGAGGAGGTGATTATTTTCTGAGGTAGTAATGCTGACATGGAGAGTTGAGTGTGAGGTTACTGTAATTGATGTTGAGGAGTGCATGTTCAATATTATGCATTTAGATCTTGAAAAGTCTAAAAACGAATAAAATATTTGGGTTTTTATAGCAGAGCTCTTCTTCATGACGGTAGTGTCATCGTTTTTAAAGTAAAAGCAATGACACTTTTGTAATTATGAAAAGAAAAAAAAAACAGCGGCAATTTTGCAAAAAAATAATTTCCATAATTACAAGATTGCCACCACCATAGGTAAAAAGTTGAGCTTTGCTTTTTCGCCATGAAGTGGTGCTCCTCTTTATACTAAACTATTATTTTTAGAGTTTAAATATGAACACACAAACTCATTGGGGCTAGTATGAGCTGGTTAAAACTGTACTCACGGTAGTGGCTCGTCCTTCACCCAAAATGAAAGAAGAAAAATGTAGAGACCTGAATTTATATACATTTGTGTCATTCATAGGATTATCGAGGTAAATATATATGTCAATTAAATGTTTCATTGTGTGTTTAATGTTAAAATATGTTTTATGGGTTTAAATGGAAAAATAAATGAAGAAATGCCAAAAACATGGAAAATCAGGGCAGAGTGTTCGAACAAGCACCCTACCATTCGAACGGAGATCCAGGGCGTTCAAACAGACCGTCATAAATGCAATTACAGTAGCTTACCTGAACCCCTGTTCTATGGGTGTTCAAACGATCGTCGAGGGGCGTTCGATCGGCCACTAATTCCGTTCGAACGGCCTTCACAGAAAATTACAAAAAATGCCCTAATTTTTGGGATTTTAGGGTTTTAAACCCCTATACTATAAATAGGCCCTTATTTCGTGGGTTTAAGGTTTTGTTAGAGTTCTAACCTAATTTGGAGAGAGAGGAGATAAAACCTAGGGTTTTCAAAGGAAATTGGCTTGGAGAGGAAGGAAATCTTAGAAATCGACTCCGATGAGGATTCTTAAGCATTGGATCATAGAGAAACGATCCTAGAAGGTCGATATATTGTCTAACCTAACTTTATGATGATTTTGATATATTTGAACAAGATTTAACAAGGATTATTAAGTTATTAACATGATCGTGCATGAATTATTAAGTATTGAGCTTGAAATAGGGTTTTATACACTTATGGGTTTCGATAAGCATGATTTTGGTTGTTGTGTTGTTGCTCGAACAAACATTTTACAAGCATTGACATGTATCTCATGAGCATAAGCATGTTACAAGCATTGAAATGTATCTCACAAGAACAAGCATGTGACAAGCATTGATATGCATCTCACAAGTACAAGTCCAAGAGTCTCACAAGTGTTGAGTCTAAACAGGTCAAGGTGATGATATAGTATGCTCACATGTTTTTCGAATTCTGATCATGTAAATATGCTATGTATGATAATTGCAATCATGTACACGTGTTATTATATTGTTAGCTAGAATTTATATCCAGTACTGAGCGTTTCGAAGCTCAGTTGAACTTTTGATGTCGGCAGGTTTAGAATTGGAGCGTGCTGCCGAACCCTGGATTGAGGAGTACGAGGTAGAGCCAGTAGGTGACCTCCACGATGAGGAAGTGGACTTAGATCTCTATCCATACTATTAGACTATTGATTTAATTAAAGGGTTTTAATATCCAGTTTTACATTGATGTTGCTTAGGTTTCTTTATCTTGATATTGAGCTCATGAGGGATGATTTGAATCATTTATGTTTCATGTTGGTCACTTGGGGTGCGACAAAAAAAGTAGATTCGATCAAGACATAACTGGTTCTCCCCACCAAAAAGAAAAAAAAAGTAGGCCATGGTAGGGGTATTTTAAGAATTACAGGACAAAGTTTCAATTGATAGAGTTCGTCTTTTTACCTATTGATAATACATGTGTACGTTTGGTTACGCTTTCTATTCTTAAGTCTTAACCATTAATCGTTTAAAAAAATATTCATCCCTCAACTTTTTTTAGTATTAATCACCACTTATGTTGTTAGTGCTTAATAGTTTCTATCCTTCTTCTCTTCTTTGTAACAACAAATCCAAACAATATGTGATTACATATTCTAAAATTACGATTATATTATGAATGCACAAAGCAAAATAATTTATCAAATTATAAATTGCATTTAAATGACATAGTTCTTTCTCTCTAGCTCTGTGTGTGGGCACACCAACAAAAAGCTCACTCAATTTATTATTCATAAAATATATTTCAATTATATAATCAATTTCTAAACTTTCATTAAAAAAAATGTATTTTATTTCATCATCAACCATAATAGTTTCTCTTCAATATATTTCTTTCAACTTACAGTGGTCCTAAATTGTACCAATATGTAATCCAATCCATAATTTTTTTATTTTTACCTAGTACTATTGTTGAAATAATCCTTTATCCATATAGGAATTTTTAGTTTGTTTATAAAAATGTATGACAAAATTAAATTGCAGTTGATTTGAGTAACTTGAGTAATTTAAAGGTCATTGTCATAATGTTTCGGACAACAATTGTTTCGATCTATGAACAAGTAAATTAATCAATGGTAAGTGTAACATATGTGGGATGAAGACTTAACTTTGTGAATCTTTCAATGTGTATGAATGTTAGTAATTAATACCCTAAGGAATAACAATTAAACATTAATTTGTCTACAGTTTTTAACAATGTTATTTTTAACATAATGTATGTTCTCCTAAATATATGTCTTCCTATGGTATTTGGAATGCCCACACTCTAGTAGGGAACATAACGGGCTCATTGTTTATTATCTACATTAATTAGCCTTATTAGTATCTACTTAATTTTGGATTAATAAAGTATAATAGGGATTATGCCGGTATTATTTATCTTTATGTTTTTCTTTTAATATTTTCATGCATCGTACAGGTTCCTTACTAGTGAGGAAAAAGATGAGGAAGCACAGTATCTCTTATTCATCTTTTGAAAACTTAAGCGTCCTTACAAACAAGTATATTCATCTACTAATTTAATAACAAAAATCCATGAGTAGGATTCGGAACCATATCTTTTTTCCGTTCACGTAGTGGTTAATTAGTTCGTGGTAATAGTCATCTTCCTTGATGAAATTCGCTGAGTAGGTCTAGGTGCAGCGAGGCTGGAACAATAGTCCTTAAGCAAGGGAGGGAACAAAGGATTCAAAGGGAACATCTGGGGCCAGCAATTCTCACTAATCTTAGTAATGACCTTACAACATTTCGGACCGAGCAAGCCAACTTGGTTGCTCAAGAAGGAGGTCAGGATCTCTTCCACACACCCTTCTATGGTTTGGAGGGATGCTAAGCATTGTCCGATCTTTGGGTCTAACCCAAAAAAATCCACCTGTTTGTTATTGGGTTCTAGACTAGCTTATCCAGATACAACAAACATGGCCATGCAAGCCATGACAAGTGGCAATGAAGAAAGCTCTCATGTTCTCCTCAACATAGTTACTAGCATTTCTTTCTAACTTACTAATTTTCTCTCTCTTTATTTCTATATCTCTCTATACATCTACTTTAAGCAAGTTATGTTTAGTAACTTAGTGATGGGGCACTTTATAGAAAGAAAATTTGAGAAATTATTGTTATGCGTTTTATCTTATATAAATGCTAATGTGCAAAGCCTTTTACTTTGAGAAAGTACTTTGTGCACAGAGTTCCTAGAATCATTGGGTGGATCATTTTCTAATGAAAACCATCTAGATTTATGATTTGGTTGGGTGTTGATCGACTATGATAAATTTGACATCCATCATACACTCTTCTTCGTTGGATGCGTGTTTACCCTTCCTAAATGCTTGTTTAAGGGTTCAAGTGAGGCATTTATTTATTTTGAATCCTGCAATACCCTCTATTAAAACTCACTCTCATTTTTATTTGAAAGAGCATTTGTTCAAAAACGTCTTTCAATTAATGAAAGACAATAACAAAGAAAGTGAGTTTAAAATGAAGTGTGGCAAGCAATACCCTTTATTTTTTAAGTGAAATTTTGAGGCGGAGCTGTGCTTCATTGTAGCGGAGCTCTTCTTCATGGCGGCAATGCTCCCCTTTTAAAGTAAGGGCAATGACACTTTTATAATTTTAATAAAAATAGTGGTAATTATTTTCCATAATTACAAATTTGGCTCCATTATAGGTAGAAAGACGATCTACGCCTTTTCGCCATAGAGAGGAGCTGCTCTTTTTACATAAACTATTATTTTTTAGATTTTAAATATGAACACACAAACTCATTGTGCTAGTTTATGACTCTGGTAAAAACTGTACTCACGGCAGTGGCTTGCCCTTCACCCAAAATGAATGTAGAGACCCAGGTTTCATTCCATGTAATTACCATGCTCATCAAGGGTATTATAGTCAAATAATTTGATGGTGTATGTCCATGTGCTAATTAACATCTATGAAAAGTTTAAAACACTTAAACTAAAGTTGAGAGAAAAAGAAAGGAAAGAAAAAAATGAAAAATGACCCAGTCGGTCGACCGCCCAGCCTACCGGTCGACCAATTGTAAAAAAAAAGGGGCAAACAATAGGTGTTTTAGGTCCCCGGTCGACCGGTCATCACATCCAATCGACCATCTGGTGGAAATTTTGACAAACAAGGGCTTCATAAGCCTAGTCGGTTGACCACCCCTCACATCTAGTCGACCGACTTTAGTTAATTGGGTTTTTACCCCTTTTTGCGAGATTTTTAAGGGTATTTTGGGATTTTTATAACCCTAAGGCTATAAATAGACCTTTTATTTCGAGGGTTTGAGATCCCTAAGTCTCTCAAACCCTAATTTGACAAAGTAGAGGAGAAACCTAGGATTTCTAAGGGATTGATTGCTTGTGAAGGAAGAAATTACTCAAAGGAGAATAAGAAAGCTTAAAGATCACTCCCAAAATCTTCTTGGCGCGATTTGGATCGAAGGAAACAATCCCTAAAGTCGATATACTTTCCAATATAACCCTATTAAGATGTTTAGTATGTTATAGAAAGATGGAAATGGAGATTTAGATATGTCTTCATGTTTATGCAAATATTATGGATATTAAAACGTGAAATGAGAATTGTATGTGCATTAGGGATTTTATTAAACATGTTTTGGCTATTATGGAAATAGAAATGTTATTAAATGCTATAGATATGATAAATGGAGGATGGGAAATACTATGGAGGAAGGATTGAATACATAGTTATTGGTTGTGGGTGATATGTGTAGAGAATGGGCAAAAGTTATGGAAGAAATGGTGAATTATGGGTGAATGGTGGAATGAATGAAATAATAGGAGTGAATTGTAATGTTATGTCTACCATTATGTTATAGAAAATGTATGATTATTGTAAGCACCCAATTTTTACACCTTGCCTAACTAGGGTTAGTTTAGACTAACCATCCCCCGAAACCCTAAAACCTTAGGACCTAAACCTTAGAACCCTAAAAACCTAGGTAAACCCTTATGGGCTCAAGGCCCATTAGCTTTGCAAAACCCGAAACCAAACACAAAGCCTTAGGATAACCCTAGACTTAGCCTTAGACCTAGCCGTAGGCCAAACCCTAGCACAACCCTAGCCTAAGACCTAGGACAACCCTATGGGCTCAAGGCCCATTCAAAACCCAAGAAACCACAAAAAAACCAAAGCCCATAGCCTTTAGGGCCCACACTTGGGCCCACCTCAACCCATGAGGGGCACATGGGTGGGACCCACAAACCCTAAATCCAAAATGGGCGGGAATTGCCCTAAATGGCTGCCCACAACCCTTTTGACCCAAGTGGATTTGGGTTTGGCCCGAAATAGCATGAAATCGGTAATGTCGCTAATCGAATTACCGACATTAATTTTTTGGCCTATTTTTTGAATGTCGCTAATTCAATTACCGACATTACAGTGTTTCCAGGTTTAGCGTGTGCAGGCTCCACTGCGGCACCACCAGAGGCTTGGGACCTCCCCCATTGGTCCCTGGACCTTCCTTAAATACCCAAAAGGCCATTGGGCGTCCTCCTTCCTCCTCTATAAAGCCAAAGCCTCCCCCATGCAAAAATCACTCTCACACTTCACAGTGAAACCCTGTCAAAACCGAGACCACCACCTCCACCTTCATCCTAAGCCCCCACCAGGTCTCCACGACCTCCCAGGCACCACCACCGGACACCCAGCTCCGTCCACAGTCTCCATAGCAAATTATCCAAGGGTAGGGTCATCCCTCATCCCTCCTTTTGTTGCCCGAACTGTAAGGGTCCCCTGGTCCTGATCCAGGGGTCCCCTTTTGCTTTCCTTTCATTTGTATAGCTGCCACAGCCAAGGATAGGGGTCCCCCACCTTCACCATAGGTGTGGGGAACTCCCTAGAGGCTAGGCTCGAGTGCAACACTCCTCCCACCGTGCATGGAAGCCTCCCATAGGGTCTGGGGGTCCCTCAGGCAATGAGGGAACCCTTAGACCCCTGTTGGTTCAAGACCAATGGGGAAAAATTGATTTTTCTAAAAATCTGCTAGTGGTCGGCAATAGCAGTGCCGACCACACAAAGTTGGGCTAAAAGCTTAATGTCTTCACTTCTATTACCGACATGCCCAAAATAGCCTAAAAACTCTTTGTCCCCATTTGGTTTACCGACATGCTCAAAATAGCCTAAAAACTCTTTGTCCCCATTTGGTTTACCGACATAATGAGCTTATTTTGGTACCAACTTCGGGCGCCTGTGGGGCCCACATTCCAAGTCCTCTGGGGTCCACCCCAGGCTTGTTGGAAAGCTCTTGACCTCCCCTAGCTCCCTGTAAAATTTCAGGTTCAGGGACCATGCCTAACCATGGTTAGCAGACCCCTAAACATGGGTCAAAATACTGTCCATAGTGTCGGCAGTTCAAATGCCTACATTACAGACTAATTTTTACCCGACTTTGAGTCCCTGTGGGGTCCACACCTGGCCTATTCAGAGGCTGAGACCTATACCATTTGAAAGATGGCACTCCCAGCTTTCCATCCATGTGCTTAGTTTACCCGGAGGAGGTCCCTAACCCTAGTTAATAACCTCACAAACCTTGGTTAAAATTTTACTGAAATGGAGGTAATCTGTTTACCTCCATTCTGTAAAATTTCGATTTCGGGCTTTGTGCAAGGCCCAAACCTGGTAGGAGGCCACTCTAGGCCCTGCCATATCCTTTGGGCCCATTTTTGACCAACCTTGACCCTTAACCATGGTTAAAATAGGCCCCGGTTAACTTTTAACCATGGTTAAGCACCACTTAACCCCATAAAAAATATGGAAAAATCCTTCAAAATCCATAAAAATACAAAAGACCAAAAAAATCAACTCTTGGACTTTTTTAACCCTGGTTAGCAACCCTAACCACGGTTAACACCCTCTTAACCCCGGTTAGCAATCCTAACCCATGGTTAACATCTCTCTTAGTCTACCGGACTACACCCCAGGCCTACCGGGCCTCACCTTTGCCTCCGGGCTTCACCCTTGGCCTCCGGGCTCAACCCCTTTGCACATTGACGAGCTTCGGTCAAGCAAAACCCTAATATGCCGGATTAGGTCCATTAGCCACCTCTTGGTGCACACACACACGCCCCATTGCCTTAGCACGGGCTCAAGTGCTAGAACTACGCTCGGTCTGATCTCACCCCTCATGTGAGTACGTAGGCAGCCCAACACGGGCCCGACCCTAATTAGCTTTTACTTTCTTCCGGTTAGTATTAACTTAAGCACTAATGGCATTCGATTAATCTTGATCTTTATTTTGGCTTAAACCTAGCAAGTAGGGAACCACCAAGTGTGGAAGTGTCGGGGTGCCTAATCCCTTCCCCGAACTTAACCGAACCTCTTACCCCGATCTTTGATCGCGGACCAAGCCTTATCCAACATTCCCGGGGGACTTATCCCTTCTGAATTAATAAGTGGCGACTCTAAAACCAATCCCCAGTGGGTGAATTCTCCGCGCTCACAGCTCTGGCGACTCTGCTGGGGAAGTTTTGTTCAACCCGAGATCTAGGTTTAAGCCAAAATTAACCTCAAATTAATCCAATGCCTTAGTATTTAACTTTATACTACTCGATTTTACATCTCTTAAATGACTTGTGTACTGTGCATTTCATTCACCCCATAATAGTGTAATTAAACCAAACACCTATTAGTCAGGCTTATTACGCTTACGGCCGCTGGATGATGATCCTCGGTGTCAGTAGCTTAAAAGTCTTGGAGGTCCGCGGAACTTGCCTGTTGGGTGATGACTCTCAGGAAACGGTTCTGAACGCTCCCGCTTACACCAATCATCCCTTTTCAGGTATGTTCTATACCGGGGAGCAGAATATACGGTGTTAAGTGACCCCCCATCCTTAGGAATACACTTGCATACACCTGCATACATACATATAGCCTAGGCTGTGGTATAGTCTACAAGCAGTCCATCCGGAAGGATACCCTAACTCTAACCTGCTTGCACCCTATACCTGTCCCCAATCATGGTTGGCTATCCGGGCACTTGACTCGAGTAAACACTCATTCAGGGGCATGTACTAAGCCGAACTTGTGCTTGTAATAAAATACAACCAACCCTGTGTCCTGACATAGCATGTGGGGTTCAAACCCCGGGTAGACAGGTCTTTTCAAGACCTAATCCTAGCCTTGACCTGATGGGCCCCCGGTTACCAATAACCCGAGTAAAGCACGCCGGAACTCTGTCCGACTGCCCTATTGGCTCACATGTGCCTTGTCACACCCTCAAAAAATAAAAAATATAAATTTGCATAATCATGTTGCATAATCATTTTGCACATTTGCATTTTCATCTGCATTTCACAGTACACTCACCATCAAGTCTGTATTTTGTAGATGGTAGGTCCTTCAGGGATCGTAAAGATAACTGGTCAACCACCTCGGCCGTGCACCTGACTTTTCAGGGGCCATGTGACTGGAATCTCCAGAAAGCAGTTGAGGCACTCACTTCCGGACAGCGTTTCGCTTGGGCCCAACATTACAAATTGGGATCCATCCTCGACCTATCCATGATTAACCTAGATCCGCGCCTCTTAAATGCTGCAATCCAGTGTTGGGATCCCTCGTACATGGTCTTTCGTTTCGGTAAGAACGAACTATGTCCGACTTTGGAGGAAATTCAGCGCATTCTAAGGTTAAACATGGATGGCGATGCCATAGTACCGCGCTTCAGGGCAAATTATCAGGCAGACCTATCAAGGTTCTTGCATCTCAGGCCTGCCCGCCTGCAGCCCGATCCTAACGACACCTTCGACCGGATACCCGTGCGGTTTCTGGAAAGCCTGTACCAGCCCAAGTGGAACCCTGACCCTATAGCGCCAGGACTCCCCGGTTATCAACGCCTTTACACTAAAAGTTGTCTCTCAGTTGTTATTCCCGAGATGCCGCACACTTGTTGAGTTAGTTCTGGTCGGGATCATCGAAGACACCTGCAGTTCCGGAGCCATCGTACCAGTCATCCTTGCTGAGATGCTCAGGGCTCTCAATCAGGCATCAGGCCGTCGGAAGGGCATCTTCTATGCCAGCTCACCGCTTCTGCACATCTGGTTGGTAGCACACCTACCATCGATCATAGCTATGCCGGACGACCTTCGTGAAGCTTACAGTATACCTCGGAAGATCTCTCAGGGTCAGAGACCGATTGTGACTATATACGTCGAAGAGCTCTACCAGCTTCTTCAGGACTTGACAGAGAAGACCATCACCTGGCACTGCGAGTGGCTGGTCATGCCAAGGCTACCTCGCGTCGTCATCTCGGGAAGACGGTGTATGATCCTTACCGATCTTACAGGCTCTGCAGCCTATGTACCTCTCCGAGTCCTCCGTCAGTTTGGACTCCCCCAGCGCATTCCAGTCATTGACCGGCAGGGAAATGATTTTGCCGACTTCACAGTGCATTCACAGCGACTCACCGAGCGATTCCAGTCCAGTTGGAGAACCTCTAGGCGAGATCGGTGGCCAGACTTTGTGGTCACAACAGGGCCATCTACTGATGCAACGTACCGCCTTTGGGTGGAAGATCCTGACATTCCATCTCCCATGCCCGCACCTAGGGAATTGCCGACTCCAGTCTCAGCTCCATCACGGGGCACCATACCGTTATCTGAGACTGTAATCCCTTGGACAGACATCTTCTTGGAGAGACAGCTCCGTATTCAGATAAAAGAACGACGGCTTCAGAAAACCCGACAGGCATTAGGCTACAGGAAGCGGAACGGGACCGCGAACTCCAGGCCAGACAGGAGCAAATCCACCACCTCGAACACACAGTGCGCTCTTACCAGAAGAAGCGGAGAGGTGACGTCAAAGAGAACTCCATCCTCAGGGCACAGTTGCACTTCCATCAAGAGCAGCTTGATAGTGCAAAGGCAGAGATGACCGACCGTATCCGACAGTTTGGATACCGGATGTTTGGGGCTACAGAATCCCTTGCTTACATGGAGGTTGAGGTCACATCCCTCCAGCAGCAGCTCATGGACCAAGGGGGCATCCCCCGACCTCTTGACTTTGTGATCCCAGATGGGCCTGCCTAGGATTGAGTCTTTTTCTTTTTAGTCACATAGTCATGTACTCATTACACCTCCACATACATCAATGAAAAAACCTTTTCTAGCATTATCTCTCCTGTCTTCATGCATATTCATGGTTAATCGTTGCATCTTTTCAGTCTGCATGAGCCGACCCATGACTCGTTCTCTGACTGCGATTCTCGCAGAAGTCGCAGAAGCAGTATTGACCGAGATACCAGTCACGGAGCTAGCACCGTACCAGCCTCCGTCTGAGAACAGTTCAGAAGCGATGACAGAACCATCAGACCATCAGCAAAGAATGGATGATTTAGTACAGTCGTATGACCGGGACATCGTCACCATGCAGAACAAGCTAGACCGAGTTTTGGAATCCCTGAACATTCTACTTGGTGCCCGAACCGGAGAGCCCTCTGACCGAATCCCAACAGATAACCCCGATCAGCCTCGTCCAGAGCCACATCAGCCTATCCCAGTCATCATCCCTAATCCTGGACCCGCAACTGGCAGAGGAGAAGCGGAGTTTGATCAGTATGAGGAACAGCCTAGGGCCTCGCACGTCCACCAAGACCGGCCGTCATCATCCGACCCTACACCGTCCCTCAAAGATCAACATGAGGAGATAAAACAAATGAAGGAGGAGATAAGAAGGATGAGAGGGGCATCTGCCAACCCTGCCCTATCACTGGAAGACCTCACATTCTCATCAGGGGATGCTGTACCCCCAGGTTTTAAAGTTCCAGACTTTGACAAATACGATGGCTCCGGCTGTCCGAGACAACACCTGCAGATATACCTGGGGGACATGCTCTTGTACAACAAGAATCAGCCACTATTGATCCAGTACTTCCAGAAGAGCCTGAAGGGGCAGCCCTTACTTGGTGGATGTCCATTGACAAACAGAGAGTCAAAACTTGGCAAGACGCCATGGACATGTTTGTGGAGCAGTACTCCTTCAACCAAGAGCTCCGGCCACAGCGGAGCCAACTGGAACAAATGAGCCAGCGGAATAATGAGACATTCCTGGAGTACGCCTCCCGCTGGAGGGCAATGGCTGTAAAAGTCTCCACTCCTATCCCCAATGAGGATCTGGCGAGCATCTTCATGGGCACCCTGAAGCAGCCCTATTCGACTCTGATGGTCACTCTACCAGTTGTAGATTTTGGTACTATCGTCAAGACAGGTGCCCGTATTGAAACAGCAATACAGAGTGGAGTCATCCATTCCAGTCTTGGGCTCGATCCCCTGAAAACAGTGACAGCTTCTACCAGCAGAAACAGCGGTCTCCGTGACCAGAAAAGGAAAGAGAGCGTCAACTTGGTGGCTTCATCAGCACCGATCAGACTACCGGCTCCGGCTGCTCAGCAACAGCCAGCACCAGGGAACACCCGGCCGGCTAGACCAACCCAGAGGCAACTTCGTCCCATCAGAAACTTTACTCCTCTCCCTTATACCCTCAGTCAACTTCTTGACTTCCTGACCAAGCAGGGTCTTCTCGAATTGAGAGGCCTTACCCCCCTTCTTCTACCCGACAAACAAGGCAAGAACTATGATGCTAATCAAAACTGCGCCTTTCACAGAGGCCCAGGCCATGCGACAGACTATTGCGTCGGCTTGAAGTGCGCAATCCAGGACCTTTTGGATTCTGGCAAGGTTGAGCTGGCTCCTGGCAACACCAGCATCAATCAGGTGCCACTGCCCCCACATAACAACTAAATCAATTTCATTGAGTGGGTAGAGCCCGGGGCAGGGCATCCGAAACCTTGTGCACCCGCAGTTAGTGATGGCATCATCAGGCCCTCATACCAATCACCGATCATTATCCCTCTCCCTCAGGAAAACATTCAAGCTATCCAAGGCCCAATACAGTCACCCGCTCGTGAAACTGACAAAGAGCAAATTGTATTCACCATTCCCTGTCCCGCCAATTGGCCCACAGTCCCTACTCAAGCCTCGACATCTTCTGTCCCATTCAAGATCCCCTACATCCCCTCTGAGCCTTTCAGCCTTAACCATGTACCCGCCCCTCACTCTCTCATCCTAGAGAGCGAGTACATAGCCAATCTTACTCGATCCGGTCGGGTGTACCAACCACCAGCAGTTGAGCTAGTAAAAGAGAAGGCGAATGACAAGACAAGGGTGTCAGACCCAGAAAAAGAGACAACAGATTCAGCCCTTCTACTGAAAATCCTTGAGAAGGCAGAAGAGTTTAATATCACCCAGCAGTTGGGAAAAACTCAGGCACAGATCAGCATACTGGGACTCCTCTTGACATCGGAACATCACAGAAAGCAGCTTTTGAGGGTATTCAACAATGCCCATGTCACACCGGACATCTCGCCTGAAAAACTGGGGCAGATGGTGGGGCAGGTGCTCGAATCAAGAATCATCTCTTTCACTGAAGAAGAGATACCCGAAGGAGACAGGGACCACACCCGGGCTCTATACATTGCAGTTCAATGTATAGACAGGACACTTTCATCAGTACTCATCGACAATGGCTCCGGCCTGAACGTCTGTACACTGTCTATTCTGCAAAGCCTGGGTTTGGACCTTAGCCAAGTGAAAAAGCGCCCGATGACCATCCGAGCCTTTGACAATACCACCAGGCAGAACCTGGGAGACATCAACTTAACCATCGGGGTCGGACCTGCACAGTTCACAACCAACTTTCAGGTAGTGAATGTGCCTGCCTCATTCACCTTACTCTTAGGGAGGCCGTGGATCCACACGGCCGGAGCCATTCCCTCCTCCTTGCATCAAAGGATCAAATTCATCCAGGATGACAACCTAGTCGTCATTCCCTCGGAGGAATTGGCAAGTTCATTTGGGGACATCCAAGAATTTGGGGCAAAGTTCAGCCTTCATGTCATTCCAGTTTGAACAAGTCAGCTCGATCTCTCAGGCGGAAGAGCTCAGCAAACAGTCAGTGCCACCATTTGTCAAGATGATGGCCCGCATGAAATACCAGCCAGGGCAAGGCCTCGGGGCCAGGAACCAGGGCATGAAAAAGAGATACATACCACCTCGCTACACTTCACCATTCGGGCTGGGATACAAGCCCAGGTACGAGGACTATCTCTCGAAGTTAACTCGGAAAAGCAAACAGTCGACGAAACCTGAGCCTCGACCACACATTTCTGTTACATTCCCAGTCGGAATCTTTGAAAGTAAACCAGAAATCTCATTTGCACCTGTTGCCAACATATCCTACCCTCAACCCGGCACCGAATCTTCAGGGATTGCCGAACCGGAAGTCTTCAGCATCGCCCAAATGTTCGAAGAGCTAGCTGTCCGAGATACAGATTCAGACACAGAATACTCAGCGAGAGAGCAGGTTTGCACCCTCTCCAACAGTGCAGAAGCATCTTGCAACCACCGACCACTGATCCGTTGGTGGACCGAGGCTCTTACCGTTGAGGCTGCTCAAGGCCGGGGCAAGCATGGTGTAGGGAAGGTTGGTTCAGACGAGCAGTGATCCCAACACCATTGTCCATTTTCTTCTCAATCTATCTCTCTTTTGCTCCCATTGTAAAATCCAAACTGTCGGCCATCTGTAGGCCTCTTTTTGTTGAGTCATTTTGTAATCAGTCCACTTTTTTATATAAATCTGGAATTTTGACTCAAAAACATGTTTTCAAAAAAAAAAAACACAAAAAAACATCTGCATCGGCTGATGACGAAATCACACGGACTCTTCCCCTAGAAGGCCTAGTGTCCTGAAGCCAACAAAATCATAAAAACATAAGCATGCTAAACTAAGCTTGATTATTTGCCAGGAAATCGCCTCCGGCAAGGCTACCCTTGAAACCCTCATTGAGCTTTCAGAAGTTGAGTATGACTCAGAGCAGGAAGCAGAGCAGGATGAGGAACTGCCTCAGGAGATACTGGACCTCCTCGAACACAGTGAAGGGCTTTTACAGTCCAACATTGAGGACACCGAGACAGTGGACCTGGGATCTGCAGACAATCCGCAGTTGGTCAAGATCGGTACAACTATGAGTCCGAAACAAAGGACGGACATGATCAGCTTCCTGAAGAGCTACAGCGATGTCTTTGCCTGGTCATACGCAGACATGCCCGGCCTGGACCCAGCATTGGTGGTGCACAGACTAGCCCTGAACCCTGACGTTAGACCAGTTAAGCAGAAACTGAGACGGATGAGACCCGAATGGTCGCAGAAAGTCAAGGAAGAAGTTGAAAAGAAGATCAATGCAGGCTTCCTGGCAGTGGCAAGCTACCCCGAGTGGTTGGCCAATATTGTGCCAGTACCCAAAAAGGACGGCAAGGTCCGAATGTGTATCGACTACCGGAACCTGAACAAAGCCAGTCCCAAGGACAACTTCCCTCTCCCGCCATCGCCTCCTGGTCGCAACACATGCTGGGCACTAGACACTCTCGTCATGGACAGTTTCTCCGGATACAACCAAATCAGGATGGCAGACGAAGACATGGAGAAGACCTCCTTCATTATGCCTTGGGGTACATTCTGCTACAAGGTTATGCCGTTCGGATTGAAGAACGCAGGGGCAACCTATCAGAGGGCCATGACGGCACTGTTCCACGACATGATCCATAAGATAGCTTGAAATCTAGAGTGCGACGGATTGATCGTAACATCTCCAATCCGGCAGCACCAGCAGATTGAAAGAAAATCTGTGACAGGACTCAGAGAGTACGGCATAGACGGAATACGGCCAATGTGTTTTGGCGCTCCATCAGGAAACTCCTTAGCTTCATCGTCAGCCCAAAATTAGAGGGCATGAGATTGATCAGCAAAGCAGGAGCTATAACGAAATGCAGCACCCCAAAATGAAAAGAGATACGCGGTTTCGCTGGGAAGAATTCCAGTACATTCGACTCAGTCTTTGTGTTGGTTAATCTATAAACTAACCTCCGCTTCTGCCGAGACCGATTTCTTCAACATTCTCTCGGAAGAAACACCGACAGTTGCGACAGCAGATTGCAAGGAGGCCTGTTTGCAGATAAAACAGTATCTTTCCAACCTCCAGTACTTGTGCCTCCGACCCAGGAAGGCAACTAGACTACGTTCTACATCTCTGTGTAAGAAACCTCCATGAGGTGCGTTGAACTGGCGACAACATGACGAGACAGGAGCGAACAGAGATAAGCCATCTCCTACAGTCAGGTAAGCGAGCTGCTTGAGTATGAAGAGCGGTAGTCTTCTGGAGGAAGAGTGTCTGGCATGGTTGGATACTCAGGGTCTGCCGCACGTACTGCTTTCCTACCGGTAATCCTGATCTCCGGATGATCCACTACGTACCTACTAGGAAAAGCAGTACCACCGAAGGGCTACCGATGGCTTATGATTTGAGTGTATGAATTCGACACAATACCATGGACCAGGAAGTCATCAGAATGGGAGATAGGGGAATAGATAGCAGATCAGCGCTCGCCCACAGATGCGAGCCAGGAATTTTTTTTGGCCATCCTGTAGTAAATGACAGTTTCCAGACAAGATATCCTGTACTACAGAAGCAGCGAATGAGCATAGATACTAGATGGGAGTTGTACTTTGGACGTGGAGCTGTAATAGTCAGGGACTGGGCGAGGTTCAGGAGAGTCCTGATCTACCCTAAGGGGATAGCACCTTCCTATCTGGTCAAGTGAAGTTCAGATGCTTAATAATGACAGCAGAGTAATGAGGCATGCATAGCGGTCTGAAAGAAAGCCATGAGCACGGAATAGAGGGAGATAGACGGCTCGACGACTCTAGTCTTGTGGCTAGATAACTTGTCAGGACAAACGAATCTGGGCCATCAAGAAGCCAGGCTGGTTCATACCTAGCCTACCTCAAAATATTGATTACTCATTCAGGAGCATACATTCAGTCACCATCAGGAATACAATAAGTTTGCGCATGCACTGGCCCTCAGCGGCTTCCGGATGGTTTCCCATCCCAGGGGACTCATGTCTGGCCGATCGAAATCAGGCAAACAGGACTATCAACCGTTTACCTGCCTCGAACTAATACAGTCACGAAGACGCAAGACGGGTATACAGCCATCAAGCCAGTACCTCGAAAGACGGACCTTCCTCTGAAGATACTTAAAACAGATCGCAGGCAATCGAAGATGGCTCTATTCAGTCGTCGTTTCAGGCGAGACGGTCTATACAAGAGCTCAGCCGAATTTAGATTTGCTAAGAGTGAATGGACCAGGAAGCGGCACAGGTGCCTTCAGGCACTGACCTGCTTACTACCCGGTTTATCGGATACTCACGGGAGGGATACATAAAGTACCTATAGAAAGCCAGTCACCACCGGACGGACTACCCGATGCTTATGATGGGGGGGGGGGGGTGGGGGGGGGTGTGTCTGAATTCGAAAATCACCATACATGACACAGAAGCAACAAAGGCACAAGGAGATTAGAAGATCACCTCGCCCCCACAGGCGAGCCAGGACTACGTGTCTGGAATGATCAGTTTCCAGACGAAGCTCTCCTGTATTACAGAAGCAGGAACGAGAAAGAATACTCTAGCTGGGAGTTGTACCTTTGACGGAGCTGCTAATAGTCATGGGAATGGGGTAGGAGCAGTCCTGATCTCACCTAAGGGAGCACACCTTCCTATCTCGGTCAAGCTGAAGTTCAGATGCTCTAATAATGAAGCAGAGTATGAGGCATGCATAGCCGGTCTGAAAGAAGCCCTGAGCATCGGAATCGAGGAGATAGACGTCTACGACGACTCTTCTTTGGTAATTTGTCAGGCAAACGAATCTTGGGCCATCCAAGAAGCCAGGCTGGTTCCATACCTAGCCTACCTCAACATATTGATTACTCAGTTCAGGAGAATCACATTCAGTCACCGATCCAGGAATCACAATAAGTTTGCCGATGCACTGGCCACTCTTGCTTCCATGGTTCAAATCCCCAGGGGCACCATGCTCTGGCCGATCGAAATTCAGCAACAGGATCAACCTGTTTACTGCCTCGAACTAGATACAGTCACAGACGACAAGCCTTGGTATACAGACATCAAGCAGTACCTCGAAGACGGGACCTTCCCTCTTGAAGCTACTAAAACAGATCGCCGGGCAATCCGAAGACTGGCTATTCAGTTCGTCTTTTCAGGGGGAGTCTTATACAAGAGATCACCGAATTTGATTTGGCTCAGATGCCTGGACACCAGTGAAGCGGCACAGGTAGTCGAAGAGGTTCACGGGGGAACCTGCGGCCCACACATGAATGGGTTAATGCTCTCCAAGAAAATTCTCAGGCTGGGCTACTACTGGTCCACAATGGAAGCCGACTGTTGCAGGCACGTACAGAAATGCCACCAATGCCAAATCTATGCCGACAGGGTTAATGCACCGCCGAAAAGGCTGCACAATCTGACTGCCCCTTGGCCTTTCTCTACCTGGGGCATCGACGTCATCGGACCCATAGCCCCGAAGGCATCCAATGGTCATTGATTCATCCTGGTTGCAATCGATTACTTTACAAAATGGGTCGAGGCAGCCTCTTACGCCAATGTGACAGCCTCCGTGGTTCAGCGCTTTCTGAAAAAGGACATCATCTGCCGATACGGAGTTCCATTCGAGATTGTGACAGACAATGCTCTCAACTTCTGCAATAAGGGGATGACAGATCTCTGCCAGAAATTCAAGATACAGCATCACAATTCCACTCCATACAGGCCACAGGCTAACGGCGCAGTGGAAGCAGCCAACAAAAACCTAAAGAAGATCATCGAGAAGATGGCAACCAACTACTCTGCCTGGCATGAGATGCTCCCATACGCACTCATGGCCTACAGGACATCCATCAGAACCTCAACAGGGGCAACGCCTTTCTCTCTGGCCTATGGAATGGAAGCAGTCCTCCCCATCGAAGTAGAGATCCCATCACTCCGGGTGTTAATGGAAGCAGAAGTCTCAGAAGCAGAATGGGTACAGACCCGGTTTGAGCAGTTGAACCTGATTGAAGAGCGGCGACTGAAAGCCATCAATCATTCTCAGGCCTATCAGAGGCGCATGGCAAGAGCATTCAACAAAAGAGTCAAGCCTCGCAAAATCAAAATCGGTGACCTGGTTCTCCGAAAAGTGTTGCCAAACCGCCCTGATCCTAGGGGCAAGTTCACACCAAACTACGAAGGCCCATACATCGTCCGAGACAAATTCTCAGGCGGCGCCCTTCGGCTCGGACGCATGGATGACGAAGACCTCCCCGAGCTCGTTAACATGGACAAAGTCAAACGATACTACGCTTAGGATCTAGATCTGATAGGCGCTTTGCACTCGTAGAATCTCTGGGAAATGACAGGAGGCCATCCTTGGCACACTCCTAATCCCTTTTTCATGTAACCCGTTTACAAATCAATGAAAAAAAAAACCGCTAGTTAGCCCCTTGAGCCTGACAGCCTTTCTTTCATTACAACTTTTCAGGGACACCCTCCCTCGCCAATCTGTGGCACATGCCTGAACTACGTCATGACCTGATCCTACAAAGGGTACGTAGGCAGCTTGACAAAATCAGGTGCGGTCACAAAAGGGGTAGTCAGTTCCCAACTCTCCCCAAGCAGAGTCCTTCTTTCCCCAGAGAAAGCCAACAACTCTCCCCAAAAGAAGTCATCAACTCTCCTCGCAGAGTCACTCCCCAAGCAGAGACAAACTCTCCCAACACCAAGGGTACAAAATTTCCATAAAAGGAAAACCCAAAATAGAAGTGAAACATTCTTCAAGTCAGGGACTTCTCGAGAAAAACAATCTCCGGGCTTCTCCCCAACAGAATCAACTTCTTTCCCCAGCGGAAACCAAAACCAACATCTACCAGAGAGGACAATCCCTAATGGGGTCAAAAAAAAAAAAAAAAAAAATTCTCCACTGGAAGTCCCCCAGCACAAGTCTCCAGCAGAAGATCTTATGCAAGCCAGTTGCAAACAAAGAGGAAACTATACCAGGGTATCCCAAACTTCGGTCCCCCAGCCTACATTTCGTCCCACTCTAAGTCCTCCTAGATCCCCTAGAAACTATGAGTGCAAGTGCAATATCATATCTACATCCTTAGCGGAGTACCATTATCCATAGGAATGCATAGTCCAGGGCAATGAAAGGAGCATACCTCTTTCCCCAGTAAAAAAAATTTCTCCAATAAGTCGCTGGCATGAGTGAAAACCGGAAACGGCCTCATTGGGCAAAAATCACGCGACGCCCAGACCTAGTCTTGCGACTAGGGGCAAAAAAGGGACAAAAATCCATCAGCTTCGCAGGCATGAGGAAAACCGGCAACGGCCTCATTGCGTAAAAAACGGGCGAACCCCATGACTTGGTCATTCCAAGGGTAAAAAAGGGAGAAAAAGCTGAAAACCAGTTGGCAACACAATCCGGCAGTAATCAGGCTCCACATCTCCCCAGTCACCCTCAACAGTCAGCATCTCCCGACAGGGGAGCTTCCTCAGCGGAGATTCCAACAGGGAATACCTCCAGCAGATGTGTCACTTCAAGACATATCCCCATCAGAGATTCCAACAAGGAATACCCTCAGCAGATGTATTACTTCAGGGCATATCTCCAGCATACAGACAGACATTGGGAAATCCCCAGCAGACTGGAAGTCCCAAGAGTCCCCAGCTAGTAGTCTACAACAGAGAACTACTCCCCAGCTAGTAGTCTAACAGAGATCTACTCCCCAAAAAATTTGGGCAACAGGTCGACAATCTTCAGTCCCCAACGGATCCTTAAGCAAAAGCCTCCGACGGCTCTCAGCAGTACTCTCCCCCAATAAGAGTACCACCAGCTTCCAATGCTAACAGAAGGTCTCTCTCCAGCTTGAGTCCAGAAGCCTGCAACGGCGTTTGGACAAACTCATCTATCCCCAATAGCGCTCTGTTTTGAGTCATACTTTACTCCCCGAGAGTAAAAAGGAAACTTGCTATTCCCCTTAAGCCCTAACCGTAGGCAATTTACTGGCAAATCTAAAAGCTAACAAAGCATACTCTTGTCAAAAATCAAATCTTTTACAAAAGTCTCCTACACTTTTTCTGCAAAGGGTTTTCGAAAAACAAACTTTTGGTTTCAAAATCCGATTGGACCCACCTGCACCAAGCAGCCCCGGAGGGACAAGCGGAAGAAGCAGCTTCCACATCTCCCCAGCAAGCAACAGTCGACAAAGTCATGGGAAAGCATCCTCGCCTTCATCCCTTGAATGACACCACTTGCATAGCGTCATACCTTGCATGACCAATATCTCAGCATCATCCAATATGTTCAACTCTGCGGCACCCCCGCATATCCTTGACATACGAGTCTCTGACACTCACTGCATGTCCTTCAACATATGAGTCTCCGACACTCACTGCATGTCCCCTCAGAGACGTCCCCGTACGTTCTCAACATACCAGGTCTCCATTGACGCCGAGTCAATAAGCCGACACCTCGCATGTCCAACACCCCGTGTGTTCCCAACACCACGTGTGTTCCCGACACTCCGTGTGTCTCTCGACCGACTCGGTTAATATCCTCCGGGAAACACTGTTTCGATTAAATCCCCTTTGCCGCTTCCGAGCGACACCTTGCTTTTGGCCAACGCTTCCAGGCTACGCCATCTCTGCATCACTTCACCGCACTCAACATATGCACAACCTGCATGCATCTCATCATCCATCTCAACCCATCTCGGTATAAAAATAGGATGACTCCAGTCTTTGCCCTTCAACTGTCATCCTGGCACTCTCCGGCAAAGAGGGGCAGCTATAAGCACCCAATTTTTACACCTTGCCTAACTAGGGTTAGTTTAGACTAACCATCCCCCGAAACCCTAAAACCTTAGGACCTAAACCTTAGAACCCTAAAAACCTAGGTAAACCCTTATGGGCTCAAGGCCCATTAGCTTTGCAAAACCCGAAGCCAAACACAAAGCCTTAGGATAACCCTAGACTTAGCCTTAGACCTAGCCGTAGGCCAAACCCTAGCACAACCCTAGCCTAAGACCTAGGACAACCCTATGGGCTCAAGGCCCATTCAAAACCCAAGAAACCACAAAAAAACCAAAGCCCATAGCCTTTAGGGCCCACACTTGGGCCCACCTCAACCCATGAGGGGCACATGGGTGGGACCCACAAACCCTAAATCCAAAATGGGTGGGAATTGCCCTAAATGGCTGCCCACAACCCTTTTGACCCAAGTGGATTTGGGTTTGGCCCGAAATAGCATGAAATCGGTAATGTCGCTAATCGAATTACCGACATTAATTTTTTGGCCTATTTTTTGAATGTCGCTAATTCAATTACCGACATTACAGTGTTTCCAGGTTTAGCGTGTGCAGGCTCCACTGCGGCACCACCAGAGGCTTGGGACCTCCCCCATTGGTCCCTGGACCTTCCTTAAATACCCAAAAGGCCATTGGGCGTCCTCCTTCCTCCTCTATAAAGCCAAAGCCTCCCCCATGCAAAAATCACTCCCACACTTCACAGTGAAACCCTGTCAAAACCGAGACCACCACCTCCACCTTCATCCTAAGCCCCCACCAGGTCTCCACGACCTCCCAGGCACCACCACCGGACACCCAGCTCCGTCCACAGTCTCCATAGCAAATTATCCAAGGGTAGGGTCATCCCTCATCCCTCCTTTTGTTGCCCGAACTGTAAGGGTCCCCTGGTCCTGATCCAGGGGTCCCCTTTTGCTTTCCTTTCATTTGTATAGCTGCCACAGCCAAGGATAGGGGTCCCCCACCTTCACCATAGGTGTGGGGAACTCCCTAGAGGCTAGGCTCGAGTGCAACACTCTTCCCACCGTGCATGGAAGCCTCCCATAGGGTCTGGGGGTCCCTCAGGCAATGAGGGAATCCTTAGACCCCTGTTGGTTCAAGACCAATGGGGAAAAATTGATTTTTCTAAAAATCTGCTAGTGGTCGGCAATAGCAGTGCCGACCACACAAAGTTGGGCTAAAAGCTTAATGTCTTCACTTCTATTACCGACATGCCCAAAATAGCCTAAAAACTCTTTGTCCCCATTTGGTTTACCGACATGCTCAAAATAGCCTAAAAACTCTTTGTCCCCATTTGGTTTACCGACATAATGAGCTTATTTTGGTACCAACTTCGGGCGCCTGTGGGGCCCACATTCCAAGTCCTCTAGGGTCCACCCCAGGCTTGTTGGAAAGCTCTTGACCTCCCCTAGCTCCCTGTAAAATTTCAGGTTCAGGGACCATGCCTAACCATGGTTAGCAGACCCCTAAACATGGGTCAAAATACTGTCCATAGTGTCGGCAGTTCAAATGCCTACATTACAGACTAATTTTTACCCGACTTTGAGTCCCTGTGGGGTCCACACCTGGCCTATTCAGAGGCTGAGACCTATACCATTTGAAAGATGGCACTCCCAGCTTTCCATCCATGTGCTTACTTTACCCGGGGGAGGTCCCTAACCCTAGTTAATAACCTCACAAACCTTGGTTAAAATTTTACTGAAATGGAGGTAATCTGTTTACCTCCATTCTGTAAAATTTCGATTTCGGGCTTTGTGTAAGGCCCAAACCTGGTAGGAGGCCACTCTAGGCCCTGCCATACCCTTTGGGCTCATTTTTGACCAACCTTGACCCTTAACCATGGTTAAAATAGGCCCCGGTTAACTTTTAACCATGGTTAAGCACCACTTAACCCCATAAAAAATATGGAAAAATCCTTAAAAATCCATAAAAATACAAAAGACCAAAAAAATCAACTCTTGGACTTTTTTAACCCTGGTTAGCAACCCTAACCACGGTTAACACCCTCTTAACCCCGGTTAACAATCCTAACCCATGGTTAACATCTCTCTTAGTCTACCGGACTACACCCCAGGCCTACCGGGCCTCACCTTTGCCTCCGGGCTTCACCCTTGGCCTCCGGGCTCAACCCCTTTGCACATTGACGAGCCTCGGTCAAGCAAAACCCTAATCTGCCGGATTAGGTCCATTAGCCACCTCTTGGTGCACACACACACGCCCCATTGCCTTAGCACGGGCTCAAGTGCTAGAACTACGCTCGGTCTGATCTCACCCCTCATGTGAGTACGTAGGCAGCCCAACACGGGCCCGACCCTAATTAGCTTTTACTTTCTTCCGGTTAGTATTAACTTAAGCACTAATGGCATTCGATTAATCTTGATCTTTATTTTGGCTTAAACCTAGCAAGTAGGGAACCACCAAGTGTGGAAGTGTCGGGGTGCCTAATCCCTTCCCCGAACTTAACCGAACCTCTTACCCCGATCTTTGATTGCGGACCAAGCCTTATCCAACATTCCCGGGGGACTTATCCCTTCTGAGTTAATAAGTGGCGACTCTAAAACCAATCCCCAGTGGGTGAATTCTCCGCGCTCACATTTATGATATGGAATTGTTAATGATTGTCTTTTTAAACATTGCCCTATCTATCTTGTATGGTGATTGATATTCGGGTAGGTCAAAAAATTAGAAGAAGTTTTTCAGGTTAGGAATTCTCTAACCAAGTAGATGTACCTTGACGGAGTTTCTTGGCGAATGATCGAAATCTAAGGGATGAACGATTCAAATTCCAATCACAATACTTAAGCACATTTTCACATACATGGTAAAAAGTAAGGTCCACGGATTCACGTGTCTCACAAGATCATGCATTGAACATGGACATGCCACGTATTATTCTTTGAAAGAATATTCCCCTGGTTACGAACATACCACTTTATGCGTTGTCGTGACTATGTTACTCAACATAAAAATAATATGACTTATACGTTGACGGGACAAAAATAATGATATTATGCGTTGATGAGATATGTTACTTATCATGAAAACGTATGAGTTATGCATATACTTCGCACATGTACACGTCAAAGAGTCACACAAGTACACGAGTACAGATGATGATATGATATATTCACATGTTTTCCACACTCTGATTTTGTAACTATGAAATGAATTATGATATTTATAATATACAAGTTATGTTATAATGTTTGTTGGACTGTATTTATGCCGAGTGTTTTCAATACTCAGTCGACTTGTTATTGTCGGTAGGTATAGAGCTGGAGTACATGGTGGAGCCGTGGGTTGAGCAGATATACGTCGAGGAAGTAGAAGAAGGTGAGCCTTCTGCAGAGAAAGCTCGAGAGCTAGATAGGTGGCAGTAATATTAGGCCTTGATTTCGGTTTACTTTGAGAGAAAATTGTAATACACTTGTGATACTTTTGATAAAGTTGCTTTAGATTCAGTTCTTTGGGGATCAAAATGGTCGATCCGAACCTGGTTATAGTTTGATGGTTTAGTTGTTTAAAGAATTTTTAGGCTCTCATTTTAGTATTCCCTTATATATTATGGAACTTCTCAGGTTTAAGAAATGTCATGGGCCCAAAGCTCCATTATGACCAAGGTGGGGTTTTGGGGATTCGACAATGAAAGAAGAAAAATGTAGATCTGATCAAGACATAACTAGATCTCCCTACCAAAAAGAATTAAAAGCATGCCTTAGTAGGGATATTTTGAGAATTACATGACAAAGTTTCAATTGATAGGGTTCGTCTTTTTACCTATTGACAACACATGTGTATGTTTGGTTATAGTTTCTATTCTAAAGTCTTAACCATTAATCATTTATAAAAATGTTCATCCCTCAAAATTTTTATAATTAATCACCACTCATGTTGTTAGTGCTTAATCGTTTCTTTCCACTTTCTCATCTTTGTAACAACAAATCCAAGCACTTGGTGATTATATATTTTAAAATTACGACTATATTGCACATGCACAAAACTAAATAATTTATCAAATTCTATATTGCATTTAAATGACATCTTTCTTTCTCACTACCTAGCTCTGTGTGTGGGTGCACCAACAAAAAAGTCACTCAATTTATTATTCCAAAAAATATATTTCAATTATATAATCAATTTCCAAATTTTCATTAAAAAAATGTATTTTTATTTCATCATCAACCATAATAGTTTCTCTTCAATATATTTCTTTTAACTTAGAGTGGTCCTAATTTGTATCAGTACGTATTTCAATCCACTATTTTAAATATTTTTACCAAGTTTTTTTGTTGAAATAATGTTTTATCCAAGTAGGAATTTTTAGTTTGTTTATAAAAAATGTATGATAAAATTAAATTTCAGTTGATTTGAAAAGTTGAGTAATTTAAAGTTCATTGTCATAACATTTTAGATAAAAATTGTTTCAATTAATAAACAAGTAAATTAACTAATGGTAAGTGTCACATTTATATGTAGGATGAAGACTTAATTTGTGACTCAGATTTAATTTTGTGACTCTTTCAATGTGTATGACCATTAGTAATTCATACCCCAAGGAATATCAATTAAACATTAATTTACCTATTATTTTTATCCAAATTTTTTTTAGCATAATATTGCGACCCAAAATCCCACCTAGAAGTTTTGGAGACTTTGGCTCATAACTTATCATATCAAATCATCCAGTGAGAACACACAAGGCATACAAATAGCGGAAGCTGAAAATTTCTAAATAACATAACCTATAATGTATTCCAAGTACTAATAAAAGTTTACAAGTCAAAACATAAAGTGGACATTCCCACTTAACAAAATACAAAACATCTCTCCCTCACTCCTCTCAACAATAATCTAGATAGGGCCAGCTATCTAGATCTCTCTCTTCATGAGGATGATCCATAGCAGGCTCTTCCTCAGCATAGTCTTTCTCAACCCATGGTTCCACAGCGTAAGTGGCAATGGGACCTACCGAAGATAACAGTTTGACTGAGCATTAAAAGACTTAGCGTATACAAACCACTAGATAATGATGTCACAACATTAACATGCTTTCATATACAGTTCATCGGAATACACATGCAAACTGAATCAAATATGAAAATCCTTCTTTCAAATATAATTGTGCATACTTTACAAAATATATACTTCTTTTACTTTTCTTCTGAACCCACATTCTTTTCAAGCTTCTTTAATGTCTTTTACTTTTCATTTGCCACATTTCAGTTACTTTGCACATAACTTTTTATGGGAGCGTACTTTCATGACTTGACTAATACCTACCCTTTGGGATTAGAGTCCATTAGCATCCTTTCACATACACATGAGGCGTGCCTAGCAACTGTACTTGGTTTGAGTATACTAGCACCCTTGACCAACCTCCTTGCCAGTCATCTTTACACATCATTATACTTGGAATCAGATGGCTAATGCTCACCCTGCACCCTGCTTGTGGTGAAGTCCATTAACATCCTTCCAATACACTTATTATATATCCTTGTGATTATCAGATGATTAATGCCGACCCTCTAGGAGTAGAGTCCATTAACATCCTCCCAATAATCACTTAATTTGTTCATCATATTTAACTTTACTTTTCCAGATACACATACCTATACAAAAGCTCGATCATGCATACACGTGTTCATATGGAAATTGTGAGTGACATAGTAGACAATGAAATCCCTTAAAATACATGGCACATGTTCTTCAATTTCATCCCTTGAACAACCTCCTCGCCAGTCATCTTTGCACATTATTATACTTGGAATCAGATGACTAATGCTCATCCTGCACCCTGCTTGTGGTGAAGTCCATTAACATCCTTCCAATACACTTATTATATATCCTTGTGATTATCAAATGATTAATGCCGACCCTCTAGGAGTAGAGTCCATTAACATCCTCCCAATAATCACTTAATTTGTTCATCATATTTAACTTTACTTTTCCAGATACACATACCTATACAAAAGCTCGATCATGCATTACACGTGTTCATATGGAAATTGTGAGTGACATAGTAGACAATGAAATCCCTTAAAATACATGGCACATGTTCTTCAATTTCATCCCTTGACCAACCTCCTCACCGGTCATCTTTACACATCATTATACTTGGAATCAGATGACTAATGCTCACCCTGCACCTTGCTTGTGGTGAAGTCCATTAACATCCTTCCAATACACTTATTATATATCCTTGTGATTATCAGATGATTAATGCCTACCCTCTAGGAGTAGAGTCCATTAACATCCTCCCAATAACCACTTAATTTGTTCATCATATTTAACTTTACTTTTCCAGATACACATACTTATACAAAAGCTCGATCATGCATACACGTGTTCATATGGACATTGTGAGTGACATAGTAGACAATGAAATCCCTTAAAATACATGGCACATGTTCTTCAATTTCATCATAGCAATAGCACATGCTTATAAATAGGTTAACACATGATTTTCATCAAAACATGCTTTTCACATCTTGGTTTTCAAGTATAGAATCAATACAAGTTTGCTAGTAGGATTTCCTACTAACTTCACATCAAACACATAGTTTTCATCTTAGTTTTCAATAGGAATTATGACAAGGGTAGCTAGTAGAGTGTATCTACATTTCAAAGATAGAATTCCTACGGTCTAGTGCTTTAGGAATAGTTGAGAAGCGTAAATCGGACTTCTCTTTTTGATCCAACACAAACCCTAGCAAAACCCTAGCTTTCTCTTTCTTTTTTCTAACAAAATTTAACCATAAGAATTTGTGAAACTCAAAACCCACGAAATGGGGTATTAATAGGCATAAGGGTTTGTGCAAAACCCTAAAAAAGCAATAGTAGGTCATCCAAAGGCAAAACAGCAGAGGAGCGGTCGATCGATGTTTTGAGTAGTCGACCAATCATGCCTAATTTTGCCCATTTTGCCTATTTTTTCACACTGTAAACACTTAGGAGTATATTCTACTCTTTTTTCTTAACACTCTAAACAGTTAGAGTATTTTATACTCTTGTTCTTAACATCCAAAACACACATACACACATCCACTTAATTCTAAACCCTCGTTATCATTAAACAAACTCAAGGAGTTACATGGAAGATCTTGGCCTTTACATGACTTGTGCCCTGACACTATTCACAACACTATTCACATGCACAGTGAACAAGGATTCAAGGGTTCTACACATAATGTCGATGTTCTCTAAAATATTTGGCTTCCTTGGGTATTTGGAATTCCTACACTCTCGTAGAGAACATAACGGGCTCATTTTTTATTTTCTACATTAATCAGCCTCACTAGTATCTACTTAATTTTGAATTAATAAAGTATAAAATAGTAAAAGAAAAGGAAGCACACCAGTCTCTTATTCATCTTTTGAAAACAAAGATAGACTTATGCGTCCTTACAAACAAGTATCTTCATCTACTATTTTATAAACAAAATTCATGATCAGAAGCCAGAACCATATCTTTCTTCCGGTCACGTCGTGGTTAATTTTTTGGTGGTAATAGTTATCTTCCTTGATGAAATACACTGAGTAGGTCCAGGTGCAGCGAGGCGGGCACAGTAGTTCTTAAGCAAGGGAGGGAACAAAGGATTCAATGGGAAGATCTTGGGCCAACAATTCTCACTAATTTTAGTAATGGCCTGACAACATTTGGGACCAATCAAACCAACTTGATTGCTCAAGAACAAGGTCAAGACCTCTTCCACGCACCCTTCTAAGGTTTGGAGGGATGCTAAGCACTGCCCGATCTCTGGGTCTAGACCAAACAAATCCACTTGGTCATAGCTGGCTTCTAAGCTAGCTTGTCCGACTGCAACAAACATTGCCATGTAAGCCACAACAAGTAGCAATGAAGAAAGCTCTCCTTTTCTCCTCACCATAGTTTCTAACACTTCTTTCTGTCTTTCTAGTTTTCTATCTATATATCTTTCTCCTTCTACTCTTAACAAGTGATGTTTAACAACTTAGTGATGGGGCTCTTTATAGAAAGAAAATTTGCAAAACTGTTGTTATGTGTTTTATCTTATATAAATGCAATTGTGCAAGCCCTTTTAATTTGAGAAACTATGTTGTGCAAAGAGTTTCTAGATTTATTGGGTGGACCATTTTGTAATTAAAACCATCTAAATTCATGATTTGATTGGGTGTTCATCGACTATGATAAATTTAACATCCTCTATTGAATGTGTGGTTACCCTCCCTAAATGCTTGTTTAAGGGTTCAAGGAATTATTTCTTTTATAATTCTTGCAATACCTTCTTTTAAGACTCACCTTTTTTTTAAATTATTAGACAGAGCATTTGTTAAAAAACGTCTTTCTATAAATGAAAGACAATAACACGTCTTTCCCTTAAAAAAAAAAGTGAATTTAAAATAAAGTGGAGCTAGTAATACCCTTTATTTGTAAGGAAATTTGTAAGCGGTGCTATGCTTCATTGCAACAGAGGCAATGCTCCCTTTTTATAGTAAAGGCAATGACACTTTAGTAACTATGAAAAACAATAGTAGCAATTTTGCAAAAGTAAATTTCTCATAATTAAAAGATTGCCACCACCATAGGTAAAAAGTCGACCTACGCTTTTTTGACATTTAACCAAGCTCCTCTATGTATTTAAAACTATTATTTTTTAGAGTTTAAATATGGATACACAAACTCACTTGGCTAGTTTATTAGCGTGGTAAAACTTGTAATGGCGGCAGTGGCTCGCCCTTCACCCAAAATGAAAGAAGAAAAAGGTAGATCTGGTCAAGACATAAATGGATCTCCCTACCAAAAAGAAGGAAAAGTATACCTTGGTAGTGGTATTTTGAGAACTACATGAAAATGTTTCAATTGATAGAGTTCATCTTTTTACCAATTGACAATACAAGTGTACATTTGGTGACACTTTCTATCCTCAATTCTTAACTATTAATCATTTATAAAAACATTCATCCCTCAAATTATTTACAATTTATCACCACTTATGTTGTATGTGCATAATCATTTCTTTCCCCTTTCTCTTCTTTGTATCAACAAATCCAAGCAATATGTGATTACATATTTTAAACTTACGACTATATTACACATGCACAAAGCTAAATAATTTATCAAATTATCCATTGCATTTAAATGACATATTTCTTTCTCTCTACCTTTGTGTGTGGGCACCCCAACAAAAAGGAAACTCAAGTTATTATTCAGTAAAATTAATTTCAATTATATAATCAATTTCAAAACTTTCATAATTTTTTTTATTTTATTTCATCATAAACCATATTATTTTCTTTAGAATATATTTCTTTTAACTTAGAGTGATCCTAATTTGTACCAGTACGTAATCGAATCCACCATTTTTAATATTTTTTCCTAGTTTATTTGTTGGAATAATGCTTTATCCAAATAGAATATTTTAGTTTGTTTATAAAAATGTATGATAAAATTAAATTTCAGTTGATTTGAAAACTTTAGTAATTTAAAGTTCATTGTCATAACGTTTTGGATAACAATTGTTTCAATTAATGAACAAGTAAATTAATTAATTAATGGTAAGTGTTACATATATATGTAGGATGGAGACTTAATTTTCTGACTCTTTCAATGTGTATGAGCATTAGTAATTAATACCCTAAAAATATGAACTAAACATTAATTTACCTTTATTTTTAACTAAGTTATTTTTTAACATAATGTTGAAGTTCTCAAAATTATTTGGCTTCGTTGGGTATTTGGAATGGCCACACTCTAGTAGAGAACATAACGGGCTCATTGTTAATTTTCTACATTAATTAGCCTCATTGGTATCTACCTAATTTTGAATTAATAAAGTATAATAATTTTTATGCCGGTATTATTTATCTTTATTTTTAATATTATTTCATAAATCACACAAATTCCATACTAGTGAGTAAAAACAAGAGGAAGTACATCAATCTGTTATTCATCTTTTGAAAACAAAGATAGACTTAAGCGTCCTTACAAACAAGTATCTTCATCTACTCTTTTAATAACAAAAATCCATGATCAGAAGCCGGAACCATATCTGTGGAGCCTAGAAATTTGGGTTCATTGTTCATGTGAATAGGGTAGTGAATAGTACACTTGCATAGTGTATGTAAAGGCCTAAAGACTTCCATGAGTCCTTTGTTTGTGAAAAGTGAATTGAGGGTTTTATGTGTGTATGTTTAGTCTCAAAACAAGAGTATAAGAATACGCTAAGTATCTAAAAGCATATGGTATAAAATAACCTAAGTATGTTTAGAACCCCGAGAACCAAGTTTGCAATGCGGTGAATAGTGTTGTGAATAGTTTTGCGAATAGGTTGTGAAGGCCAAAAGCCTTCTCGTATTGTTATAGTCGTATGATGGATGATAAAGAGGGTTCTTACCTTGAGTTTAGTTGGGTAGAATATGTGTGGTGTGTTGAACCCAAGAGTATGAAATACTCTAAGTCCTTGGGAGTTTAAACAAAGAGTATGCAGTACTCGAGGTATGTGGGTGATGAAGCAAAGAGTAAAAGTACTCTATGATATTGGGTTGTGTTAGTGTGCAAAGGAAGGGTATATGAAATACTCCAAGTGTTTAGAATGGTAAGAACAAGGTGGAAAATGTTCTAGGTGTCAAAGAGATGAGAAGATTATATCATCGACGTATTAATTCACGTGTTCTGTTCAAGTCGGGTTGAAAGAGTGTGAACACTCTCTACATATGTTATGGTGTGTGTTTAGGGTCCTAAGGACTCTCTTGTGTTGTAGAACCCCGGATCTTGATGGCATGACATGATGAATAGTGTCTAAGGTTTAAAGCCTATTGTAATGCCTTGAATGGTTATCAATGATAATGAGAACCTTGTTTTAATATATTTCGGGTGGATGATGTGTATGACATGCATTAAAGCCTTAAGAATATTTTCTTAAGTTTATGGGTGTTTGGGATGAAAGAATGAGAGTATGAAATACTCTAAGTGTCAAAAGGGTTATGTCTTAACATACCCTCAACTTTGGGGAGCTCTAGTTTTGTCACCGTTGATCAGAATTGAATGATTCTTAAACCATTGGAAATGTATGGAAACCCTATTTGAGGTTCGTGTTTATCATTTTTCCAATTTTTTTGTCAAAGATAGGTTAAATGTTGGATTTCCGAAATTGGGTCTGCTGAAAATCTGAGCTGCTGAAATCCATTCTAGACCAGTCAGATTTAGAGCCTATTTGAAAAATTAAGAACTCAGAATTAGGATTTTTCCATTAGACAAAAAATTATTTCCCTTTGAATAACGAGTCCAACTCAAGTTGAATCGTCAAAATCCAATAAGGAAGTCCAAAGTTATGGTTGAAATTCCACAGCCGGAAAAACTCAAGCCAGTCAGAGCTCCCAGACGTCGACATCTGCAACCTAGACATCAATGTTTGGGCATAAACAGATGCGGAAATCACCCCAGACGTCGATGTTTGCAACCCAGACATTGACGCCTAGCCCAAACGTCGACGTAGGCTTGCGGGGACGCGAAAAATGGGTTTTTTTGAAGGGTTTAAGCATGATTTTTTCAACCCTAACCCTATAAATACATAATTTTCATAGGATTAAGGGTTTTAACACTTTGAGAAACATCTTTTGAAAGGAAAAGGGAGAGAGCTAGGGTTTCAAAAAGGGTTTTTCATTTGAGATCAAGAGGAGCACAATTCTTGCATCTCAAGGCTTGGATCTTCTTTCTCAAGCACGATTTCACTCCTCCAAGCATTCTCAACCATCTCAAGCTGTAACAAAAAAAGGGGTTTCAACCTTTCCAAGGTAGATACACTCTACTAAACTTAGCTTATTGTATTGCATTAATAGAAATTAGGTTTGTTTGAATCTTGGCAAATTTTGTAAACTATAACCATGATTTTTGTAAACTATAACTGATGAGTGCTTAATTTTGTTTAATTATCCCCATTTAAATAAGCATTATTGAATTTCTCTGGTCTATATCTTTAATTTTATACGTAAAGTGGTGTATTCTCTTCTCATCATTGCGTAGTTCTCTAGTTTCTGGTTTTAATGGTATATTTCATATATTCATACATGTCTGGGAAGGCCGCATACAAAATATTTTTAAGAGAGACCTTATTACGTGCATTTATTTTGTAGGGATACCAAGCCCAATAAACCAGGTCAGAAGCTAAAATCCACAATTCGTAAATCCCAAGTTCTAAAGAAGCTAAATCTCGAGGCCTAAAACAAAAGAGGATGTTTTGGCTCCTTTCCCAAAAGAGTTGAATAGATCTACAAAAGAAGGAAAGAGTTGAAAAGATCTAAAAAAAAATTGGAAAGAAAAAGAGTATGGGACGTCCAACACATGCTTATTACCCTTTTGGGATGTCCCACACACACTTGCTTTTTTCTTCTTTTGATTTTTCCCTCTTGTGTTGGGATGTTCCCACTTTAAGAAGAGAAGGATCCTATTAAATACCCTCAAAGGTGGCTCACGAGGTGGCTCACGGTTCTCACTTTTTGGCATTGAGTTTTTTTTTGTTTTCTAGCTTTTGTCTTGAGCTTGAGTCCTCTCTCCTCTCTCTTACTCTCTTGTCTCTTAGTTTATTTTCTTCTTTTAGTTCTTTTTTTTTTTTATTTTTAAAATTTGAGTTATTGTAATATTTAGAAAACCATTAATGAGGATGACAACTCCAATCATGGTTGGCTAAACACCCATCTACGGTTAGGGATTTGAAGTCTATTCCAACTTATGTGGACGACGTGGATGGTTTGATTATTGATTTTAATTGAATAATTTTCTTATTTTGGTTAATTGTTCCTCTCTATATGTTCTTTGATTTCGTATGATCTAATAATATATGGAATGCTTAGATCCCCTATGAGTTGGATACAAAGTGCTTTTTAAATTTCTGTAATTATTCAGTTGGATTAATAGTCAGTGATTTTATCGTAGTATTTTCCATCTAGTTTAAATATTTATTTAATTCTAGAAGCGTTTTCATCCAAATCTAAGCATAAAGAGGGATAGGTGGATTTTCCTGAAGCCTTATACCTCTTTTTCATTGCTTTACAATTATCAGTGATTTTGGCTCCATTCTCATTGAGTGGAAAACCGATTTCATACTGCTTCTCTCTCTAATTCGTTTCCTTAATTCTTATTGCACAACAGTCAATCCATGTGGATTCGACCTTGTGCTCACCAGATACATCAATTGTGTCACTTGTGCACTTGCAAGTATATTATTTTTACTCTTGATTTTATGTCTATTAATTTGGATTAAATTAAGTTGTAACAATAACCATGATTTTTGTAAACCATAACCATGATTTTTGTAAACTATAACCATGTTATTAACGCTTATTGCTCACAAATGATCACGTGCACCTCTATGTTGAGATTTTCATTTTGAATCAACATGAGTTTTGTCTTAAAGAATGAGTTTGGATTGAAAAGGAGTTTTGTCTGAAAGTGAAGATTTTCTCAAAGAAAAACTTGAGTTTGAAAGAACTCAAGGGCTTGATGCCTTGCTTGTAAAGTTTCGTAAGCAAGGGCTTGATGCTTTTCTTATAAATTTTCGTAATCAAGGGCTTGATGCCTTGCTTGTAAAGTTTTGTAAAGAGGAATTCGTCTCAAAGGTGTTCTGAACATGAACACTTTGTTGTAAGATACTCAAAGAAATCAAGGGCTGTAAGCCTGACTTGTAAAGTTTTATAAAGTGAACTCGTCTCATAAGATGTTCTGAGAAGAGAAACACTTTTTCTTGTAAAAATTCATCTCATAAGGTGTTCCGAGAAGGGAAACACTTTGTCTTGTAAGAACTCATCTCATAAGGTATTCCGAGAAGGGAAACACTTTGTTTTGAAAGGAATGTCTCAAAGTGGAGCTTGTATAGTATTGTTTAGATGTAAGATTTTGAAAATCTTGCACATGCCATATTTTGAAAAGTATCATAGTTTCCTTATTTGAATATTCAACTATGTTTGTTTCGTCTGTTTCATTGAATTGCCCATTTTGTCTTGACTTGAAAAACATGCTATTATTAATGTAGAACCCCGGAACTTTTGTGATTAGTTAAATAAATATACCTTCATGGTCAAAGGGCCTCCCACGTATTTTGAGTTTGTAATTGACGAGAAAGGATTAGATATAAACTAGTTGTGGTATATGAAGGGGGCTAGTGCCCTAAGAATGTTGGAAACAAGGAATGAAAACAACCCAAGGGGTCTAAAGGGTCAAAAAGGAGAAAACTGGGAGGTGCGATCGATCGCAGTCAGAGCAAAATTTAGAAAAACATTCGAGTGCAAGTGTGATCGATTGCAAGTGGTGTGCAATCGATCGCAAGTGGTGTGCGATCGATCGCATACAGGAAAAATTTGGCAAAAACCTTCGGGTGAATATGCGATAGGTCACCTCCAGGTGAGATAGATCGCAAAGGGACCTATGATCGATCGCAAGTGGAGTGCGATCAATTGCAAGTGGCGTGCGATCGATCGCATACAGGGAAAAAATTTGACAAAACATGCGGGTTCAAGTGCAACAGATCGTCCCTAGATGCGATCGATCGCAGTTGGTGTGCGATCGATCTCACGCGGGTGCTGATTCTGAATTTGAGGGTTTTAAACCCTTGGTTTAGAAGTGGAACTCATTTGGGGATTTTCTTAGACCTAGAGGAGAGAAAGAGGAGATCAAGGGGAGATCAAGGGAAGCTCAAGCTTGAAGATTCTCAAGCAAGGATCATCCTTCATCAAGCTAGGAGATCACTACTCAAGGATTTCCAAATCAAGGGGTTTTTCTGCAAGATCAAGCATTGATCTTCAAGGTTAGTACACTCTCCTAGTTCACTTAGTAATAACCTAGGATTTCTTTCCAAACGATGATGACTTGAGTATGTGTAACCCCATTCTTGCCTTAAACTAATAATTCCTTACATAGATAAGATAAACTAAATATTGAATGGTGGAAGGGGTGAATGTATGGTTAAGGCAATTGGATGCCATGTGGTTGTGATGAATGTTGCGTGATGAAAATGATGGAAGGGCATTGTACGAATAATGAACGCACATGAGATGTTTGATGAAATGTAAATGATGAAAATAGGAGTAAAAGACTTCAAAGAAAGATTGAATACCAAATATTTGATGAAATGCATGTGTGAGAAATAAATCAAGAATATGACATTATGATTTAGGGTTTTTCCCCAATTGGGTAGTTTTAATCAAATGTAATATAATTTCCTTCAAATGCCTTATGTGTTGTCATTAAATCCCCATGTCTATGAAAATGTAAGAAATGCTATATTAGGCTTCATTGTTTCATGCCAACATGATATCACCAAGGGTTATGCACGAGCATGCTAGCATGCACGAACCGAGTTTCTGTTATAACCACGTGAACTAAAATCAAGAATGAGACAAGTGATTATGAAACGAATGATAAAGCCGGACATCGGGCCGGTCAAGGGTAGGGCATATCGAAAGATATGTCACACTTGGCTCACAAGAAAAACAAGTCCAAGAATGCTAGTGTGTTCTGTTCCACCATAGTCCGGGCACTAGTCAAGCCAAGTCAAGATGCTAATGTGTTCTGTTCCATTATAGTCTGGGCAATAGTAAAGCATATCATGATACTAATGTGTGCTGTTCCATCATAGTCCGGGCAATAGTAAACACGTGAGATAACTAGTGGGTTCCGTTCCACCATAGTCCGGGCACTAGTCAAGTCAAGACAAGATGCTAATGTGTTCTGTCCCATTATAGTTTGGGCATTAGTAAAACAAGACAAGAAGCTAGTATGTTCATCCAATTCATAGTTCAGGTACTAGTTAAACAAGACATGAGGCTAATGTGTTCCGTTCCATTATAGTCCGGGGATTAGTCAAGCAAGACAAGCCGCTAGTATGTCCGTCCAATTCATAGTTTGGGTACTAGTCAAACAAGACATAAGGCTAATGTGTTCCATTCCATTATAGTCTGGGCATTAGTCAAGCAAGACAAGCCGCTAGTATGTCTGCCCAATTCATAGTTCGGGTACTAGTTAAATAAGACATGAGGCTAATGTGTTCCGTTCCATTATAGTCCGGGCATTAGTCAAGCAAGACAAGCCGCTAGTATGTCCGTCCAATTCATAGTTCGGGTACTAGTTAAACAAGACATGAGGCTAATGTGTTCCGTTCCATTATAGTCCGGGCATTATTCAAGTAAGACAAGCCGCTAGTATGTCCGTCCAATTCATAGTTTGGGTACTAGTTAATACAAGATAAGATCCTAGTATGTCCGTCAATTTCATAGTTCGGGTACTAGCTAAATAAGACAAGTGAAATAAAGAATCTCATAAGATGTGTAAGGTAACCATAAGATGCATAAAAGGAGTAAGGAACTCACAAGACTCACAAGGTAATGGAAAATACGTGTTGGTTAAAGCATGAATTGAAAGTATGATGTTCAAGATTGTAGAATTGTTATTTGTATTAGCTTCCGCACTTTGATTATGTATATGTGAGAATGAACAGTACCATGCATGACAAATTATTGTTATTACTTATTATTGTCACTACTATTGTTAGCTAGTAGTTTGTATTCGCTGAGTATTTCATACTCAGCCGTACCTATTGATGTCGGTAGGTACACCATACGGCTATCGAGGCAGTTCATGGAGAGTAGGAGTTTGATCGGATTGTCAGACAGATGTTAGGGGTTTTGACATGTGGCCCTAGGGTAGGGATAAGAGAGAGAGAGACATGTATTTTGGGATTCTTTCCTTTGGGGATTTTCATGTGGGCTTGAGTTGGTGACTCAAGTGTTGTGCCCTTTTATACGTATTGTAGTTTTATTAAGTCATTGTTTATGTTAACACTTGGAAGAACATTATATAAAAGAAATTTTCAGTTTCACTATTTAGCTTGCCTTATATGCTTTTGCAGATCCGGTTGTTGTGATCAGTTACTAGCACTTTTTTTCTATCTTTCTAGTTTTTTATCTATATATCTTTCTCCTTCTACTCTTAACAAGTGATGTTTAACAACTTAGTGATGGGGCTCTTTATAGAAAGAAAATTTGCAAAATTGTTGTTATGCGTTTTATCTTATATAAATGCAATTGTGCAAAGCCTTTTAACTTGTGAAAATATGTTGTGCAAAGAGTTTTTAGATTTATTGGGTGGACCATTTTGTAATTAAAACCATCTAAATTTATGATTTCATTGGGTGTTCATCGACTACAATAAATTTAACACCCTCCATTGAATACGTGGTTGCCCTCCCTAAATGCTTGTTTAAGGGTTCCAGATTTTATTTTTTTTTATAATTTTTACAATACCTTCTTTTAAGACTCACTTTTTTTTTTTTTTTTTTAATTAGATAGAGCATTTGTTAAAAAAATGCCTTTCTATAACACGTCTTTCCCTTTAAAAAAAAGTGAGTTTAAAATAAAGTAGAGTTAGTAATACCCTTTATTTTTTAAGGAAATTATTAGACGGTGCTGTGCTTCATTGCAACGGAGGCAGTGCTCCCCTTTTTAAAGTAAAGGCAATGACATTTTAGTAATTATGAAAAATAATAGTGGCAATTTTGCAAAAGTAAATTTCTCATAATTACAAGATTGCCACCACCATGGTAAAAAAGTCGACCTACACTTTTTCGACATTTAACCGAGCTCCTCTACGTACTTAAAACTATTATTTTTTAGAGTTTAAATATGGACACACAAACTCACTCAGCTAGTTTATTACCGTGGTAAAACTTGTAATGGTGGCAATGGCTCGCCCTTCACCCAAAATGAAAGAAGAAAAGGTTAGATCTGGTCCAGACATAAATGGATCTCCCTACCAAAAAGAAGGAAAAGTATACCTTGGTAGTTGTATTTTGAGAACTACAGGACAATGTTTCAATTGATAGAGTTCATCTTTTTACCAGTTGACAATACAGGTGTACATTTGGTGACACTTTCTATTCTCAATTCTTAACCATTAATCGTTTATAAAAATATTCATCCCTCAAATTATTTACAATTAATCACAACTCATGTTGTATGTGCATAATCAGTGTATTTCCCCTTTCTCTTCTTTGTAACAACAATCCAAGAAATGTGTGATTACATATTTTAAAATTACAACTATATCACACATGCACAAAGCTAAATAATTTATCAAATTATCCATTGCATTTGAATGATATATTTCTTTCTCTCTACCTTTGTGTGCGGGTACCCCAACAAAAAGGACACCCAAGTTATTATTCAAAAAAATTAATTATTTTCAATTATATAATCAATTTCGAAACTTTGATAATTTTATTTTATTTTATTTCATCTTAAAATATAAGAGTTTCTCCAAAATATATTTCTTTTAACTTAGAGTGATCCTAATTTGTACCAGTAAGTAATCGAATCCACTATTTTTAATATTTTTACCTAGTTTATTTGTTGAAATAATGCTTTATCCAAATAGAATATTTTAGTTTGGCTTATAAAAATGTATGATAAAATTAAATTTCAGTTGATTTGAAAACTTTAGTAATTTAAAGTTCATTGTCATAACGTTTTGGATAACAATTGTTTCAATTAATGAAGAAGTAAATTAATTACTGGTAAGTGTTACATATATATGTAGGATGAAGACTTAATTTTCTGACTCTTTCAATGTGTATGAGCGTTAGTAATTAATACCCTAAAAATATGAATTAACATTAATTTACCTTTATTGTTAACCAAGTTATTATTTAACTTAATCTTGAAGCTCTCAAAATTATTTCGTTTCGTTGGGTATTTGGAATGCCCACACTCTAGTGGAGAACATAACGGGCTCATTGTTTAATTTTCTACATTAATTAGCCTGTTTGGTATCTACCTAATTTTGAATTAATAAAGTATAATAATTATTATGCCGGTATTATTTATCTTTATTTATTTTTAATATTATTTCATAAATTACACAAATTCCATAGTTGCGAGTAAAAAGAAGAGGAAGTACATCAGTCTCTTATTCATCTTTTAAAAACAAAGATAGACTTAAGTGTCCTTACAAACAAGTATCTTCATCTACTATTTAAAAAACAAAAATACATGATCAGAAGCCAGAACCATATCTTTCTTCCGGTCACGTCGTGGTTAATTTGTTGGTGGTAATAGTTATCTTCCTTGATGAAAAACGCTGAGTAGGTCCAGGTGCAGCAAGGCGGGCACAGTAGTCCTTAAGCATGGGAGTGAACAAAGGATTCAATGGGAAGATCTTGGGCCAACAATTCTCACTAATTTTTGTAATGGCCTAACAACATTTGGGACCGATCAAGCCAACTTGATTGCTCAAGAATGAGGTCAGGACCTCTTCCACGTACCCTTCTATGGTTTGGAGGGTCGCTAAGCACTGCCCGATCTCAGGGTCTAAACCAAACAAATCCACTTGATCATAGCTGGGTTCGAAGCTGGCTTGTCCGAATGCAACAAACATTGCCATGTAAGCCACAACAAGTAGCAATGAAGAAAGCTCTCATTTTCTCCTCACCATAGTTACTAGCACTTATTTCTATCTTTCTAATTTTCTATCTATATATCTTTCTCCTTTGACTCTTAAAAAGTGATGTTTAACAACTTACTAATAGGGCTCTTTATAGAAAGAAAATTTGCAAAACTGTTGTTATGCGTTTTATTTTATATATATGCAATTGTGCAAAGCCTATTAATTTGTGAAAATATGTTGTGCAATGAGTTTCTAGATTTATTGGGTGGACCATTTGTTAATTAGAACTGTCTAAATTTATGATTTGATTGGGTGTTCATCGACTATGATAAATTTAACATCCTTCATTGAATGTGTGGTTACCCTCCCTAAATGCTTGTTTAAGGGTTCAAGGAATTTATTTTTTTATAATTCTTGCAATACCTTCTTTTTAGACTCACTCTTTCTTTTTCTTAGATAGAGCATTTGTTAAAAAACGTCTTTCTATAAATGAAAGACAATAACACGTCTTTCCCTGAAAAAAATTGAGTTTAAAATAAAGTGGAGTTAGTAATACCCTTTATTTTTTAAGGAAATTTTTAGACGGTGCTGTGCTTCATTGCAGCGGAGGCACTGCTCTCCTTTTTAAAGTAAAGGCAATGATACTTTAGCAATTATGAAAAAAAATAGTGGTAATTTTGCAAAAGTAAATTTCTCATAATTACAAGATTGCCGCCCCAATGGTAAAAAAATCAACCTACGCTTTTTTGACATTTAACCGAGCTCCTCTATGTACTTAAAACTATCATTTTTTAGAGTTAAAATATGGACACACAAACTCACTCGGTGGTAAAACTTGTAATGGTGGCAGTGGCTCGCCTTTCACTCAAAATGAAAGAAGAAAAAGGTAGATCTGGTCAAGATATAAATGGATCTCCCTACCAAAAAGAAGGAAAAGTATACCTTGGTAGTGGTATTTTGAGAACTACAGGACAATGTTTCAATTGATAGAGTTCGTCTTTTTAGTAGTTGACAATACAGGTGTACATTTGGTGACACTTTCTATTCTCAATTCTTAACCATTAATTGTTTATAAGAATATTCATCCCTCAAATTATTTACAATTAATCACAACTCATGTTGTATGTTCATAATCAGTGTATTTCCCCTTTCTCTTCCTTGTAACAACAAATTCAAGCAATGTGTGATTACATATTTGAAAATTATGACTATATTACACATGCACAAAGCTAAATAATTTATGAAATTATCCATTACATTTGAATGATTTATTTCTTTCTCTCTACCTTTGCGTGTAGGTTCCCCAACAAAAAGGACACTCAAGTTATTATTAAGAAAAATTAATTTCAATTATATAATCAATTTCATAATTTTTTTATATTTTTTTTCATCATATATTTCTTTTAACTTAGAGTGATCCTAATTTGTACCAGTAAGTAATCGAATCCACTATTTTTAATATTTTTACCTAGTTTATTTGTTAAAATAATGCTTTATACAAATAGAATATTTTAGTTTGTTTATATAAATGTATGATAATTAAATTTTAGTTGATTTGAAAACTTTAGTAATTTAAAGTTCATTGTCATAACATTTTGTATAACAATTGTTTCAATTAATGAACAAGTAAATTGATTAATGGTAAGTGTTTCATATATATGTAGGATGAAGACTTAATTTTGTGACTTCTTCAATGTGTATGAGCGTTAGTAATTAATATCCTAAAAATATCAATTAAACAATAATTTACCTTTATTTTTAACCAAGTTATTATTTAATATAATGTTGAAACTCTCAAAATTATTTCGCTCCGTTAGGTATTTGGAATGCCCACACTCTAGTAGAGAACATAACGGGCTCATTGATTAATTTTCTACATTAATTAGCCTCATTGGTATCTACCTAATTTTGAATTAATGAAGTATAATAATTATTATGCCGGTATTATTTATCTTTAATTTTTTCTATTAATATTACTTCACAAATCATACAAATTGCATACTAGTGAGTAAAAAGAAGAGGAAGTACATCAGTCTCTTATTCATCTTTTGAAAACAAAGATAGACTTAATCGTCCTTACAAACAAGTATCTTCATCTACTATTTAAAAAACAAAAATACATGATCAGAAGCCGAAACCATATCTTTCATCCGGTCACGTCGTTGTTAATTATTTGGTGGTAATAGTTATCTTCCTTGATGAAATACGATGAGTAGGTCCAGGTGCAGCGAGGCGAGCACAGTAGTCCTTAAGCAAAGGAGGGAACAAAGGATTCAATGGGAAGATCTTGGGCCAACAATTCTCACTAATTTTAGTAATGGCCTGACAACATTTGGGACCGATCAAGCCAACTTGATTGCTCAAGAACGAGGTCAGGACCTCTTCCATGCACCCTTCCATGGTTTGGAGGGACGCTAAGCATTGCCCGATCTCTGGGTCTAGACCAAACAAATCCACTTTGGTCATAGCTGGGTTCTAAGTTGGCTTGTCCGAATGCAACAAACATTGCCATGTAAACCACAACAAGTAGCAATGAAGAAAGCTCTCCTTTTCTCCTCACCATAGTTACTAGCACTTCTTTCTATCTTTCTAGTTTTCTATCTATATATCTTTCTCCTTCTACTCTTAAAAAGTGATTAACAACTTAGTGATAGGGATCTTGATAGAAAATTTTTTTGCAAAACTGTTGTTATGCATTTTATCTTATATAAATGCAAGTGTGCAAAGCCTTTTAATTTGTGAAAATTTGTTGTGGAAAGAGTTTCTAGATTTATTGGGTAGACAATTTTGTAATTAAAACCGTCTAAATTTAAGATTTGATTGGTTGTTCATCGACTATGATAAATTTAACATCCTCCATTAAATACATGGTTACCCTCCTTAAATGTTTGTTTAAGGGTTCAAGGAATTAATTTTTTTATAATTCTTGCAATACCTTCTTTTAAGACTCCTCTTTTTTTTTTATTAGACAGAGCATTTATTAAAACATGTCTTTCTATAAATGAAAGACAATAACACGTCTTTCCCTGAAAAAAAGGTGAGTTTAAAATAAAGTGGAGTTAGTAATACCCTTTATTTTTTAAGGAAATTTTGAGACGGTGCTGTGCTTCATTGCAGCGGAGGCAGTGCTCCCCTTTTTAAAGTAAAGGCAATGACACTTTAGTAATAATGAAAAACAATAGTGTCAATTTTGCAAAAGTAAATTTCTCATAATTACAAGATTCCCACCACCATGGTAAAAAAATTGACCTACGCTTTTTCGACATTTAACCGAGCTCCTCTATGTACTTAAAACTATTATTTTTTAGAGTTTAAATATGGACATACAAACTCACTCGGCTAGTTTATTACCTTGGTAGAACTTGTAATGGCGGCAGTGGCTAGCCTTTCACCCAAAATGAAAGAAGAAAAAGGTAGATCTGGTCAAGACATAAATGGATCTCCCTACAAAAAAGAAGGAAAAGTATACCTTGGTCATGGTATTTTGAGAAGTATAGAACAATGTTTCAATTGATAGAGTTCATCTTTTTAGTAGTTAACAATACAGGTGTACATTTGGCGACACTTTCTATTCTCAATTCTTAACCATTAATCGTTTATAAAAATATTCATCCCCCAAATTATTTACAATTAATCACAACTCATGTTGTATGTGCATAATCAGTGTATTTCCCCTTTCTCTTCTTTGTAACAACAAATCCAAGCAATGTATAATTACATATTTTAAAATTATGACTTTATTACACATACAAAAAGCTAAATAATTTATCAAATTATCCATTGCATTTGAATGATATATTTCTTTCTCTCTACCTTTGTATGTGGGTGCCCCAACAAAAAGGACAACCAAGTTATTATTCAGAAAAATTAATTAATTTCAATTATATAATCACTTTCGAAACTTTCATAATTTTTATTTTATTTTATTTCATCTTAAAACATAATAGTTTCTCTACAATATATTTCTTTTAACTTAGAGTGATCCTAATTTGTACCAGTAAGTAATCGAATCCACTATTTTAAATATTTTTACCTAGTTTATTTGTTGAAATAATGCTTTATCCAAGTAGAATATTTTGGTTTGTTTATAAAAATGTATGATAAAATTAAATTTCAGTTGATTTGAAAACTTTTGTAACTTAAAGTTCATTGTCATAACGTTTTGGATAACAATTGTTTCAATTAATGAACAAGTAAATTAATTAATGGTAAGTGCTACATATATATATAGGATAAAGACTTAATTTTGTGACTCTTTCAATGTGTATGAGAGTTAGTAATTAATACCCTAAAAATATGAATTAACATTAATTTACCTTTATTTTTAACCAAGTTATTATTTAACTTAATATTGAAGCTCTCAAAATTATTTGGCTTTGCTGGGTAGTGGAGAACATAATGAGCTCATTGTTTAATTTTCTACATTAATTAGCCTGTTTGGTATCTACCTAATTTTGAATTAATAAAGTATAATAATTATTATGCCGGTATTATTTATCTTTATTTTTTTTATCTTTATATTTTTTTTTAATACTATATCACAAATCACACAAATTCCATAGTTGTGAGTAAAAAGAAGAGGAAGTACATCAGTCTCTTATTCATCTTTTGAAAACCAAGATAGACTTAAGCATCCTGACAAAAAAGTATCTTCATCTACTATTTTAAAAACAAAAATACATGATCAGAAGCCGGAACCATATCTTTCTTCTGGTCACGTCGTGGTTAATTAGTTGGTGGTAATAGTTATCTTCCTTGATGAAATACGCTGAGTAGGTCCAGGTGCAGCGAGGCGGGCACAGTAGTCCTTAAGCAAGGGAGGGAACAAAGGATTCAATGGGAAAATCTTGGGCCAACAATTCTCACTAATTTTTGTAAAGGCCTGACAACATTTGATACCGATCAAGCCAACTTGATTGCTCAAGAACGAGGTCAGGACCTCTTCAACGCACCCTTCTATGGTTTGGAGGGACGCTAAGCACTGCCCGACCTCTGGGTCTAAACCAAACAAATCCACTTGGTCATAGCTGGGTTCTATGTTGGCTTGTCCGAATGTAACAAACATTGCCATGCAAGCCACAACAAGTAGCAATGAAGATAGCTCTCCTGTTCTCCTCACCATAGTTTCTAACACTTCTTTCTGTGTTTCTAGTTTTCTATCTATATATCTTTCTCCTTCTACTCTTAAAAAGTGATGTTTAACAACTTAGTGATAGGGCTCTTTATAGAAAGAAAATTTGCAAAACTATTGTTATGCGTTTTATCTTATATAAATGCAATTGTGCAAAGCCTTTTAATTTGTGAAAATATGTTGTGCAAAGAGTTTCTAGATTTTTTGGGTGGACAATTTTGTAATTAAAACCGTCTAAATTTATGATTTTTGATTGGGTGTTCATCGACTATGATAAATTTAACATCCTCCATTAAATGCATGGTTACCCTCCTTAAATGCTTGTTTAAGGGTTCAAGGAATTTATTTTTATATAATTCTTGCAATAACTTCTTTTAAGACTCACTCTTTTTTTAATTAGACAGAGCATTTGTTAAAAAAAGTCTTTCTATAAATGAAAGACAATAACACGTCTTTCCCTGAAAAAAAGGTGAGTTTAAAATAAAGTGGAGTTAGTAATACCCTTTATTTTTTAAGGAAATTTTTAAACAGTGCTGTGCTTCATTGCAGCGGAGGCAGTGCTCCCCTTTTTAAAGTAAAGGCAATGAAACTTTAGTAATTATGAAAAACAATAGTGGCAATTTTACAAAAGTAAATTTCTCATAATTACAAGATTGCCACCACCATGGTAAAAAAGTCGACCTACGCTTTTTCGACATTTAATCGAGCTCCTCCATGTACTTAAAACTATTATTTTTTAGAGTTTAAATATGGACACACAAACTCACTCGGCTAGTTTATTACCGTGGTAAAAGTTGTAATGGCGGTAGTGAATCGCCCTTCACCCAAAATGAAAGAACAAAAGGGTAGATCTGGTAAGACATAAATGGATCTCCCTACCAGGAAGAAGGAAAAGTATACTTTGGTAGTAGTATTTTGAGAACTATAGGACAATGTTTCAATTGTAGAGTTCATCTTTTTAGCAGTTGACAATACAGGTGTACATTTGGTGACACTTTCTATTGTCAATTCTTAACCATTAATTGTTTATAAAAATATTCATCCCTCAAATTATTTACAATTAATCACAACTCATGTTGTATGTGCCTAATCGGTGTATTTCCCCTTTCTCTTCTTTGTAACAACAAATCCAAGCAATGTGTGATTACATATTTTAAAATTACAACTATATTACACGTGCCCAAAACTAAATAATTTATCCAATTAATCATTGCATTTGAATGATATATTTATTTCTCTCTACCTTTGTGTGTGGGTGCCCCAACAAAAAGGACACTCAAGTTATTATTCAGAAAATTAATTTCAATTATATAATCAATTTCGAAACTTTCATCATTTTTTTTGTATTTCTTCATAAACCATAATAGTTTCTCTACAATATATTTCTTTTATCTTAGAGTGATCCTAATTTGTACCAGTAAGTAATCGAATTCACTATTTTTAATATTTTTACCTAGTTTATTTGTTGAAATAATGCTTTATCCAAATAGAATATTTTAGTTTGTTTATAAAAATGTAAGATAAAATTAAATTTCAGTTGATTTTAAAACTTTAGTAATTTAAAGTTCATTGTTATAACGTTTTGGATAACAATTGTTTCAATTAATGAACAAGTAAATTTATTAATGGTAAGTGTTACATATATATGTAGGATGAAGACTTAATTTTGTGACTCTTTCAATGTGTATGAGCGTTAGTAATTAATACCCTAAAAATATAAATTAAACATTAATTTACCTTTATTTTCAACGAAGTTATTATTTAACTTAATGTTGAAGCTCTCAAAATTATTTGGCTTCGTTTGGTATTTGGAATGCCCACACTCTAGTAGAGAACATAAAGGGCTCATTGTGTAATTTTCTACATTAATTAGCCAGTTTGGTATCTACCTAATTTTGAATTGATAAAGTATAACAATTATTATGCCGGTATTGTATATCTTTATTTTTTTATTTTAATATTATTTCGTAAATCACACAAATTCCATACCAGTGAGTAAAAAGAAGAGGAAGTACATCAGTCTTATTCATCTTTTGAAAACAAAGATAGACTTAAGCGTCCTTAGAAACAAGTATCTTGATCTACTATTTTAAAAACAAAAATCCATGATCAGAAGTCGGAACCATATCATTCTTCCGGTCAATGATTGTGCCTAATGTTACACATTTATGGACCTGAAAGTACACTTGTTAACTCTTTAGGACTTAATTCTTGTTGTTTTTAATTATAATTTCTTGTTTTCATTGTTTTGAGAGCCAAGGGGAGAAAAGACCATAATTCTCAAATGATGAGTGCTTTCAAGAACTTAGGAGAGCTTAGGTGATGAAAGAACTGAAGAAAAAAGGAAAATAAATGAAGAAAAAGTATACTGCCACAAACCACCTGAGCGCTACTCACCACCGCCCGAGTGGTGGCCTAAACTGCCCGAGTGCTAGCTATGTCCACTTGAGCGGTAGTCTGCATATTTATTTTCCAGATTTTTGCCTTTTTGAAACCCTACTTGCTACCTTATAAAAGGAAACGGGTTCATGAGTTCTTAGGAGGATTTTTTTATCAGGAAAGGAGGTTGGAGAAGAGTTTAAGAAGGTCTTGGAGCATGGAATCTTCACCATCAATGGCAGCTACTCCTTTCCCCATGAGCAACTAAGCTCCCATCTAGATTTTGATGAAACCCTAGCCGAGTAACGTTGTATTATCTGTATTTCTTTCTAGGGTTCCATTATTTGTAATAGAGATTGCATGACTCGAGGATTGCTTTGGCAATCGATTTCATTGTTCAATTTTAATAAAGCTTTCCTTGTCTTAGGAATTAACTTTGATTTGATTGAGATTCAATCCATAATTAATTTATTTGATTTTATTTATGGATGTCATGTAATGATGCTACTTATACAAGTATGAGAATTCTAAGATGAACTATACCTACAGAAAGACGGATCATGGCCATTGTGAGCACGGGTTTCGAAACCCTAATTGGAATCTCACGGGTGTTTTGAGTCGCTATCTATTTATTTAGAAGGGATAAGTCCCCGGGTGTTGGATAAGGTCTTGGTCTGTGATTTGAGATTAGGGTAAGAGGTTCAGTTAAATCTGGGGAAGGTGTTAGGCACCTCGAGGCTTCCATTTTGCAATGGTTCCCTACTCATCGGGTTTAAGACAATTAATGTCAGTTTTTTAAAATACCAAAGTGTTTAAGATAAGACTAATCTAAGAAAGAAAAGCTAAACAGGGTCGAACCCGGATTGGGTTGCCTGCGTACTCACATTGGGGTGAGATCAGACCAAGCGTAGCTCTAGCACATGAGCTTGTGCCAAGGCTAGGGGGTGTGTGTGTGCACCAAGGGTGGCTAATGGCCTAGTCCGGTAGACTAGGGTTTGGTTGACCGGGTTGGTCAGCTGTAAAGTTTAAGTTCGGTAGACTTAGGGGCCCAGTAGGATAAGAGAGAAGCCTGGTAGGCTAAGGCAAAGTTTGACCAAGGTTAGGATTGCTAACCGGGGTTAGGTCAAACTAATCATGGTTAGGATTGCTAACCACAATTAAAGAGATATGGTCAAGCCCGGTAAGCTGAGATTAGGCCCGGTAGGCCAAGAGTGAGCCTGGTAGGCTTTAAGATTAGGCCCGGTAGGCCAAAGCGGATTTAATCTAGGGTTAGGATTGCTAACCGAAGTTAAATGAGTGTTAACCATGGTTAGGGGTGCTAACCATGGTAAAAAAGGTCCAGAAATAATATTTTTGGTCTTCTTGGATTTTTGAATGTTTTTATGATTTTTCTGGATTTTTTCATGGGTTAAGGATTGCTTAACCATGGTTAAAAGGGTAGGACATCATGGTTAGGATTGCTAACCATGGTTAAATGACCAAAGCAGGATATTTTTGGGTATCTCAGAATATTTCTAAATTTTTGAGCATTGGGTTGCTTAACCATGGTTAAATGTTAACCAAGAGTCGGGTTAACCATGGTTAACAGTCTAGAATGGTCAAAGTGAGCCCAGGGAGCATGGCAGGGCCTAGACTGGCCTCCTACCTAGTCTGGGCCCTATGCAAAGCTCAGAAGTTTAAAAGGTCAGTAATGGCGGTAATGGGATTACCGCCATTACAGTAACAGTTTTAACCCTCGTTTGTAAGCCTGTAACTCGGGTTAGGGGTGATCCCTCAGGGTTCTGAACCCATAAGAGTGAAGCTTGAAGTCCATGGAAGACCCTGGGCCTTTGGTGGGCCCAGGGGGAGGTTAGGTGTGGGCCCAACAGTGGCCCAAAAGCATTGTGTCTGCATGATTGTAATGGCGGTAGATGGACAACCGCCACTAACTAACCAGTGTTTTGAGGGTAAATTAACCAGGCTTAAGGGGGTGGTTAAGACCTGGAAGGACCAAGGAAGGTAGCTAGGGCCTGAGGGTTCTAATCATGGCCCTGGACTGGACCAGGGCCCAACCTAACCATGGTCAAGAGGCTGCAAAGAAGAAGGTCTGAAAATGGTGGGGCCATTATCTAGTTTTTCCAGAAATCGATGTTGCTCCCCTCTGGATAGGACCAGGGTAGTTCCAAGGGTTCCCTCTTGGTCTAAGGGACCCCTAGAACATACAAGGAGGCTGCCATGCATATGGGAGGTGTTGCACCCAAGTTGATCACCTCAAGGGAGTTCCCCCATGCCTACGGTTAAGGCAGGGGGACCCTTATCCATGGCTGAGCAGTATGTAAATGCAAAGAATAGGAGCAAAGGACTAGCAAAGGACGCCCTGGAGTAGGACCATGGGGTCTTACAACGTTTTACAACAAAATAAATAAAAGGGTAGGGGAGCTACCCTCTCGGCTTGACTGGCAAGGTGGCGCTGCTGTGGTGATAGAGCCTGATAAGGGTCTGGGTTGACTTGGGGTTGCACCAAGAGGGGTCTGGAGACCTAACTAAGGATCTGGTAGAGTCCGGTATGGATGGAGGTGGGTTGGCCGAAGTTGAACAGGGTTTCTCTATAGAATTTTGGAGTGGTGAACTCATGGGTGGAGGTGGGTTTATATAGAGGAGAGAGGAGGACCCAGGGGTGTTTAGGGCATTACTCTCAGCATGGGGGACAAGCTGGAAGTAAGCCAGGGTGGCCAAGAGGGGTGCTGTACGCGAGTTTTGCAGAAAACTGAAATGGCGGTAATTAAATTACCACCATTCCTGAGGAAAGCTAAATGGGAATTGCGGTAATCTGATTACCGCCATTCAGAGATTTTTGCCAAAACTAGCTTAGCCCTTCCACACTTGGGCTGAAAGCACTGTAGCCAATTCCAATTTGGGAAAGGCGGTAATTTGATTACCACCATTCTTGATTTTTGAATTTTTAGGGTTTATGGGCCCCACCCCAACGTTCCTTAGGGTTTGTGGGCCCCTGCTTGGGCTCACAGAGTTTCTGGGCTTCTGTTTTGAGGTATTTGGGCCTGAAATGGGCTTTGGGTGGATCCTAGGGTTTAACCATGGTTTACCTAGGGTTTGACTTAGGGTTCACCTAGGGTTGCTAGGGTTTGACTTAAGGTTTTTCTTAGGGTTCTACCTAAGGTTTGACTGGGGTTTAGGGTTTCACCTAGGGTTTAACTAGGGTTTAAGGTTTTGCATAGGGTTTGACTAGGGTTTAGGGTTTTTACCTAGGGTTTGACTAGGGTTTAGGATTTTACCAAGGGTTTAACTAGAGTTTAGGGTTTCACTTAGGGTTTAACTAGGGTTTAGCTGGGGGTAACCATGGTTAAAGGCAAGGTGAAAAAATTGGGTGCTTACTACTGCCCCTCTTTGCCGGAGAGTGCTGAGTAGGCATTTGAACGACAAAGACTGAAATCATCCTATTTTTACACCAAGATTGGATTTTAGATGATGATATGCATGCATGCTATGCAAGTGGTGCAATGAAGTGGTGTGGCCATTGCTGAGAAATGAAGGGATTGATGGATGCTATATGGGGTGGCATGTCTTGGAGGCGCCAGCTAGAATGGGTTGCTCTGGCATTACCCAGAGGTGTTTAGCCAAAACAAACGAATGACACGCGGAGTGTCGAAAAAGGGACATACAAGGTGTCGAAAAAGTGCGTTCTATCGATGCTCACCAGGGATGTCAAAGACACATGGGGTGTCGAAAGGAGGACATGCGAGGTGCTGAAAAAGTGTGTTATGTCGATGCTCACCTGGGTGTCGGGCATGCGAGGTGCCGACAAAGTGTGTTATGTCGATGCTCACCTAGGCTGCCAAGGACACACGGTGGTGTCGAAAGGAGGAAATACATGTGGTGTACACTGTAAAGGTACACACGGGATGTCGGGCATGCGAGGTGTCGATAAAGTGTGTTATGTCGATGCTCACTTGGGATGCCACGGACACATGGGGGTGTCACAAAGAGGGATATGCGGGAGGTATTGCGGTATGACGAGGTTGTCTAGGGGTACACAGGATGTCAAGGACACACGGGGGTGCCGAAGGAGACATGCGGGAGGTATCGCGGTGTGACAAGGTTGTCACGGGATACACAGGATGTTGGGGAACATGCAGGAGGTAATGCCGCGGTATGACGAGATTGTCAAGAGGGCACACAGGATGTCAAAGACACATGGGGGTGTCGAAAGGGACATGCGGGTGGTATACACTGTCAAGGTACACACGGGATGTCAAGGACACACGGGGGTGTCAAAGGTTGAGGCATGATACCGACTTTGATATTGAAAAGGCCGGCAAGCGCTGGATTTTGATGATGTCATGCAGGGTGTAAAGGCGAGGACGCTTTCCCATAACTCTGTTGATTGGGACTCGCGGGGATGCGTAGTGTCGGCTTCTTTCGCTTGCATTGATGGGGCTGCTTGATGCAGGTTGGTACGATCAGGTCTCAGTACCGGACACTCTGATTTTGAAAACCATTTTTAGAAAAGTGTTGGACTTTCGCAAAAGTTTTGGATTTTAAGAGAAAGAATGTTTAACTAGCTTTTAGATTTGTCAGGAAATTACCTTGGGGATTTTGTAATCTGTCTTTCACTCTCGGAGAGTAGGGTATGACCTAGAAGAGGTTTTGTCACCGCTGGGGATGCTCAAAGGTAGACCTGCTTATCTTGCCACTGTTGGAGATTTGACTTCGGCTGAGGAGAAGTTTGCTGGGGAGCAATTGGAAACTTCTAGACTCTTACTGAGTAGAGTGTTTGCAGAGAGTAACTGGAGGCTTCTATTGGGGATCCGCTGGGGAATGTGACATTGTTGTAGATCACTGCTGAGGGATCTGTCAAGAAGCGGCACTCTGCTAGAGATTGTCGACTGACTACTGAGGAGTTATGACATCTGCTGGAGACTACTACTAGGGAAATTGCTGAGGACTACTACCGGGAAATCTGCAGGGGTTTGTTGGGAGTTCGGCGAGATTGATGGCTACCGGATTTTGTCACCAAACTGTTCTTCAGCTTTTCTCCTCTTTTTTACCCTTGGAATGACCAAGTCAATGGGTTCTCATGATTTTTGCGTAATGAGGCCGTTGCTAGTTTTCACTCATGCTTGTAAAGCTGGTTGATTTTTGTCCCTTTTTACCCCTAGTCACGAGACTAGGTCTGGGGTCGCATAATTTTTACGCAATGAGGCCGTTTCCAGTTTTCACTCATGCCCGCGATTTATTGGGGAAAATAGGTCTTCTCCCTTCATTGCCCTGAATGACGCTCCTTTGGCGATTATAGGGACTATAATTCCGTTGACGATATAGATGTGATATTGCACTTGCACTCGCAGTTTCTAGGGAATCTAGAAGGACTTAGAGTAGGACAAAATATAGGTTAGGGGCCAAAGTTTGGGACACCTTGGGATTTCTCCTGTTTGTAATTTTTTGGGGACCTCCCCTGTTGAGGATTTGTACTTTGGAGTTTTTTTTCCTTTTTTTTGCTCCGCTGGGGAATTTAAGAGAGGTTGTCTCTGCTGGGGAGAGTTTCGAGAGAGATTGTCTCTGCTTGGGGAGAAAGTCCGAAGAGGTTGTGTCTGCTTAGGGAAAGAGTCCGGAGAGGTTGTCTCTATTAGGGAGTCTTTGAATTTGAGAATGTTTTGACTTCTATTTTGGGTTTTCCTTTGATGAAAATTTTGCACCCTTGAGAGTCAATTCGGCTGGGGAAGTCGAGAGGATTCTTGCTCTGTTTGGGCTCTGTGAGGAGACATTTTAGAGAGGCTTTTTGGCTCCACTGGGGATGGTTTGACTCTGCGTGGGTGAGTCGGGGGGTATGATCCCTTTGTGGTGACCCCACCTAATTGTCAGGTTACCTACGTATCCTTTGCAGGATCAGGTCATGATGTAGTTCAGGCAAATGCCACAGATTGATAAGGGAGGGTGTCCCTAAAAAGGTTATATAAAAGAAGGGCTATTAGGCTCGAAGGGGCTAACTAGCTGATTTCATTGATTTTGTATAAGGTTTACATTGCTGAGGATAAGGAGTGTGCCAAAGAAGGCCTCCTATCATTTTCCGGAGATTCTACGAGTGCAAAGCACCTATCCGATCTAGACCCTAAGGGTAATATCGTTTGACTTTGTCCATGTTGACGGGCTCTAGGAGATCTTCGTCATCCATATGTCTGAGTCGAAGGGTGCCACCAGAGAATTTGTCTTGAACGATGTATGGGCCTTCGTAGTTGGGAGTGAACCTGCCCCTTAGGTCAGGACGGTTTGGCAACATTTTCTGGAGAACTAGATCACCGACTTCGATGCTGCGAGGCTTGACCTTCTTGTTGAATGTCCTAGTCATGCGCATCTGATAGGCCTGAGAGTGGTTGATGGCTTTCAGACGCTGCTCTTCGATCAAATTCAGCTGCTCATACCAGGTCTGTGCACATTTTGCTTATGAGATTTCTACTTCCATTAGCGCCCGAAGTGATGGAATCTGTACTTCGATGAGGAGGACTGCTTCTATACCATAGGCTAGAGAGAATGGTGTTGCCCCAGTTGAAGTTTGGATGGATTTTCTGTAGGTCATGAGTACGTATGCGAGCATCTCATGCCAGGCAGAGTAATTGGTTGTCATCTTTTCTATGATTTTCTTCATGTTTTATTGGCAACTTCAACTGCACCATTGGTTTGTGGCCTGTATGGCGTGGAGTTTTGATGTTGTATCTTGAATTTCTGGCAGAGGTCTGTCATGCCCCTATTGCAGAAGTTGAGAGCATTGTCTGTTACAATCTCAAACGGGACACCGAACCGGTAGATGATGTCCTTCTTTAGAAAATGCTGAACCACGGAGGCTACGACGTTGGCATAAGAGGCTGCCTTGACCTATTTTGTGAAGTAAACGATTGCAACCAGGATGAATCGATGTCCATTTGATACTTTCGGAGCGATGGGTCTGATGACGTCGATGCCCCAAGCTGAGAAGGGCCATAGAGCAGTGAGGTTATACAGCCTGGTTGGCGGTGCATTGATTTTGTCGGTATAGAATTGACACTGGTGGCACTTCTATACATGCTGGCAACAATCGGATTCCATGGTAGACCAGTGGTAGCTTAGTCTGAGTATCTTCTTGGGGAGCATCAACCCGTTCATATGTGGGCCGCATGTTCCTCCGTGAACTTCTTAACTACCTATACTGCTTTACGGGTATTAAGGCATTTGAGCCAGATTAGGTTCGACGATCTCTTGTACAAGACTCCTCTAGAGAGGACAAACTAGAAAGCCAGCCTTCGGATTGACTGACCGTCTGTTTTGGTATCATCTAGTGGGAAGGTCCGATCCTCGAGATATTGCTTGATGTCTGTATACCAAAGCTTGTTGTCTGATACTTCTTCGATCTGAAGGCAGTAGGCAGGCTGATCCTATTGCTGAATCGCTATTGGCCAGAGCATAATGCCCCTAAGGATCTGAACCATGGAGGCAAGAGTGGCCAGTGCGTCGGTAAATCTGTTATGGTTCCTGGACCTGTGACTGAAGCTGATTCTTTTGAACTGAGTGATTAACACGTTAAGGTAGGCCAAGTACGGGACTAGCCTTGCTTCTCGGATGGTCCAAGATTCATTTGCTTGACAGATTACCAAAGACGAGTCACCGTAGACGTCTATCTCTTCAATCCCGATGCCCAGGTCTTCTTTCAGTCCGACTATGCATGCGTCATACTCTACTTCATTGTTTGAGCATCTGAACTGTAACTTGACTGAGATTGGGAGGTATGCTTTCTTGGGTGAGATCAGGACTACTCCTGCCCCATGTCCATGACTGTTAGCGGCTCCGTCAAAGTACAGTTCTCAACCGAGGTATTGCTGATCTTCTGCTTCTGTATACAGGATAGTTTCATCTGGAAACTGATCATGTACTGAATCATAGTCTTATGCTAGACTATGGGATAGGTGATCTGTAATCGCCTGCCCCTTGATTGACTTCTGAGTCATGTACGTGATGTTGAATTCAGACAACATCATGAGTCATCGGGTTGTCCTCCCTGTAGTGGTTGGCCTTTCCAGTAAGTACTTGAGTGGGTCCATCCAGGAGATTAGGATTACCGGGTAGGAAAGCAGATAGTGCCGAAGACGTTGAGTAGCCCAGACCAATGCTAGACAAGTTTTCTCGAGCGGGTTGTACCTTTCTTTATAATCTAGTAGGCGTTTACTGATATAGTAGATGACTTGCTCTGTTTTGCCTGTCTCGTCATGTTGTGCCAGGACGCATCCAATGTAGGTTTCTTACGCTGAGATGTATGCTGTAGGGGTCGTCCCGGTATAGGGGGCACAAGTACTGGAGGATGGAGAAGATATTGCTTTATTCTGTCAAAGGCTTCTTGGCACTTGTCTGTCCAGACTGTAAGTGTATTCTTCCAGAGAAGCTTGAAGATTGGCTCGCATATCGAAGTGAGCTGAGAGATGAATCGACTGATGTACTAAATTCTACCTAGAAAACCACGGATCTCCTTTTCAGTTCAGGGAGCCGGTATTTCGATAATAGCTCTGGCTTTAGCTGGATCGATCTCAATGCCTCTTTTGCTGACTATGAAGCCGAGGAGCTTTCCTGATGAGGCTCCAAAGACACATTTGGCAGGATTCAATCTCGGGCCGAACTCTCTAAGTCTGTCACAGAGTCTTTTCAGGTCTCCCGGGTGCTGCCTGGCAGTTGGAGATTTGACGATCATGTCATCCACATAGATCTCAGCTGACTTGTGGATCATGTCATGGACAGTGCTGCCATGGCCCTCTGGTAGGTTGCTCCTGCGTTCTTGAGTCTGAAGGACATTACCTTGTAGCAGAATGTGCCTCAAGGTGTTATGAAGGAGGTTTTCTTCATGTCTTCTTCTACCATTCTGATTTGATTATATCTGGAGAAACCATCCATGAATGAGAGTGTCTCGTGCCTCGTTGTATTATCGACCAAGATGTTGATATGTGGGAGAGGGAAGTTGTCTTTACGGCTGACCTTGTCCAGATTGCGATAGTCAATACACATTCAGACATTGCCATCCTTTTTAGATACCAGCACAATGTTGGCTAACCATTCAGGATAAGTTACTATTGCCAGGAGCTTGCACTGATCTGCTTTTCAACTTCTTCCTTGACCTTCTATGACCATTCGGGCCTCATCCGTCTCAGTTTCTACTTAACTGGTCTGACTTCAGGGTTTAGGGGCAATCTGTGTACCACCAATACTGGGTCTAGGCCAGGCATGTCTGCATATGACCAGGCGAAGACATCACTGTAGCTCTTCAGGAAGCTGATCATGTCTGTTCTCTGCTGCAGGCTCATGGTTGTGCCGATCTTGACTAGTTGGGTACTATTTACGGATCCCAGGTTCACTATCTTGTTGTCCTTGATGTTCGACTGTAGTAGCCCTTCACTATGTTTTAGGAGGTCCAGAATCTCCTGAGGCGGTTCCTCTTCCTGTTCTGAGTCATACTCAACTTCCGAAAGTTCAAGGAGGGTTTCAGAGGTAGCCTTAGTGCAGGCGATTTCCTGGCAAATCATTAAGCTTAGTTTAGCATGCTTATGTTTCTTTTTTTGTTAGCTTCAAGACACTAGGCCTTCTAGGGAAAGAGTCCATGTGATTTCGTCATCAGCCGAGATGAAATATTTTTGTAAAAATATGGTTTTTTGAGTCAAAACATCAGATTTTATATTGATAAAAGGTGGACTGTTTACAAAATTGACTCAACAGAAAGAGGCCGACAGTGACCTGACATTTGGATTTTGCAAAGGGAGCAAAAGAGAGATAGAAGGAGGAGAAGAATGGTGTTTCAGTCACTGCTTGATCGAACCAACCTACCCTTTAGGTTGTTTGCTCCGACCCTGAATGGCCTTGATAGTGAGAGCCTCGGCACTATTGGAGAGGGTGCAGACCTGCTCTCCCGCTGAATTTTCTATTTCTACAGCTTCTTCGATAATCAACTCGTCGAACATCTGTGTCATGCTGAATATTTCTAGATCTGGAATCCCTGAAGATTCAACACTGGGCTAGGGGTTTGAAATTAGTGCAACTAGTGCGAGAGGTATATCTGGGTAGGCTTTGAATGTCCCTACTAGGAAGGTTACAGAGATGTGGGGTCGGGGTTCTGGTTTCACCGACCGGCTGTTCTTCTTTGTAAGCTTGGAGAGATAGTCCTCGTACTTGGGTTTGTACCCCAGTTCGAACGGAGGAGTGTAGCGCAGTGGCGTGTGTCTCTTCTTCATCCCCTGATTTTTGACTCCCAGGCCTGAACCCGGTTGATAGTTCATTATGGCCATCATCTTGACAAATGACGGCACTACCTGCCTGCTCTGCTCTTCTACCCTGGCGATAGAAATAACCTGCTCGAACTAGTATGTCATGAAGGCGGGTACCGTGCCCCAGCTCTTGGACGTTCCCGAAGGAACTCGTCATCTCCTCTGAGGGGATCACGACCAGGTGGTCATCCTGAATAAATTTGATTTTTTGATGGAGAGAGGAGGGAATGGCCCCGACTGTGTGGATCCACAGCCTTCCCAAGAGCAAGGTGAAAGATGCTGGCACATTTACAACCTGAAAGTTTGTTGTGAACTGAGCTGGTCTGACCTTGATGGTCAAGTCAATATCACCCAGGTTCTGCCTGGTAAAGTTGTCAAATGCCCTGATGGTCATTGGCATCTTCTTTACTTGGTTGAGATCTAGACCCAGGTTTTGCAGTGTTGACAGGGTGCAGACATTTAGGCTGAAGCCATTGTCTATGAGTACTGAAGATAGTGTCTTGTCCATGCATTGGACTGTAATGTAGAGAGCTCGAGTGTGATCTCTGTTGTTGTCCGGTATCTCTTCCTTTGTGAAGGAAATGACTCTCGATTCGAGCACCTGCCCTACCATATGCCCCAGTTTCTCGGGCGTGATGTCTGGTGTTATGTGGCCATTATTGAACACCCAGAGCAACTGCTTTCTGTGATGTTCAGAAGTCAAAAGAAGACCCAAGATGGATATCTATGCTGGGACTTTACTCAACTGCTGAGTAATATTAAACTCCTTTGCTTTTTCTAGGATTTTCAATAAAACTGCTGAATCTACCGCTTCCTTCTCTGGGTCTGATACCCCTGCTTTCCCTTTCTCTGTTCCCTTTGCCTTTGTCGGCTCAGCCACTGGAGGTTGATACACTTGGCCAGATTTGGTAAGGTAAGCTATACTCTCACTCTCAAGAATGAGAGAGCAGGGAGTGGGTACATGGTTGAGATTGAAAGGTGAAGAAGGGATGTAAGGGATCCGGACGGGGCCTGTAGAAGTGGAGGCTTGAGCTAGCGCCATAGGCTAGTTTATGGGGTAGGGGATAATGTAGATGATCTGTTCGGGGACAGGGATCTGTACTGGAGCTTGGAAGGTCTGTATGTTAGACTGGGGAACTGGGATTATGACTGAAGGTAGATAAGAAGGCCTGATAATGCCGTTATCAACTGCGGGTGCACTAGGTCTCGACCGCCTTGCCCCGGGCTCTTCCCACTCAATAAAGTTGACTTGGTTGTTTTGTGGGGGCAGTTGTGTCTGGTTGATGCTGGTATTGCCTGGAGCCAATTCAACCTTACCCTCATCCAGAAGAACCTGGATGGCACACTTTAGGCCGATGCAGTAGTCTGTCACATGACCTGGGCCTCTATGAAAGGCACAGTGATGATCGGCGTTGTAGTTTTTATTCTGTTTATCTGGAGGTAAAAGAAGGGTAGGGCCTCTCAACTCGAGAAGACCCTGCTTGGTCAAGAAGTCCAACAAGTGGCTGAGAGAATAAGGAAGAGGGGTGAATTTTCTGGGGGGATGATTTTGCCCCTGGTTTTGTCCAGCTAACTGGGTGTTTCCAGATGTTGTCTGAGACTGAGTGGTTGGCGTTGGTAATCTGATAGGTGCTGAGGAAGATACCATGTGAACATCTTTTTTTCTTTTCTGGTCTCGAGGACTGTTGTTTCTACTTGTCGAAGCTGCTGTTCTGGGGGGGAGCAAGCCTTAAGCAGGAGTGGATGTCACCGCTATAAATAGCTATCTCGATGCGAGCACCAATTTTGACAATAGTGCCAAAATCCACAACCGGTAATGTCACCATCAAGGTGGAGTAAGCCTGCTTCAGAGTGCCCATGAATATGCTTGTCAACTCCTCTTTGGGGATAGGAGTAGAGATTTTTACTGTCATTTCTCTCCAGCGGGTGGTATATTCTAGGAAGGATTCGTTGTTACGCTGGTACATCTGATCCAACTGACTTTTTTAAGGTCGAAGCTCCTGATTGAAGGAGTACTGCTCTATAAAGTTATCCATGGCGTCCTGTCAGGTCTTGATTCGTTATTTGTCAACCAACATCCACCATATAAGGGCTACCACCTTCAGAATTTTCTAAAAGTACTAGATGAGCAAAGAATGGTTCTTATTATGCTGGAACATGTCCCCCAGATATAACTGTAAGTGTTGCTTTGGGCAGCTTATGCCGTCGTACTTATCAAAGTCTGGTACCTTGAACCCTGGAGGTACTACATCCCCAGATGAGAAAGTCAGGTCCTCTAATGATAGAGTGGGGTTTACAAATGCTCCCTTCATCCATCTCATCTCCTCCTTCATTTGTTTAATTTCCTCGTGCTGGTCCCTGAGGGACAAAGTAGGGTCTGAAGATGACGGTCGGTTTTGATTGACATAGGAGGCCTTGGGCTGCTCCTCATACTGATCATACTCTTCTCCTCCGCCTGTTGCGGGCATAGGGTTTGGAATGATGATAGGGATGGGCTGATGTGGCTCTGGATGAGGTTGTTCAGGAATTTCTTCGATAGGGATTCGGGTGGAGGGTTCTTCGGTTTGAGCACCAATCAAAATCTTCAGGGATTCCAAAACACTATCTAGTTTGTCTGCATGACTGTAATGTCTTTCTTGTGAGACTGTAACATTTCATCAGTCCTCTGCTGTTGGTCTGAAGGTTCTGCCATTGATTTTGAACTGCTCTCAGATGGGGCGGTGTAGGGTACTATCTCCAAAATTGGCACCTCTGTCAGGATTACGTCTGTGGCAGCTGCTTCAGCAAGAATTGCAATCATAGATCGAGTCATGGGTCGACTCATGCAAACTGAAAAGGATGTAACGGCTAAACATGAATATGCATGATGCCGGAAAGAAGATGCTAGAAAAATATTTTTCATTGATGCATGCAAAGTGAGTACAGGACTATGCGACTCAAAAAGAGAAAAAGACTCGATCCTAGGCAGGTCCGTTAGGGATCACGAAGTCAAGTGGTCGGGGTACTCCTTTTAGGTCTATAATTTGTTGCTGGAGGGATGTAACCTCAACCTCCATGTTTTCAATTTCCTTAGAAGCATGGAACATCCGGGATCTGAACTGTCGGATCCGGTCGGTCATCTCAACCTTTGCACTGTCAAGTTGCTCTTGGTAGAAGTGCAGCTGGGCCCGATGATGGCTATCTCTCTGACGTCGCCTTTCCACTTTTTCTGACAAGACCGGACTATCTGCTCAAACTGCTCGATCCACCCCTGCATGGCCTGAAGTTCGCACTTCCACTCCGCTTCCTACTACCTGAATGCTTGCTGGGATTCTTGTAGCCTTCTTTCCTTCTGCTGGATCTAGAGCTGTCTCTCCAGGAAGATGTTTCTTTAGGGAAGTACCATCTCAACTAGAGGTATGGTTCCGTGTGATGGAGCTGAGACTGGTGTGGACAGTTCCCTTGGTGCGAGCATACCGGGTAGAATGTCAGGATCTTCCACCCATAGTCGGTATGCTGAATCGGTTGGTGGTCCTGATATAACCACGAAGTCCATCCACTGATCTTGTCTGGAGCTTTGCCAAGCTGCCTGTAAGTGTCGGGTGAGGCTATCAGAGTGCACTGAGAAGGTGACCCATTCATTTCCCTGTCGGTCTATCACTGGGATATGCTGAGGGAATCCAAACTGGCGGAGGACTCGGAGTGATGTATAGACTGCGGAGCCTATTAGACCAGCAAGGATCATGCATCATCTTCCGGTTATGATGACGTGAGGTAGTCTTCTTAGGACTAGCCACTCGCATTGTCATGTGATTTCCTCCTTTGACAGGGTCTGGAGAAGCTGGTAGTGCATTCTGACATCAGTAGTCACTATGTGTTCCTGATTCTGAACAATCTTCTGGGATAGACTGTATGCATCGTGGTGATCGACAAGTACTGTAACGATTGTAGGCAGGTGTCCTACCAACCAAGGATGTAAGAGTGGTGTGCTAGCATGGAAGATGCCCTTTCTACGGTCTGCTGTTTGATTGAGAGCCTTGAGAAGTTCTGCTAGAATAACTGGTACAACTGATCTGGATTTGTGCATACCCTCGATGATCCCTACTAGAACTGATTTGGCGAGGGTGCGGGACTTCGGAAACACCAATTGAGACATAGCTATCAGTGCAAGGGCGTTGAGACCGGAGAGTTCAGCTGTAATGGAGTCAAGGTCCCACTTGTGCTTATAATGCTTTTCGAGATACGACACGGGTATCCGATCAAAAGTGCCATTAGGATCAAGTTGCAAGTAGGCAAGCTTAATATGCAAGAACCTTGATAGGTCTGCCTGGTATGTTATCTTGTAGTAGGGTACTAAGGTTTCGCCGTCCATGTTTAAACCCAGAATGCACTGAATCTCTTCCAGTGTTGGACACAGTTCATTTTTACCAAAATGGAACACCATATGTGATGGGTTCCAACACTGGATAGCAACTTTCATGAGGCACAGGTCTGGTTTAACCATGGATTAGGGGTGTCAACGGGCCGAGCTGGACACTGCTCGAGCTCGGCTCGTTGGAATTTTACTGAGGCTCGAGCTCGGCTTGTCTCTTCCACAAATCATTGAGCTCGACCTCGGCTCGATAATTTTTTTTTTCTAAATACATTGATAAGCACTAAATTCAATTAAAAAAAATTAAAAGGATATTTTTTTCTTTGGGATGTCATGTGACTCATGTGAAAGCCTGAGTTAAAACTTAAACAAAAATAATTATGTTAATACTATATAAATTTTACCAAAAAAAGGTATACTAAATATATAATATAAATTTAATTTTTAAAGGGTATTATTATAAAATTAATCAAGCTAAGCCAAGCTTAGCCACCTATTGTTCAGGCTCGGCTCGTTTATTTTTCTAGCTCACTTTTAAGGCTCGACTCGGCTCAATGAGCCCAAAGTAAAAGCTCAAGCTCGTTTTTTTTCGAGTCGAGCCAAGCCAAGCTAGCTCACGAGCTGGCTCGACTCATTGACACCCCTACCATAGAAAGGTCTAAGATGGTCCCGAATTTATAGTATTGAGCCCAACCAAGACGTTGACTAGGGGTGAAGGTACCGATTGCTTTCTAGAGGTTGTCGTCACATGCCCCCTATGAAGTCAAATGCACAGGTCGCGGCGGTTGACCAATTGACTGGACTATCCCTGAAGGACCTGCCATCTACACTAGATAGAAGATAGACTCGAGGTGAGTGTACTTTGTATGCAGATGAAAAATGCAAAAAAATGATGATGCAAATTTTTTATTTAATTGGGTGTGACAAGGCATATGTGATCCAATAAGGCAGACGGACGAAGGTCTGACGTGCTTTACCTGGGTTGTTAGAAACCGGGGGCCTATCAGGTCAAAGTTGGGGATAGGTCTTGTGAAGACCTATCTGCCTGGGATTTGAACCCCATATGCTATTTCGGGAAATAGGGTAGGATGTGTTTTATTACGAGCACAGGTTTGGCTCATTACATGCCCCTAGGTGGGTGCTTATTCGAGTAGAATGTGCCTGAGTAGTCAACCATGATTGGGGACAAGTATAGTGTGCAAGCAGCTTAGGGTTCAAGGTAACCCTCCCCGAATGGGCTACTTGTAGATTATACCATAGCCTAGTCTACATGTATAAATGATTGGTTGATGCAAGTGTGTTCCTAGCAGGATGGGGGGATCACTTAACACCGTATATGCGACTTCCTGAAAGAGACGATTGGTGTAAGCAGAAGCGTTCAGAATCCTTCCCTGAGGGTAATCACCCACCAAGAGTAACTCCACGGATCTCCAAGACTGTTAATCCACTGACACTGAGGATAATCATCCACCAGCCGTTAGCGTATTAAGCCTCATTAATGGGATAATTACACTACTATGACATGTATGGGATGCACAGTACACAATTAGTCAAAGAGATGAAATGATTAGTATTAGATTAAATACTTAGACATTTCAAGCAAGATTTGAGGTTAATTGGCTTAAACCTAGGTTCCGGGTTGAACCTTAGAGTCGCAGATTTCTCTAGCGGAGTTGCCAAAGTTATGAGCACGGGTTTCAGAACCCTAATTGGAATCTCATGGGTGTTTAGAGTCGTCACCTATTCATTCAGAATGGATAAGTCTCTGGGTGTTGGATAAGGACTTGGTCTGCGATTTGAGATTAAGGTAAGAGGTTCGATCAAGTCCGGGGAAGGTGTAAGGCACTCCTAGGTTTAAGCCAATTAATGTCAAAGCTTGTTAAAATACCTAAATGTTTAAGATAAGAATAATCTAAGAAAGAAAGCTAACCAGGGTCGAACCCAGATTGGGTTGCCTATATACTCACATTGGGGTGAGATCAGACCGAGCGTAGTTCTAGCACAAGAGCCCGTGCCAAGGCTAGGGAGGGTGTGTGTTCCAAGGGTAGCTAATGGCTTAGTCCGGTAGACTAGGGTTTGGTTGACTGGGTTGATTAAGTACAAAGTTTAAGTCCGGTAGACTTAGGGATAGAGGGTCCAGTAGGCCAAGAGAGAAGTCTGGCAAGCTAAGGAAAAGTTTGACCAAGGTTAGGGTTGCTAATCGGGATTAGGTCAAATTAACCATGGTTAGAGTTACTAACCACAGTTAAAGAGGTATGGTCAAGCTCGGTAGGCTGAGATTAGGCCCGGTAGGTCAAGAGTAAGCCTGTTAGGCTGCAAGATTAGGCCTGGTAGGCGAAAGCGGATTTAATCCGAGGTTAGGATTGCTAACCGGAGTTAAATGGGTGTTAACCATGGTTAGGGGTGCTAACCATTGTAAAAAGGTCCAGAAATAGTATTTTTGGATTTTTGAATGTTGTTGGGATTTGTCCAGATTTTTTCACAGGTTAAGGATTGCTTAACCATAGTTAAAAGGGTAGGTCACCATGGTTAGGATTACTAACTATGGTTAAATGGCCAAAATAGGACATTTTTGGGCATCTTAGAATATTTCTGAATTTTTGAGCATTTTTCCAGAATTTTCATGGTTAAGGGTTGCTTAACCATGATTAAATGTTAACCAATGGTCAGGTTAACCATGGTTAAGGGTCCAGAATGGTCAAGGGGGGCCCAAGGAGCATGGTAGGGCATAAACTGGACTCCTACCTGGTCTGGGCCCTGTGCAAAGCCCAAAAGTTTAAAAAGGTCAGTAATGGCGGTAATGGGATTAACACCATTACATTAACATTTTTAACCCCCGTTTCAAACCTGTAACTTAGGTTAGGGGTGATCCCTCAGGTTTTGAACCCATAAGAGTGAAGTTTGAAGTCCAGGGAAGACCCTGGGCCTTTGGTGGGCCCAGGGGGAGGTCAGGTGTGGGCCCAACAGTGGCCCAAAAGCATTGTGTCTGCATGATTGTAATGGCGGTAGATGGACAACCGCCACTAACTAACCAGTGTTTTGAGGGTAAATTAACTAGGCTTAATGGGGTAGTTAAGACCTGGAAGGACCATGGAAGGTAGCTGAGGGTTTGAGGGTTCTAATCATGGCCCTGAAATAGACCAGGGCCTAACCTAACCATGGTTAAGAGGCTGCAAAGAGGAAGGTCTGAAAATAGCGATAGTTATTCTACCGCCATTATCTAGTTTTTCCAGAAATCGATGTTACTCCCCTCTAGACAACAAACATTGCCATGCAAGCCACAACAAGTAGCAACGAAGAAAGCTCTCCTGTTCTCCTCACCATAGTTACTAGCACTTCCTTCTATCTCCCTAGTTTTCTATCTATATATCTTTCTCCTTCTACTCTTAACAAGTGATGCTTAACAACTTAGTGATAGGGCTCCTTAGAGAAAGAAAATTTGCAAAACTATTGTTATACGTTTTATCTTTATAAATGCAATTCTGCAAAGCCTTTAAATTTGTGAAAATATGTTGTGCAAAGAGTTTCTAGATTTATTGGGTGGACCATTTTGTAATTAAAACCGTCTAAATTTATGATTTGATTGGGTGTTCATCGACTATGATAAATTTAACATCCTCCATTGAATGCGTGGTTACCCTCCCTAAATGCTTGTTTAAGGGTTCAAGGAATTTATTTTTTTATAATTCTTGCAATACCTTCTTTTAAGACTCACTCTTTTTTTTTAAAATTAGAATGAGCATTTGTTAAAAAAACGTCTTTCTATGAATGAGAGACAATAACACTTCTTTCCCTGAAAAAAAAGGTGAGTTCAAAATAAAGTGGAGTTAGTAATACCCTTTATTTTTTAAGGAAATTTTTAGACGGTGCTGTGCTTCATTGCAGCGGAGGCAGTGCTCCCCTTTCTAAAGTAAAGGCAATGACACTTTAGTAATTATGAAAAACAATAGTGACAATTTTGCAAAAGTAAATTTCTCATAATTACAAGATTGCCACCACCATGGTAATAAAGTCGACCAACGCTTTTTCGACATTTAACCGAGCTCCTCTATGTATTTAAAACTATTATTTTTTAGAGTTTAAATATGGACACAAAAACTCACTTGTCTAGTTTATTATCGTGGTAAAACTTGTAACGGCTGCAGTGGCTCGCCCTTCAACCAAAATGAAAGAAGAAAAAGGTAGATTTGGTCAAGACATAAATGGATCTCCCTAGCAAAAAGAAGGAAAAGTATACCTTGGCAGTGGTATTTTGAGAACTACGGGAAAATGTTTCAATTGATAGAGTTCGTATTTTTACCAATTGACAATACAGGTGTATATTTGGTAACACTTTCTGTTCTCAATTCTTAACCATTAATCGTTTATAAAAATATTCATCCTTCAAATTATTTTAAAATTAATCACCACTCATGTTGTATGTGCATAATCGGTTTATTTTCCCTTTCTCTTCTTTGTAACAACAAATCCAAGCAATGTGTGATGACATATTTTAAAATTACGACTATATTACCCATGTACAAAGTTAAATAATTCATAAAATTATCTATTGCATTTGAATTACATATTTCTTTCTCTCAACTTTTGTGTGTGGGAGCCCCAACAAAAAGGACACTCAAGTTATTATTAAGAAAAATTAATTTAATTATATAATCAATTTCAAAACTTTATAAATTTTTTTAAATTTTATTTCATCATAAGCCATAATAGTTTCTCTCTACAATATATTTCTTTTAACTTAGAGTGATCCTAATTTGTACCAGTAAGTAATTGAATCCACTATATTTACTATTTTACCTAGTTTATTTGTTGAAATAATGCTTTATCCAAATAGAATGTTTTTGTTTGTTTATAAAAATGTATGATAAAATTAAATTTCAGTTGATTTGAAAACTTTAGTAATGTAAAGTTCATTGTCATAACTTTTTGGATAACAATTGTTTCGATTAATGAACAAGTAAATTGATTAATGGTAAGTGTTACATATATATGTTGGATGAAGACTTAATTTTGTGACTCTTTCAATGTGTATGAGCGTTAGTAATTAATACCTTAAAAATATGAATTAAACATTAATTTACTTTATTTTTAACCAAGTTATTATTTAACTTAATGTTGAAGCTCTCAAAATTATTTGGCTTCGTTGGGTATTTGGAATGCGCACACTCTAGGAGAGAACATAACGGGCTCATTGTTTAATTTTCTACATTAATCACCCTCATTGGTATCTACCTAATTTTGAATTCATAAAGTATAACAATTATTATGCTGGTATTATATATCTTGATTTTTTTTCTTTTAATATTATTTCGTAAATCACACAAATTCCATACTAGTGAGTAAAAAGAAGAGGAAGTACATCAGTCTCTTATTCTTCTTTTGAAAACAAAGATAAACTAAAGGGTCCTTACAAAAAGTATCTTCATCTACTATTTTAAAAACAAAAATCCATGATCAGAAGCTGGAACCATATCTTTCTTATGGTCACTGATCGATGCCTAATGTTACACATTTATGCACCTGAAAGTACACTTGTTAACTCTTTAGGACTTAATTCTTATAGTTTTTAATTATAATTTATTGTTTTCAAATTTTTTCAGGGCCAAGGGGAGAAAAGACCATAATTCTCAAGTGATGAGAGCTATCAAGAACTTAGAAGAGCTCAGGTGATGAAAGAACTGAAGAAAAAAGGAAAATAAATGAAGAAAAAGTATACTGCCACAAACCGCCGGAGCGGTGGCCTAAACCTCCCGAGCGCTAGCTAGCTCTGCCCGAGCGGAAGACCGCAGATTTATTTTCCGGATTTTTGCCTTTCTGAAACCCTACTTTTTTTTTTGGAAGGCCTACTTGCTACCTTATAAAAGGAAACGGGTTCATGAGTTCTTAGGAGGATTTCTTTATCAAGAAAGGAGGTTGGAGAAGAGTTTAGGAAGGTCTTGGAGTATGGAATCTTCACCATCAATGGATGCTACACCTTTCCCCATGAGCAACTAAGCTCCCATCTAGGGTTTTGATGAAACCTTAGCCGAGTAACGTTGTATTTTCTGTATTTCTTTCTAGGGTTCCATTATTTGTAATAGAGATTGCATGGCTCAAGGATTGCTTTGGCAATCAATTTCATTTTTCAATTTTCAATCTTAATAAAGCTTTCCTTGCCTTAGGAATTAACTTTGATTTGATTGAGATTCAATCCATAATAAATTTCAGTGATTTTATTTATGTATGTCATGTAATGGTGCTTCTTATACAGGACAATGTTTATATTGATAGAGTTCGTCTTTTTACAAACTGACAATATAGGTGTACATTTGGTGACACTTTCTATTCTCAATTCTTAACCATTAATCGTTTATAAAAATATTCATCCCTCAAATTATTTACAATTAATCACCACTCATGTTGTATGTGCATAATCGGTGTATTTCCCCTTTCTCTTCTTTGTAACAACAAATCAAAGCAATGTGTGATTACATATTTTAAAATTACGTCTATATTACACATGCACAAAACTAAATAATTTATCAAATTATCTATTGCTTTTGAATGACATATTTCTTTCTCTCTACTTTTGTGTGTGGGCGCCCCAACAAAGAGGACACTCAAGTTATTACTCAAAAAAATTAATTTCAATTATATAATTAATTTTGAAACTTTCTTTTAAAACAAAATTATTTATTTCATCATAAACCATAATAGTTTCTCTATAATATATTTCTTTTAACTTAGACTGATCCTAATTTGTGCCAGTACGGAATCAAATCCACTATTGTTAATATTTTTACCTAGTTTATTTGTTGAAATAATGCTTTATCCAACTAGAATATTTTAGTTTGTTTATAAAAATGTATGATAAAATTAAATTTCAGTTGATTTGAAAACTTTAGTAACTTAAAGTTCATTGTCATAACGTTTTGGATAACAATTGTTTCAATTAATGAACAAGTAAATTGATTAATAGTAAGTGTTACATATATATGTAGGATGAAGACTTAATTTTGTGACTCTTTCAATGTGTATGAGCGTTAGTAATTAATACCCTAAAAATATCAATTAAACAATAATTTACCATTATTTTTAACCAAGTTAATTTTGAATTAATAAAGTATAATAATTATTATCGCGGTAATATTTATCTTTATTTTTTTCTATTAATATTATTTCACAAATCACACAAATTGCATGCTAGTGAGTAAAAAGAAGAGGAAGTACAGCAGTCTCTTATTCATCTTTTGAAAAAAAAGAGAGACTTACGCGTCCTTACAAATAATTTTAATAACAAAACTCCATGATCAGAAACCGGAACCATATCTTTCTTCCTGTCACGTCATGGTTAATTAGTTGGTGGTAATAGTTATCTTCCTTGATGAAATACGCTGAGTAGGTCCAGGTGCAGCAAGGCGGGCACAGTAGTCCTTAAGCAAGGGAGGGAACAAAGGATTCAATGGGAAGATCTTGGGCCAACAATTCTCACCAATTTTAGTAATGGCTTGACAACATTTGGGACCGATCAAGCCAACTTGATTGCTCAAGAACGAGGTCAGGACCTCTTCCACGCACCCTTCTATGGTTTGGAGGGACGCTAAACATTGCCCGATCTCTGGGTCTAAACCAAATAAATCCATTTGGTCATAGCTGGGTTCTATGTTGGCTTGTCCGAATGCAACAAACATGGCTATGCAAGCCACAACAAGTAGCGATGAAGAAAGCTCTCTAGTTCTCCTCACCATAGTTACTAGCACTTCTTTCTATCTATATATCTTTCTCCTTCTACTCTTAAGAAGTGATGTTTAACAACTTAGTGATGGGGCTCTTTATAGAAAGAAAATTTGCAAAACTGTTGTTATGCGTTTTATCTTATATAAATGCAATTGTGCAACGCCTTTTAATTTGAGAAAATATGTTGTGCAATGAGTTTCTAGATTTCTTGGGAGAGCCATTTTGTAATTAAAACCGACTAAATTTATTATTTGATTGGGTGTTCATCGACTATGGTAAATTTAACATCCTCCATTGAATGTGTGGTTACCCTCCCCAAATGCTTGTTTATGGGTTCAAGGAATTTATTTTTTTATAATTCTTGTAATACCTTCTTTTAAGACTCACGATTTCTTTTTATTGGAGAGAGCAACTGTTAAAAAACGTCTTTCTATAAATGATAGACAACAACACGTCTTTCCCTTAAAAAAATTGAGTTTAAAATAAAATGGAGCTAGTAATACCCCTGATATTTTAAGGAAATTTTTTGGCGGTGATGTGCTTCATTGCAGCGGAGGCAGTGCTCCTCTTCTTAAAGTAATGGCAACGAAACATTAGTAATTATGAAAAACAATAGTGGCAATTTTGCAAATGTAAATTTCTCATAATTACAAGATTTCAATCACCATGGTAAAAATACGACCTACACTTTTTTGACATTTAACCGAGCTCCTCTTTGTAGTTAAAACTATTATTTTTTAGAGTTTAAATATGGACACACAAACTCACTCGGCCAGTTTATTACTGTGGTAAAACTTGTAATGGCGGCAGTGGCTCGCAATTCACCCAAAATGAAAGAAGAAAAAGTAGATCTGGTCAAAACTTAAATGGATCTCCCTACCAAAACGAAGGAAAAATATACTTTGGTAGTGGTATTTTGAGAACTACAAGACAATGTTTCAGTTGATAAAGTTCATCTTTTTACCAAATGACAATACAGGTGTACATTTGGTGACACTTTCTATTCTAAATTCTTAACCCTTCATCGTTTATAAAGATATTCAGTCCTCAAATTATTGAGAATTAATCACCACTCATGTTGTATGTGCATATTCGTTGAATTTCCCCCTTTCTCTTCTTTGTAACAACAAATCCAAGCAATGTGTGATGACACATTTTAATATTAAGACTATATTACACATGCACAAAGCTAAATAATTTATCAAATTATCCATTGCATTTGAATGACATATTTCTTTGTCTCTACTTTTGTGTGTGGGCGGCCCAACAAAAAGGACACTCAAGTTATTATTCAGAAAAATTGATTTCAATTATATAATCAATTTCGAAACTTTCATAAATTTCTTTTTATTTTATTTCTTCATAAACCATATTAGTTTCTCTACAATATATTTCTTTTAACTTAGAGTGATCCTAATTTGTACCAGTACGGATGCGAAACCACTATTTTTAATATTTTACCTAGTTTATTCGTTGAAATAATTCTTTATCCAAATAGAATATTTTAGTTTCTTTATAAAAATGTATGATAAAATTAAATTTCAGTTGATTTGAAAACTTTACTAATTTAAAGTTCATTGTCATAACATTGTGGATACCAATTGATTCAATTAATGAACAAGTAAATTAATTAATGGTAAGTGTTACATATATATGTAGGACGAAGACTTAATTTTGTGACTCTTTCAATGTGTATGAGCGTTAGTAATTAATAACCTAAAAATTTTGAATTAAACATTAATTTACCTTTATGTTTAACCATGTTATTATTTAACATAATGTTGAAGCTCTCAAAATTATTTGGCTTCATTGGGTAATTGGAATGTCCACACTCTAGTAGAGAACATAATGGGCTCGCTGTTTAATTTTCTACATTAATTAGCGTCATTGGTATCTACATAATTTTGAATTAATAAAGTATAATAATCATTATGCTGGTATTATTTATCTTTATTTTTTTCTTTTAATATTATTTTGCAAATCACACAAATTCCATAGTAGGAGTAAAAAGAAGGGCAAGTACATCAGTGTCTTATTCATCTTTTCAAAACAAAGATAGACTTCAGCGTCCTTACAAACAAGTATCTTCATCTACTATTTTAATAAAAAAAATCCATGATCAGAAGACGGAACCATATCTTTCTTCCGGTCACTGGTCACGTCATGGTTAATTAGTTGGTGGGAATAGTTATCTTCCGTGATGAAATACGCTGAGTAGGTCCAGGTGCAGCAAGGCGGGCACAGTAGTCCTTAAGCAAGGGAGGGAACAAAGGATTCAATGGGAAGATCTTGGGCCAACAATTCTCACCAATTTTAGTGATGGCCTGACAACATTTGGGACCGATCAAGCCAACTTGATTGCTCAAGAAAGAGGTCAGGACCTCTTCCACGCACCCTTCTATGGTTTGGAGGGACGCTAAGCATTGCCCGATCTCTGGGTCTAATCCAAATAAATCAACTTGGTCATAGCTGGGTTCTATGTTGGCTCTTCCGAATGCAACAAACATGGCCATGCAAGCCACAAAGAGTAGCAATGAAGAAAGCTCTCTTGTTCTCCTCACCATAGTTACTAGCACTTCTTTCTATCTATATATCGTTCTCCTTCTACTCTTAAGAAGTGATGTTTAACAACTTAGTGATGGGGCTCTTTATAGAAAGAAAATTTGCAAAACTGTTGTTATGCGTTTTATCTTATATAAATGCAATTGTGCAACGCCTTCTAATTTGAGAAAATATGTTGTGCAAAGAGTTTCTAGATTTCTTGGGTGAGCCATTTTGTAATTAAAACCGACTAAATTTATTATTTGATTGGTTGTTCATCGACTATGGTAAATTTAACATCCTCCATTGAATGTGTGGTTACCCTCCATAAATGCTTGTTTATGGATTCAAGGAATTTATTTTTTTATAATTCTTCTAATACCTTGTTTTAAGACTCACTATTTCTTTTTATTGGAGAGAGCCTCTGTTAAAAAACGTCTATCTATAAATGATAGACAACAACACGTCTTTCCCTTAAAAAAATTGAGTTTAAAATAAAATGGAGCTAGTAATACCCCTAATCTTTTAAGGAAATTTTTTGGCCGTGATGTGCTTCATTGCAGCGGAGGCAGTGCACCTCTTCTTAAAGTAATGGCAACGAAACTTTAGTAATTATGAAAAACAATAGTGGCAATTTTGCAAATATAAGTTTCTCATAATTACAAGATTTCCACCACCATGGTAAAAATACGACCTATGCTTTTTTGACATTTAACCGAGCTCTCTTTGTAGTTAAAACTATTATTTTTTAGAGTTTAAATATGGACACACAAACTCACTCGGCCAGTTTATTATTGTGGTAAAACTTGTAATGGCGGCAGTGGCTCGCAATTCACCCAAAATGAATGAAGAAAAAGTAGATCTGGTCAAAACATAAATGGATCTCTCCCTACCAAAACGAAGGAAAAATATACTTTGGTAGTGTTATTTTGAGAACTACAAGACAATGTTTCAATTGATAAAGTTCATCTTTTTACCAATTGACAATACAGGTGTACATTTGGTGACACTTTCTATTCTCAATTATTAACCATTAATCATTTATAAAAATATTCATCCCTCAAATTATTGAGAATTAATCACCACTCATGTTGTATGTGCATATTCGTTGTATTTCCCCATTTCTCTTCTTTGTAACAACAAATCCAAGCAAAGTGTGATGACACATTTTAAAGTTAAGACTATATTACACATGCACAAAGCTAAATAATTTATCAAATTACCCATTGCATTTGAATCACATATTTCTTTGTCTCTACTTTTGTGTGTGGGCGCCCCAACAAAAAGGACACTCAAGATATTATTCCAAAAAATTGATTTCAATTATATAATCAATTTCAAAACTTTCATAAATTTGTTTTAATATTATTTCATCATAAACCATAATAGTTTCTCTACAATGTATTTCTTTTAACTTAGAGTGATCCTAATTTGTACCAGTACGGAAGCGAAGCCACTATTTTTAATATTTTTACCTAGTTTATTTGTTGAAATAATTCTTTATCCAAATAGAATATTTTAGTTTGTTTGTAAAAATGTATGATAAAATTAAATTTCAGTTGATTTGCAAACTTTAGTAATTTAAAGTTCATTGTCATAACATTGTGGATACCAATTGATTCAATTAATGAACAAGTAAATTAATTAATGGTAAGTGTTACATATATATGTAGGATGAAGACTAAATTTTGTGACTCTTTCAATGTGTATGAGTGTTTGTAATTAATAACCTAAAAATTACAATTAAACAATAATTTACCTTTATTTTTAACCATGTCATTATATAACATAATGTTGAAGCTCTCAAAATTATTTGGGTTCGTTGGGTAATTGGAATGTCCACACTCTAGTAGAGAACATAATGGGCTCGCTGTTTAATTTTCTACATTAATTAGCCTCAATGGTATCTACATAATTTTGAATTAATAAAGTATAATAATCATTATGCTGGTATTATTTATCTTTATTTTTTCTTTTAATATTATTTTGCAAATCACACAAATTCCATAGTAGCGAGTAAAAAGAAGGGCAAGTACATCAGTGTCTTATTCATCTTTCGAAAACAAAGATTGACTTAAGCGCCCTTAGAAACATGTATATTCATCTACTATTTTAATAAAAAAAAATCCATGATCAGAAGACGGAACCATATCTATCTTCTGGTCACGTCATGGTTAATTAGTTGGTGGGAATAGTTATCTTCCTTGATGAAATACGCTGAGTAGGTCCAGGTGCAGCGAGGCGGGCACAGTAGTCCTTAAGCAAGGGAGGGAACAAAGGATTCAAGGGGAAGATCTTGGGCCAACAATTCTCACCAATTTTAGTAATGGCCTGACAACATTTGGGACCGATCAAGCCAACTTGATTGCTCAAGAAAGAGGTCAGGACCTCTTCCACGCACCCTTCTATGGTTTGGAGGGACGCTAAGCATTGCCCGATCTCTGGGTCTAAACCAAATAAATCCACTTGGTCATAGCTGGGTTCTATGTTGGCTTTTCCGAATTCAACAAACATGGCCATGCAAGCCACAACAAGTAGCAATGAAGAAAGCTCTCTTGTTCTCCTCACCATAGTTACTAGGACTTCTTTCTATCTATATATCTTTCTCCTTCTACTCTTAAGAAGTGATGTTTAAAAACTTAGTGTTGGGGCTCTTTATAGAAAGAAAATTTGCAAAACTATTGTTATGCGTTTTATCTTATATAAATGCAATTGTGCAACGCATTTTAATTTGAGAAAATATGTTGTGCAAAGAGTTTCTAGATTTCTTGGGTGAGCCATTTTGTAATTAAAACCGACTAAATTTATTATTTGATTGGGTGTTCATCGACTATGGTAAATTTAACATCCTCCATTGAGTGTGTGGTTACCCTCCCTAAATGCATGTTTATGAGTTCAAGGAATTTATTTTTTTATAATTCTAGTAATACCTTCTTTTAAGACTCACTAATTTTTTTATTGGAGAGTGCATCTGTTAAAAAACATCTTTCTATAAATGATAGACAATAACACGTCTTTCCCTTAAAAAAAGTGAGTTTCAAATTAAATGGAGCAAGTAATACCCTTTATTTTTTAAGGTAATTTTTTGGCGGTGATGTGCTTCATTGCAGCGGAGACAGTACTCCTCTTTTTAAAGTAATGGCAATGACACTTTAGTAATTATGAAAAACAATAGTGGCAATTTTGTAAAAGTAAATTTCTCATAGTTACAAGATTTCCACCACTTTGGTAAAAATACGACCTACGCTTTTTTGACATTTAACCGAGCTCCTTTTTGTACTTAAAACAATTATTTTTTAGAGTTTAAATATGGAGACACAAACTCACTTGGCTACTTTATTACTGTGGTAAAACTTGTAATGGCGGCAGTGGCTCGTTGTATTTCCCCATTTCTCTTCATTGTAACAACAAATCCAAGCAAAGTGTGATGACACATTTTAAAGTTAAGACTATATTACACATGCACAAAGCTAAATAATTTATCAAATTACCCATTGCATTTGAATGACATATTTCTTTGTCTCTACTTTTGTGTGTGGGCGCCCCAACAAAAAGGACACTCAAGTTATTATTCAGAAAAATTGATTTCAATTATATAATCAGTTTCAAAACTTTCATAAATTTTTTTAATATTATTTCATCATAAACCATAATAGTTTCTCTGCAATGTATTTCTTTTAACTTAGAGTGATCCTAATTTGTACCAGTACGGAAGCGAAACCACTATTTTTAATATTTTTACCTAGTTTATTTGTTGAAAAAATTCTTTATCCAAAGAGAATATTTTAGTTTGTTTGTAAAAATGTATGATAAAATCAAATTTCAGTTGATTTGAAAACTTTAGTAATTTAAAGTTCATTGTCATAACATTGTTGATACCAATTGATTCGATTAATGAACAAGTAAATTAATTAATGGTAAGTGTTACATATATATGAAGGATGAAGACTTAATTTTTTGACTCTTTCAATGTTTGTAATTAATACCGTAACAATATCAATTAAACAATAATTTACATTTATTTTTAACCAAGTTATTATTTAATAAAATGTTGAAACTCTCAATATTATTTCGCTTCCTTTGGCATTTCGAATGCCCAAACTCTAGTAGAGAACATAACGGACTCCTTCATTAATGTTCTACATTAATTAGCCTCATTAGTATCTAACTAATTTTGAATTAATAAAGTATAATAATTATTATGCCGGTATTATTTATCTTTATTTTTTTCTATTATTATCATTTCACAAATCACACAAATTGCATGCTAGTGAGTAAAAAGAAGAGGAAGTACAGTAGTCTCTTATTCATCTTTTGAAAACAAAGATAGACTTAAGCGTCCTTACAAACAATTTTAATAACAAAAATCCATGATTAGAAGCAGGAACCATATCTTTCTTCGAGTCACGTTGTGGTTATTTACTTGGTGGTAATAGTTATCTTCCTTGATGAAATACGCTGAGTAGGTCCAGGTGCAGCGAGGCGGGCACAGTAGTCCTTAAGCAAGGGAGGGAACAAAGGATTCAATGGGAAGATCTTGGGCCAACAATTCCCACCAATTTTAGTAATGGCCTGACAACATTTGGGACCGATCAAGCCAACTTGATTGCTCAAGAACGAGGTCAGGACTTCTTCCACGCACCCTTCTATTGTTTGGAGGGACGCTAAGCATTGCCCGATCTCTGGGTCTAAACCAAATAAATCCACTTGGTCATAGCTGGGTTCTATGTTGGCTTTTCCGTATGCAACAAACATGGCCATGCAAGCCACAACTAGTAGCAATGAAGAAAGCTCTCTTGTTCTCCTCACCATAGTTACTAGGACTTCTTTCTATCTATATATCTTTCTCCTTCTACTCTTTACAAGTGATGTTTAACAACTTACTGCTGGGGCTCTTTATAGAAAGAAAATTTGCAAAACTATTGTTATGCGTTTTATCTTATATAAATGTAATTGTGCAACGCCTTTTAATTTGAGAAAATATGTTGTGCAAAGAGTTTCTAGATTTCTTGGGTGAGCCATTTTGTAATTAAAACCGACTAAATTTATTATTTGATTGGGTGTTCATCGACTATGGTAAATTTAAGATCCTCCATTGAATGTGTGGTTACCCTCCCTAAATGCATGTTTATGGGTTCAAGGAATTTATTTTTTTATAATTCTTGTAATATCTTCTTTTAAGACTCACTAATTTTTTTATTGGAGAGTGCATCTGTTAAAAAACGTCTTTCTATAAATGATAGACAATAACACGTCTTTCCCTTAAAAAAAAGTGAGTTTAAAATAAAATGGAGCTAGTAATACCCTTTATTTTTTAAGGTAATTTTTTGGCGGTGATGTCCTTCATTGCTGCGGAGACAGTACTCCTCTTTGTAAAGTAATGGCAAAGACACTTTAGTAATTATGAAAAACAACAGTGGCAATTTCGCAAAAGTAAATTTCTCATAGTTACAACATTTCCACCACCATGGTAAAAATACGACCTACTGTTTTTTGACATTTAACCGAGCTCCTCTTTGTACTTAAAACTATTATTTTATAGAGTTTAAATATGGAAACACAAACTCACTTTGCTAGTTTATTACTGCGGTAAAACTTGTAATGGCGGCAGTGGCTCGCAATTCACCCAAAATGAAAGAAGAAAATGTAGATCTTGTCAAAACATAAATGGATCTCCCTACCCAAACGAAGGAAAAATATACATTGGTAGTGGTATTTTGAGAACTACAAGACAATGTTTCAATTGATAAAGTTCATCTTTTTACCAATTGACAATACAGGTGTAAATTTGGTGACGATTTCTATTCTCAATTCTTAACCATTAATCATTTATAAAAATATTCATCCCTCAAATTATTGAGAATTAATCACCACTCATGTTGTATGTGCATATTCGTTGTATTTCCCCATTTCTCTTCTTTGTAACAACAAATCCAAGCAAAGTGTGATGACACATTTTAAAGTTAAGACTATATTACACATGCACAAAGCTAAATAATTTATCAAATTACCCATTGCATTTGAATCACATATTTCTTTGTCTCTACTTTTGTGTGTGGGCGCCCCAACAAAAAGGACACTCAAGTTATTATTCAGAAAAATTGATTTCAATTATATAATCAATTTCAAAACTTTCATAAATTTGTTTTAATATTATTTCATCATAAACCATAATAGTTTCTCTGCAATGTATTTCTTTTAACTTAGAGTGATCCTAATTTGTACCAGTACGAAAGCGAAACCACTATTTTTAATATTGTTACCTAGTTTATTTGTTGAAATAATTCTTTATCCAAATAGAATATTTTAGTTTGTTTGTAAAAATGTTTGATAAAATTAAATTTCAGTTTATTTGAAAACTTTAGTAATTTAAAGTTCATTGTCATAACATTGTGGATACCAATTGATTCAATTAATGAACAAGTAAATTAATTAGTGGTAAGTGTTACATATATATGTAGGATGAAGACTTAATTTTGTGACTCTTTCAATGTTAGTAATTAATACCCTAAAAATATCAATTAAACAATAATTTACCTTTATTTTTAACCAAGTTATTATTTAATATAATGTTGAAACTCTCAAAATTATTTCGCTTCGTTAGGTATTTCGAATGCCCAAACTCTAGTAGAGAACATAACGGACTCCTTGATTATTGTTCTACATTAATTAGCCTCATTAGTATCTAACTAATTTTGCAATAATAAAGTATAATAATTATTATGCCGGTATTATTTATCTTTATTTTTTTCTATTATTATCTTTTCACAAATCACACAAATTGCATGCTAGTGAGTAAAAAGAAGAGGAAGTACAGTAGTCTCTTATTCATCTTTCGAAAACAAAGATAGACTTAAGCGTCCTTACAAACAATTTTAATAAAAAAAATCCATGATCATTAGCAGGAACCATATCTTTCTTCTAGTCACGTCGTGGTTAATTACTTGGTGGTAATAGTTATCTTCCTTGATGAAATACGCTGAGTAGGTCCAGGTGCAGCGAGGCGGGCACAGTAGTCCTTAAGCAAGGGAGGGAACAAAGGATTCAATGGGAAGATCTTGGGCCAACAATTCTCACCAATTTTAGTAATGGCCTGACAATATTTGGGACCGATAAAGCCAACTTGATTGCTCAAGAAAGAGGTCAGGACCTCTTCCACACACCCTTCTATGGTTTGGAGGGACGCTAAGCATTGCCCGATCTCTGGGTCTAAACCAAATAAATCCACTTGGTCATAGCTGGGTTCTATGTTGGCTTTTCCGAATGCAACAAACATGGCCATGCAAGCCACAACAAGTAGCAAAGAAGAAAGCTCTCTTGTTCTCCTCACCATAGTTACTAGGACTTCTTTCTATCTATATATCTTTCTCCTTCTACTCTTAAGAAATGATGTTTAACAACTTAGTGCTGGGGCTCTTTATAGAAAGAAAATTTTCAAAACTGTTGTTATTCGTTTTATCTTATATAAATGCAATTGTGCAACGCCTTTTAATTTGAGAAAATATGTTGTGCAAAGAGTTTCTAGATTTCTTGGGTGAGCCATTTTGTAATTAAAACCGACTAAATTTATTATTTGATTGGGTGTTCATCGACTATGGTAAATTTAAGATCCTCCATTGAATGTGTGGTTACCCTCCCTAAATGCATGTTTATGGGTTCAAGGAATTTATTTTTTTATAATTCTTGTAATACCTTCTTTTAAGACTCACTATTTCTTTTATTGGAGAGAGCATCTGTTGAAAAACGTCTTTCTTTAAATGATAGACAATAACACGTCTTTCCCTTAAAAAAAAGTGAGTTTAAAATAAAATGGAGCTAGTAATACCCTTTATTTTTTAAGGTAATTTTTTGGCGGTGATGTGCTTCATTGCAGCGGAGGCAGTACTACTCTTTTTAAAGTAATGGCAACGACACTTTAGTAATTATGAAAAACAATAGCGGCAATTTTGCAAAAGTAAAGTTCTCATAATTACAAGATTTCCACCAACATGGTAAATTTACGACCTACGCTTTTTTGACATTTAACCGAGCTCCTCTCTGTACTTAAAACTATTATTTTTTAGAGTTTAAATATGGACACACAAACTCACTTGGCTAGTTTATTACTGTGGCAAAACTTGTAATGGCAGTAGTGGCATGCAATTCACCCAAAATGAAAGAAGAAAAAGTAGATCTAGTCAAAACATAAATGGATCTCCCTACCAAAATGTTGGAAAAATATACTTTGGTAGTGGTATTTTGAGAACTACAAAACAATGTTTCAATTGATAAAGTTCATCTTTTTACCAATTGACAATACAGGTATACATTTGGTGGCCCTTTCTATTCTCAATTCTTTACCATTAATCGTTTATAAAAATATTCATCCCTCAAATTATTGAGACTATATCACCACTCATGTTGTATGTGCATATTCGTTGTATTTCCCCCTTTCTCTTCTTTGTAACAACAAATTTAAGCAATGTGTGATGAAACATTTTAAAATTAAGACTATATTACACATGCACAAAGCTAAAAAATTTATCAAATTATCCATTGCATTTGAACGATATATTTCTTTGTCTCTACTTTTGTGTGTGGGCGCCCCAACAAAAAGGACACTCAAGTTATTATTCAGAAAAATTGATTTCAATTATATAATCAATTTCAAAACTTTCATCAAAATTTTTTTATCTTATTTCATCATAAACCATAATAGTTTCTCTACAATATATTTCTTTTAACTTAGAGTGATCCTAATTTGTACCAGTAAGGAAGTGAAACCACTATTTTTAATATTTTTACCTAGTTTATTCGTTGAAATAATTCTTTACCCAAATAGAATATTTTAGTTTGTTTATAAAAATGTATGATAAAATTAAATTTCAGTTGATTTGTAAACTTTAGTAAATTAAAGTTCATTGTCAAAACATTGTGGATACCAATTGATTCAATTAATGAACAAGTAAATTAATTAATGGTAAGTGTTACATATATATGTAGGATGAAGACTTAATTTTGTGACTCTTTCAATGTGTATGAGCGTTAGTAATTAATAACCTAAAAATTTCAGTTAAACATTAATTTACCTTTATTTTTAAGCATGTTATTATTTAACGTAATGTTGAAGCTCTCAAAATTATTTGGCTTCGTTGGGTAATTGGAATGTCCACACTCTAGTAGGGAACATAATGGGCTCGTTGTTTAATTTTCTACATTAATTAGCCTCGTTGGTATCTATATAATTTTGAATTAATAAAGTATAAGAATCATTATGCTGGTATTATTTATCTTTTTTTTTTCTTTTAATATTATTTTACAAATCACACAAATTCCATAGTAGCGAGTAAAAAGAAGGGCAAGTACATCATAATCTTTTTCATCTTTTGAAAACAAAGATAGACTTAAGCATCCTTGCAACCAAGTATCTTCATCTACAATTTTAATAAAAAATATCCATAATCAGAAGCCGGAACCATATCTTTCTTCCGGTCACGTCATGGTTAATTAGTTGGTGGGAATAGTTATCTTCCTTTATGAAATATGTTGAGTAGGTCCAGGTGCAACGAGGCGGGCACAGTAGTCCTTTAGCAAGGGAGGGAACAAAGGATTCATTGGGAAGATCGTGGGCCAAAAATTCTCACTAATTTTAGTAATGGCTTGACAACATTTGGGACCGATCAAGCCAACTTGATTGCTCAAGAATGAGGTCAGGACCTCTTCCACTCACCCTTCTATGGTTTGGAGGGATGCTAAGCACTGTCCGATCTCTGGATCTAAACCAAACAAATCCACTTTGTCATAGCTGGGTTCTAAGCCGGCTTGTCCGAATGCAACAAACATGGCCATGCAAGCCACAACAAGTATCAAATGAAGAAAGCTCTCTTGTTCTCCTCACCATAGTTACTAGCACTTCTTTCTATCTTTCTAGTTTTCTATCTATATACCATTCTCCTTCTACTCTTAACAAATATGTATAACAACTTAGTGATTGGGCTCTTTATAGAAATAAAATTTGCAAAACTGTTGTTATGCGTTTTATCTTATATAAATGCAATTGTGCAAAGCCTTTTAATCTGAGACAAGAAGTTCTGCAAAGAGTTTCAAGATTTATTGGGTGGACCATTTATTAATTAAAACTGTCTAAATTTATGATTTGATTGGGTGTTTATCGAATATGATAAATTTAACATCCTCCATTGAATATGTGGTTACCCTCCCTAAATTCTTTTTTATGGTTCAAGGAATTTATTTTTTTATAATTCTTGTAATACCATCTTTTAAGACTCACTCTTTTTTTTTATTAGACAGAGCATTTGTTAAAAAAATGTTTTTCTATAAATGAAAGACAATAACACGCTTTTCCCTTAAAAAAAAGTGTGTTTAAAATAAAATGGAGCTAGTAATACCCTTTATTTTTTGAGGAAAGTTTTAAGCGGTGCTATGCTTCATTGCAGCGGAGGCAGTGCTCCCCTTTGTGAAGTAATGGCAATAACACTTAGTAATTATGAAAAACTATAGTGCCAATTTTGCAAAAGTGAATTTCTCATAATTACAAGATTTCCACCACCATGGTAAAAAGTTGACCTACGCTTTTTCGACATTTAACCGAGCTCCTCTCTGTACTTAAAACTATTATTTTTTTTGAGTTTAAATAAGGACACACAAATTCACTCAGCTAGTTTATTAGCGTGGTAAAATTTGTAATGGCGGTAGAGGCTCGCGTTCACCGAAAATGAAAGGAGTAAAAGGTAGATCTGGTCGAGACATAAATGGATCTCCCTACAAAAAAGAAGGGAAAGTATACCTTGGTAGTGGTATTTTGAGAACTACAGGACATTTCAATTGATAAAGTTTGTCTTTTTACCAATTGATAATACAGGTGTACATTTAGTGACATTTTCTATTCTCAATTCTTAACCATTTGTCATTTATAAAAATATTCATCCCTCAAATTGTTTAGAATTAATCACCACTCATGTTGTATGTGCATATTCATTGTATTTCCCCTTTCTCTTCTTTGTAACAACAAATCCAAGCAATGTGTGATTACACATTATAAAAATGTATGACAAAATTAAATTTCAGAAGATTTGAAAACTTTAGTACTATAAAGTTCATTGTCATTACTTTTTGGATCACAATTGTTTCAATTAATGAACATGTAAATTAATTAATGGTAAGTGTTACATATATATGTAGGATGAAGACTTAATTTTGTGACTCTTTCAATGTGTATGAGCGTTAGTAATTAATACCCAAAAAATATGAATTAAATATTAATTTATCTTTATTTTTAAGCAAGTTAATTTTTAACATAATGTTGAAGCTCTCAAAATTATTTGGCTTCGATTGGTATTTGGGATGCCCACACTCTAGAACAGAACATAACGAGCTCATTGTTAATTTTCTATATTAATTAGCCTCATTAGTATCTACCTAATTTTGAATTAATAAAATACAATAATTATTATGACAGTATTATTTATCTTTATTTTTTTCCTTTAATATTATTTCGTAAATCATACAAATTCCACACTAGTGAGTAAAAAGAAGAGGAAGTACATCAGTCTCTTATTTATCTTTTGAAAACAAAGATAGACTTAAGCGTCCTTACAAACAAGTATCTTCATTAAAAACAAAAATCCATGATCAGAAGCCGGAGCCATATCTTTCTTCCGGTCACGTCGTGGTTAATTAGTTGGTGGTAATAGTTATCTTCCTCGATGAAATACGCTGAGTAGGTCCAGGTGCAACGAGGTGGGCACAGTAGTCCTTAAGCAAGGGAGGGAACAAAGGATTCAATGGGAAGATCTTGGGCCAACAATTCTCACCAATTTTAGTAATGGCCTGACAACATTTGGGACCGATAAAGCCAACTTGATTGCTCAAGAACGAGGTCAAGACCTCTTCCACACACCCTTCTATGGTTTGGAGGGACGCTAAGCATTGCCCGATCTCTGGGTCTAAACCAAATAAATCAACTTGGTCATAGCTGGGTTCTATGCTGGCTTGTCCGAATGCAACAAACATGGCCATGCAAGCCACAACAAGTAGCAATGAAGAAAGCTCTCTTGTTCTCCTCACCATAGTTACTAGCACTTCTTTCTATCTATATATCTTTCTCCTTCTACTCTTAAGAAGTGATGTTTAACAACTTAGTGATGGGGCTCTTTATAGAAAGAAAATTTGCAAAACTGTTGTTATGTGTTTTATCTTATATAAATGCAATTGAGCAAAGCCTTTTAATTTGAGAAAATATGTTGTGCAAAGAGTTTCTAGATTTATTAGGTGGACAATTATGTAATTAAAACCGTCTAAATTTATGGTTTGACTGGGTGTTCTTCGACTATGATAAATTTAACATCCTCCATTGAATGCGTGGTTACCCTCCCAAATGCTTGTGTAAGGGTTCAAGGAATTTATTTTTTTATAATTCTTGCAATACCTTCTTTTAAGACTCGCTTTTTTTTTTATTAGACAGCGCATTTTTTAAAAAACGTATTTCTATAAATGAAAGACAATAACACATATTTCCCTTTAAAAAAATTGAGTTTAAAATAAAGTGGAGCTAATAATACACTTTATTTTTCAAGTAAATTTTTAGGCGGTGTTGTGCTTCATTGCAGCGGAGGCAGTGCTCCCCTTTTTAAATTAAGGCAATGACACTTTAGTAATTATGAAAAACAATAGTGGAAACTTTGCAAAAGTAAATTTCTCATAATTATAAGATTTCCACCACCATGGTAAAAATTCAACCTACGCTTTTTTGACATTTAACCGAGCTCCTCTATGTACTTAAAACTATTATTTTTGACATTTAACCGAGCTCCTCTATGTACTTAAAACTATTATTTTTTACAGTTTAATGATGGACACGCAAACTCACTCGGCTAGTTTATTACCATGGTAAAACTTGTAATGGCGGCAGTGGCTCGCCCTTCAACCAAAATGAAAGAAGAAAAAGGTAGATCTGGTCAAGATATAAGTGGATTTCCCTACCAAAAAGAAGGAAAAGTATACCTTGGCAGTGGTATTTAGAGAACTACGGGACAATGTTTCAATTGATAGAGTTCATCTTTTTACCAATTCACAATACATGTGTACATTTGGTAACACTTTCTATTCTCAATTCTTAACCATTAAAAGTTTATAAAAATATTCATCCTTCAAATTATTTACAATTAATCACCACTCATGTTGTATGTGCATAATCGGTGTATTTTCCCTTTCTCTTCTTTGTAACAACAAATCCAAGCAATGTGTGATGACATATTTTAAAATTAAGACTATATTACACATGCACAAAGCTAAATAATTTATCAAATTATCCATTGCATTTGAATGACATGTTTCTTTCTCTCTACTTTTGTGTGTGGGCGCCCCAACAAAAAGGACACTCAAGTTATTATTCAGAAAAATTAATTTCAATTATATAATCAATTTCAAAACTTTCATAAATTAATGTTTAATTTTATTTCATCGTAAACCATAATATTTTCTCCACAATATATTTCGTTTAACTTAGATAGATCCTAATTTGTACCAGTATGTAATTGAATCCACTATTTTTAATATTTTACATAGTTTATTTGTTGACTTAATGCTTTATCCAAATAGAATATTTTAGTTTGTTTATAAAAATGTATGATTAAATTAAATTTCAGTTGATTTGAAAACTTTAGTAATGTAAAGTTCATTGTCATAACTTTTTGGATAACAATTGTTTCCATTAATGAACAAGTAAATTAATTAATGGTAAGTGTTACTTATATATGTAGGATGAAGACTTAATTTTGTGACTCTTTCAATGTGCATGAGTATCCTAAAAATATCAATTAAACATTAATTTACCTTTATTTTTAACCAAGTTATTTTTTAACTTAATGTTGAAGCTCTCAAAATTATTTGGCTTCGATGGGTATTTGGAATGCCCACACTCTAGTAGAGAACATAACGGGCTCATTGTTAATTTTCTACTTTAATTAGCCTCATTGGTATCTACCTAATTTCGAATTAATAAAGTATAATATTTATTAGGCCGGTATTATTTATCTTTATTTTTTTCTTTGAATATTATTTCGTAAATCACAAAAATGCCAAACTAGTGAGTAAAAAGAAGAGGAAGTACATCAGTCTCATATTCATCTTTTGAAAATAAAGATAAACCTATGCGTCCTTACAAACAAGTATCTTCTTCTACTATTGTAAAATCAAAAATCCATGATCAGAAGCCGGAACCATATCTTTCTTCCAGTCATGTCGTGGTTAATTAGTTGGTGGTAATAGTTATCTTCCTTGATGAAATACGCTGAGTAGGTCCAGGTGTAGCGAGGCGGGCACAGTAGTCCTTAAGCAAGGGAGGGAACAAAGGATTCAATGGGAAGATCTTGGGCCAACAATTCTCACTAATTTTAGTAATGGCCTGACAAAATTTGGGACCAATCAAGCCAACTTTATTGCTCAAGAACGAGGTCAGGACCTCTTCCACGCACCCTTCTATTGTTTGGAGGGACGCTAAACTGCCCGATCTCTGGGTCCAAACCAAACAAATCCACTTGGTCATAGCTAGGTTCTAAGCTTGCGCGCTTGTCCGAATGCAACAAACATTGCCATGCAAACCACAACAAGTAGCAATGAAGAAAGCTCTCCTGTTCTCCTAACCATAGTTACTAGGACTTCTTTCTATCTTTCAAGTTTTCTATCTATATATCTTTCTCTTTCTAATCTTAACAAGTGTTGTTTGATAACTTAGTGATGGGGCCCTTTATAGAAAGAAAATTTGCAAAATTGTTGTTATGCGTTTTATCAAATATTAATGTTATATCTTATATAAATGCAATTGTACAAAGCTTTTACTTTGAGAACGTACGTTGTGCAAAAATTTTTCTTTAATTATTCGGTAGACCTTTTTTGAATTGAAAAGCCTCTAGATTTATTATTTGGTTGGGTATTCATCAACTATGAAAAATAAAACATCCATCATACATCTTCTCCATTGAATGCGCGGTTACCCTCCCTAAAGCTTGTTTATGGGTTCAAGTGAGGCATATTTTTTTTTATAATTCCTGCAATACCCACTTTTAAGACTCACTCACTTTTTTTATTGGACAAAGCATTTGCTAAAAACCGTTTTTATATTAATGAAAGACAATAACTTGTCTTTTCCTTAAAGAAAGTGAGTTTCAAATAAAATGTATCTAGCAATAACTTTTATTTTTAAACGAAATTTTGAGGCGAAGTGGTGCTTCATGGCAGCGGACTTTTTCGCTAAAGTATATTTTTCATAATTACAAGATTGCCACCACCATAGGTAAAAAGTCGACCTTGACTTTTTCGCCAATAAGCCAAGCTCCTCTTTGTGCTTAAAACAATTGTTTTTAGAGTTTAAATATGAACACACAAACTCACTCGACTAGTTTATGACCATGGTAAAAATTGTACTCCCGGCATCCCTTCACCCAAAATGAAAGAAGTAAAAGGTAGATCTGATCAAGACATAACTAGATCTCCCTACCAAATAGAATAAAAAGTTCTCTTGGTAGGGGTATTTAGAGAATTACAAGACAATGTTTCAATTGATAGAGTTCGTCTTTTTTACCTATTGACAATTTAGGTTTACGTTTGGTGAAACTTTCTATTCTAAATTTTTAACCATTTATCATTGATAAAAATATTAATTCCTCAAATTTTTACAATTAATCAGCACTTATGTTGTTAGTGCTTAATCGTTTTCTTTCCCCTTTATTTTCTTTGTAACAAAAAATCCAAGCAAAATGTGATTACATATTTTTAAATTACGACTATATTTCACATACACAAAGTTAAATGATTTATCAAATTAACCATTGCATTTAAATGACATCTTTCTTTCTCTCTACCTCTGTCTGTGGCACCTCAACATAAATGGCACTCAATTCATTATTCTGAAAATTTTAATTTTAATTATATAATCAATTTCTAAACTTTCATATTAAAAAAATGTAATTTTTTTTCTCATAAACAATAATAGTTTTTCTTCAACATATTTCTTTTAACTTAGAGTGGTCCTAATTTGTGCCAGTATGTATTCCACTCTACTATTTTTACTATTTTTAGCCCATTTTTTTTGTTTGTTGAAATAATGTTTTATCGATATAGAATTTTTTTAGTTTGTTTATGAAAATGTATGACAAAATTAAAATTCAGTTGATTTGAAAACTTTTGTAATTTAAACTTCATTGTCATAACGTTTTGGATAACTATTGTTTCAATTAATGAACAAGTAAATTAATTAATTGTAAGTGTTACATATATATGTAGGATGAAGACTTAATTTTGTCTCTTTCAATGTGTATGAGCATTGGTAATTAATATCCTAAGGAATATCAATTAAACATTAATTTACCTATTATCTTTAAACAAGTTATTTTTAAAAATAATTTTATTTGGAATTCTCACACTCTAATAGAGAACATAACGGGCTCATTGTTTATTTTCTTCATTAATTATCCTCATTGGTATCTACCTAATTTTGAATTAATGAAGTATAATAGTGATTATGCCGGTATTATTTATCTTTATTTTTTTTTTTAATATTATTTCGTAAATCGCACAAATTCCATACTAGTGAGTAAAAAGAAGAGGATGTACACCTGTCTGTTATTCATATTTTGGAAACAAAGATAGACTTAAGCGTCCTTACAAACAAGTATCTTCATCTACTATTTTAATCACAAAAATCCATGATAAAAAACCGGAACTATATCTTTCTTCCGGTCACGTCGTGGTTAATTAGTTTGTGTAATAATTATCTTCCTTGATGAAATTCACTGAGTAGGTCCAGGTGCAGTGAGGCAGGCACAGTAGTCCTTAAGCAATGGAGGGAACAAAGGATTCAAAGGGAAGATCTTGGGCCAACAATTCTCACTAATCTTAGTAATGGCCTGGCAACATTTGGGACCAATCAAGCCAACTTGATTGCTCAAGAACGAGGTCAGGACCTCTTCCAACGCACCCTTCTATGGTTTGGAGGGACGCTAACCTTGTTTAAGGATTCGAGTGAGGCATTTTTTTAATGAAAACCCTCTAGATTTATGATTTGTTTGGGAGTTCATCAACTATGATAAATTTAACATCCATCATACAGTCTTCTCCATTGAAAGTGCAGTTACCCTCCTTAAAGCTTGTTTAAGGATTCGAGTGAGGTTTTTTTTATAATTCCAGCAATACCCTCTTTTAAGATTCACTCATTTTTTATTGGACAGAGCATTAGCTAAAAAATGTTTTTCTATTAATGAAAGACAATAACACATCTTTTCCTTGAACAAAGTGAGTTTTAAAAAAAAATGCAGCTAGCAATAACCTTTATTTTTTTAATTCTTTTGAGGTAGAGCGGTGCTTCATGGTTGCAGAGGCAGTGCTCCCCATTTCAAAGTAAAGGCAATGACACTTTAGTAATTATGAAAATAATAGTGGCAATTTTGCAAAAGTATATTTTCCATAATATAAGATTGCCACCACCATTGGTGAAAAGTCAACCTTCACGTTTTCGCAACTAAGCCGAGCTCCTCTTTGTACTTACAACTATTATTTTTTAGAGTTTAAATATGAGCACAAAAACTCACTCGGCTAGTTTATGACTGTGGTAAAAATTGTACTCCCGGCAACCTTCACCAAAAATGAAAGAAGGAAAAGGTAGATCTGATCAAGACATAACTAGATCTCTCTACCAAAAAGAATAAAAGTATGCCTTTGTAGGGGTATTTAGAGAATTACAGCACAATATTTCAATTGATAGAGTTCGTCTTTTTACCTATTGACAATACAGGTTTATGTTTGGTGACACTTTCTATTCTAAAGTCTTAACCTTTGATCATTTATAAAAATATTTAGTGCTCAATCGTTTCTTTCCCCTTTCTTTTCTTTGTATCAACAAATCCAAGCAATATGTGATTACATATTTTAAAATTATGACTATTTTACACATACACAAAACCAAATAATTTATCAATTTACCCATTGCATTTAAATGAGATCTTCCTTTCTCTCTACTGTGTGTGTGTGCGCCCAACAAAAATGTCACTCAATTTATTATTCTGAAAATTATAATTTTAATTATATAATCAATTTCTAAACTTTCATTTAAAAAATGTATTTTATTTCCTCATTAACCATAATAGGTTCTCTTCAATATATTTCTTTTAACTTAGAGTGGTCCTAATTTGTACCAGTACGTATTCTGATCCTCTATTTTTACCTAGTTTTTTTGTTGAAATAATGCTTTATACATATATAATTTTTTAGTTTATTTAGGAAAATGTATGATTAAATTAAATTCAATTGATTTCAAAATTTAGTAATTTAAAATTCATTGTCATAACTTTTTGGATAACAATTGTTTCAATTAATGAACTAGTAAATTAATTAATGTTAAGTGTTAGATATAGATGTAGGATGAAGACTTAATTTTGTGACTCTTTAAATGTGTGTGAACGTTAGTAATTAATACCCTAAGGAATATCAATTAAACATTAATTTACCTATTATTTTTAACCTAGTTATTTTTTAACATAATGTTGATGTTCTAAAAATATTTGGTTTCCTTTGGTATTTGGAATGCCCACACTCTAGTAGAGAACATAACGGGCTCATTGTTTATTTTCTACATTAATTAGCCTCATTGGTATCTAGCTAATTTTGAATTAAAATATAATAGTGATTATGCCGGTATTATTTATCTTTATTTTTTTCTTTTAATATTATTTTGTAAATCGCACAAATTTCATATAAGTGAGTAAAAAGAAGAGGAAGTACAGCAGTCTCTTATTCATCTTTTGAAAACAAAGATAGACGTAAGTGTCCTTACAAACAAGTATCTTCATCTACTATTTTAATATCAAAAATCCATGATCAGAAGCCGGAACCATATCTTTCTTCCGGTCACATCGTGGTTAATTAGTTGGTAGTAATAGTTATCTTCTTTGATGAAATTCGCTGAGTAGGTCCAGGTGCAGCGAGGCGGGCACAATAGTCCTTAATCAAGGGAGGGAACAACGGATTCAAAGGGAATCATGGGCCAGCAATTCTCACTAATCTTAGTAATGGGTTGACAACATTTAGAACCGATCAAGCCAACTTGATTGCTCAAGAACGAGGTCAGGACCTCTTCCACGCACCCTTCTATGGTTTGTAGGGACGCTAAGCATTTTCCGATTTCTAGGTCTAACCCAAACAAATCCACTTGGTCGTAGCTGGGTTCTAAGCTGGCTTATCCAAATGCAACAAACATGGTCATGCAAGCCACAACTAGTAGCAATGAAGAAAGCTCTCCTATTTTCCTCACCATAGTTACTAGCACTTCTTTCTATCTTTCTAGTTTTCTATCTATATATCTTTCTCCTGCTAGCAAGTGATGTTTAACAATTTAGTGATGTGGCTCTTTATAGAAAGAAAATTTGCAAAACTGTTGCTATGCGTTTTATCATATATTAATGTTATATCTTATATAAATGTAATTGTGCGAAGCCTTTTACTTTGAGAAAGTACATTATGTAAAGAGTTTGTAGATTTATTGGGTGGACCATTTTTGTAATGAAAAGCCTCTAGATTTATGATTTGGTTGGGTGTTCATCAACTATGATAAATTTAACATCCGTCATACAGTCTTCTCCATTGAATACGCGGTTACCCTCCCTAAATGCTTGTTTAAGGGTTCGAGTGAGGTATTTTTTTAATAATTACTGCAATACCCTTTTTTAAGACTTGCTCACTTTTTATTTGACAAAGCATTTGCTGAAAAACGTTTTTGTATTAATGAAAGACAATAACACATCTTTTCCTTGAAGAAATTGTGTTTAAAATTAAATGTAGCTAGCATTAACCTTTATTTTTTTATGAATTCTTTAGGTGGAGTGGTGCTTCATGGCAACGGAGGCCACCCATTTCAAAGTAAAGGCAATGAAATTTTAGAAATTATGAAAAACAATAGTGGAAATTTTGCAATAGTATATTTCCATAATTACCAGATTGCCACCACCATAGTTAAAAAGTTGACCTTCGCTTTGCCATTAAGCCGATCTCCTCTTTGTACTTAAAACTATTATTTTGTAGAGTTTAAATATGAACTCACAAACTCACTCGACTAGTTTATGACCGTGGTAATAATTGTACTCCCAACAGCCATTCACCCAAAATGAAAGAAGTAAAAGGTAGATCTGATCAAGACATAACTAGATCTCCCTACCAAAAAGAATAAAAAGTATGCCTTGGTAGGGATATTTAGTGAATTACAGGACAATGTTTCATTTGATAGAGTTCGCCTTTTTACATATTCACAATACATGTTTACGTTTGGTGACACTTTCTATTCTAAAGTCTTAACTATTTATCGTTTATAAAAATATTAATCCCTCAAATTTTTACAATTAATCACCATTCATGTTGTTAGTGCTTAATCGTTTCTTTCCCCTTTCTTTTCTTTGTAACAACAAATCCAAGCAACAGCAACATGTGATTACAAATTTTAAAATTACGACTATTTACACATGCACAAAGCTAAATAATTTATCAAATTATCCATTGCATTTAAATGACATCTTTCTTTCTTTTTACCTCTTTTTGTGGACACCCCGATAAAAAGGTCACTCAATTTATTATTATGAAAATTATAATTTCAATTATATAATCAATTTCTAAACTTTTATTAAGCAATGTATTTTATTTCCTCATAAACCATAATAGTTTCTCTTCAATATATTTTTTTAACTTAGAGTGGTCCTAATTTGTACCAGTACGTATTCCAATCCACTATTTTTACCTAGTTCTTTTGTTGAAATAATGCTTTATTGATATAAAAAAAAAATTAGTTTGTTTATGAAAATGTATGTTAAAATTAAATTTCATTTGATTTGAAAACTTTAGTAATTTAAAGCTCATTGTCATAATGTTTTGGATAACAATCGTCTCAATTAATGAACAAGTAAATTAATTAATGGTAACTTTTACATATATTTGTAGGATGAAGACTTAATTTTGTGACTTTTTCAATGTGTATGAGCATTAGTAATTAATACCCTAAGGAATATCAATTGAACATTAATTAACCTATTATTTTTAACCAATTTAATTTTTAACATAATGTTGATGTTTTCAAAAATATTTGGCTTCCTTGGGTATTTGAAATGCCCACACTCTAGTACAGAACATAAGGGGCTCATTGTTTATTTTCTACATTAATTACCCTTATTGCTATCTACCTAATTTTGAATTAATAGAGTATAATAATTATTCTGCCAGTATTATTTATCTATATTTTTTTCTTTTAATTTATTTCATAAATCGCAGAAGTTCCATACTAGCGAGTAAAAAGAAGAGGAAGTACAACAGTCTCTCATTCATCTTTTGAAAACAAAGATAGACTTAAGCGTCCTTACAAACAAGTCTCTTCATCTACTATTTTCATAATAAAAATCCATGATCAGAAGCTGGAACCATATCTTTATCCGGTCACATCGTGGTTAATTAGTTGGTGGTAATAGTTATCTTCCTTGATGAAATTCGTTGAGTAGGTCCAGGTGCAACGAGGTGGGCACAGTAGTCCTTAAGCAAGGGAGGGAACAAAGGATTCAAAGGAAAGATCTTGGGCCAGCAATTCTCACTAATCTTAGTAATGGCCTGGCAACATTTGGGACTGATCAAGCCAACTTGATTGCTCAAGAACGAGGTCAGGACCTCTTCCACGCACCCTTCTATGGTTTGGAGGGACGCTAAGCACTGCCCGATCTCTGGGTCTAACCCAAACAAATCCACTTAGTCGTAGCTGGGTTCTAAGTTGGCTTGTCCGAATGCAACAAACATGGTCATGCAACCCACAACAAGTAGCGATGAAGAAAGCTCTCCTGTTCTCCTCAGCATAGTTACTATCACTTCTTTCTATCTTTCTAGTTTTCTCTCTATATATTTATGTATCTTTCTCCTTCTACTCTTAGTAAGTGATGTTTAACAACTTAGTGATGAGGCTCTTTATAGAAAGAAAATTTAAAAAACTGTTATTATGCGTTTTAACTTTTATTAATGCTATATCTTATATAAATGCAATTGTGAAAAGCCTTTTACTTTGAGAAAGTACTTTGTACAAAGAGTTCGGGTGGACCATTTTTGTAATGAAAACCCTCTAGATTTATGATTTGGTTGGGTGTTAATCAGCTATGATAAATTTAACATCCATTATACGGTCTGCTCCATTGAATGCGTGAGTGAGGCATTTATTTTTTTCCAAATTTCTGCAATACCTTCTTTTAAGACTCACTCACTTTTTATTGGACAGAGCATTACCTAAAAAACGTTTTTCTATTAATGAAAGATAATAACAAGTCTTTTCCTTGAAGAAAGTGGGTTTAAAATTAAATGTAACTAGAGAATGTGGCTCTATGTAAGTCTTTGTTTACAACATATTAATTAAATTTTCAACCTTTTATAAAAAAAAATAAAATAAAAAATGTAGCTAGCAATAACCTTTATTTTTTAGGAAATTTTGAGGCGGAATGGTGCTTCATGGCAGCGGAGGCAGTGCTCTCAATTTCAAAGTAAAGGCAATGACACTTTAGTAATTATGAAAAAAAATGATGGCAATTTTGCAAAAGTATATTTTCCATAATTAAAAGAATTCCACCACCATAGGTAAAAAAGTCGACCTTCGGTTTTTCGCCACTAAACCGAGCTCCTCTTTGTACTTAAAACTATTATTTATTAGAGTTTAAATATGAATACACAAATTCACTCGGCTAGTTTATGGTCATGGTAAAAATTGTACTCCATGCAGCCCTTCACCCAAAATGAAAGAAGTAAAAGGTAGATCTGATTGAGACATAATTAGATCTCCTTACCAAAAAGAATAAAAAGTATGCCTTGACAGGGGGTATTTAGAGAATAATAGGATAACGTTTCAATTGATAGAGTTCGTCTTTTTACCTATTGACAATAGAGGATTACGTTTGGTGAAACTTTCTATTCTAAAGTCTTTAACAATTAATTGTTTATAAAAATATTCATCCCTCCAACTTTTAAAATTAATCACCACTCATTTTGTTAGTGCTTAATCGTTTCTTTCCCCTTTCTTTTCTTTCTAACAACAAATCCAACCAATATGTGATTACATATTTTAAAATTAGGATTGTATTACACATGCACAAAGATAAATAATTTATCAAATTATCCATTGCATTTAAATGACATCTTTCTTTCTCTCTACTCTGTGTGTGGGCACCCTACAAAAAGGTCACTCAATTTATTATTCTGAAAATTATATTTTTAATTATATAATCAATTTCTAAGCTTTCATTAAAAAAAAATGTATTTTATTTCCTTATAAACCATAATAGTTTCTCTTCAATATATTTCTTTTAACTTAGAGTGGTTCAAATTTGTACTAGTACGCATTCCAATCCACTATTTTTAATATTTTTACCTATTTTTTTTTTGTTGAAATAATGCTTTATCCATATATAATTTTCTAGTTTATTTATGAAAATGTATGATAAAATTAAATTTAGTTGATTTGAAAACTTTAGTAATTTAAAGTTCATGGTCATAACTTTTTGGATAACAATTGTTTCAATTAATGAACAATTAAATTAATTAATGGTAAGTGTTACATATAAATATGTAGGATGAAGACTTACTTTTGTGACTCTTTCAATGTGTATGAGCGTTAGTGATTAATACCCTAAGGAATATCAATTAAAATTAATTTACCTATTATTTTTAACCAAGTTATTTTTTAACATAATGTTGATGTTTTCAAAAATATTTGGCTTCCTTGGGTATTTGGAATGCCTGCACTCTAATAGTTAACATAACGGTCTCTTTGTTTATTTTCAACATTAATTAGCCTCATTGGTATCTAACTAATTTTGAATTAATAAAGTATAATAGTGATTATGCCGGTAATATTTATCTTTATTTTTTCTTTTAATATGATTTCGTAAATCGCACAAAATCCTTACTAGTGAGTAAAAAGAAGAGGAAGTACACTAATCTCTTATTCATCTTTTGAAAACAAAGCTAAACTTAAGCGTCCTTACGAACAAGTATCTTCATCTACTATTTTACTAACAAAAATCCATGATCAGAAGCCGGAACCATATCTTTCTTCCAGTCAAGTCATGGTTAATTAGTCGGTGGTAAAGTTATCTTCCTTAATGAAATTCGCTGAGTAGGTCTAGGTGCAGCAAGGCGGGCACAATAGTCTTTATGCAAGGGAGGGAAGAACGGATTCAAAGGGAAGATCTTGGGCCAGCAATTCTCACTAATCTTAGTAATGGCCTGGCAACATTTGGGACCGATCAAGCCAACTTGATTGCTTAAGAACGAGGTCAGGACCTCTTCCACACACCCTTCTATGGTTTGGAGGGACGCTAAGCACTGCCCGATCTCTGGGTCTAACTCAAACAAATCCACTTGGTCGTAGTTGGGTTCTAAGCTAGCTTGTCCAAATACAACAAACATGGCCATGCAAGCCACAAAAAGTAGCAATGAAGAAAGCTCTCATGGTCTCCTCACCATAGTTACTAGCACTTCTTTCTATCTTTCTAGCTTTCTCTCTATATATCTATATATCTTTCTCCTTCTACTCTTATCAAGTGATGTTTAACAACTTAGTGATGGAACTCTTTATAGAAAGAAAATTTGCAAAACTGTTGTTATGCATTTTATCTTATATTAATGTTATATCTTATATAAATGCAATTGTGCAAAAGTCTTGTAGTCTAAGAAAGTACTTTGAGCAAAGAGTTCCTAGATTTATTGGGTGGACCATTTTTGTAATGAAAACCCTCTAGATTTATGATTTGGTTGGGTGTTCATCGACTATGATAAATTTAACATCCATCATACATTCTTCTCCATTGAATGCGTGGTTACCCTCCTTAAAGCTTGTTTAAGGGTTCGAGTGAGGCATTTTTTTTTTAATTCCTGAAATAACCTCTTTTATGACTCACTTACTTTTTATTGGACAGAGCATTTTCTAAAAAAAACGTTTTTCTATTAATGAAAGACAATAACACGTCTTTTCTTTGAAGACAGTGTGTTTAAAATTAAATGTAACTAGAGAATGTGGCTCTATTTAAATCGTTGTTTACAACATATTAATAAATTTTCTACCTTTTATCAATAAATAAATAAAAATAAAATGTAGCTAGCAATAACCTTTATTTTTTAGGAAATTTTGAGGCAAAGCGATGCTTCATGGCAGCAGAGGCAATGCTCTCCATTTCAAAGTAAAGGCAATGACACTTTAGTAATTATGAAAAACAATAGTGGTAATTTTGCAAAAGTATATTTTCCATAATTACAAGATTGCCACCACCATAGGTAAAAAGTCATCCTTCGCTTTTTCGCCATTAAGCTGAGCTCCTCTTTGTACTTAAAACTATTGTTTATTAGAATTTAAATATGAACACACAAACTCAATCGGCTAGTTTATGACCATGGTAAAAATTGTACTCCATGCATTCCTTCATCCAAAATGAAAGATGTAAAAGGTAGATCTGATCAAGACATAACTACATCTCTTTACGAATAAAAAAGTATGTCTTGGCAGGGGTATTTAGAGAATTACAGGACAAGGTTTCAATTGATAGAGTTCATCTTTTTACCTATTGACAATAGAGGATTACATTTGGTGAAACTTTCTACTCTAAAGTCTTAACAATTGATCGTTTATAAAAATATTCATCCCTCCAACTTTTGAAATTAATCACCACTCATTTTGTTAGTGCCTAATTGTTTCTTTTCCCATTCTTTTCTTTGTAACAACAAATCCAAGCAATATGTGATTACATATTTTAAAATTAGGACTCTATTACACATGCACAAAGATAAATAATTTATCAAATTATCCATTGCATTTAAATGACATCTTTCTTTCTCTCTACTCTGTGTTTGGGTGCCCAACAAAAAGGTCACTCAATTTATTATTCTGAAAATTATAATTTTAATTATATAATCAATTTCTAAACTTTCATAAAAAAAAAAAAGTATTTTATTTCCTCATAAACTATCTTCAATATATTTCTTTAAACTTAGAGTGATCCTAATTTGTACTAGTACGTATTCCAGTCCACTATTTTTAATATTTTTACCTAATTTTTTTGTTGAAATATACCCTAAGGAATATCAATTAAAATTAATTTCCCTATTATTTTTAACCAAGTTATTTTTTAACATAATGTTGATGTTTTTAAAAATATTTGGCTTCCTTGGGTATTTGGAATGCCCACACTCTAGTATAGAACTTAACGGTCTCTTTGTTTATTTTCAACATTATTTAGCCTCATTGGTATCTAACTAATTTTGAATTAATAAAGTATAATAGTGATTATGCTGGTAACACTTATCTTTATTTTTTATTTTAATATTATTTCGTAAATCACACAAAATCCATAGGAGTGAGTAAAAAGAAGAGAAAGTACACCAGTCTCTTGTTCATCTTTTGAAAACAAAGCTAGACGTAAGCGCCCTTACAAGCAAGTATCTTCATCTACTATTTTAATAACAAAAATCTATGAACAGAAGCCAGAACCATATCTTTCTTCCAGTCACGTCGTGGTTAATTAGTTGGTGGTAAAGTTATCTTCCTTGATGAAATTCGCAGAGTAGGTCCAGGTGCAGTGAGGCGGGCACAATAGTCCTTAAGCAAGGGAGGGAACAACGGATTCAAAGGGAAGATCGTGGGCCAGCAATTCTCACTAATCTTAGTAATGGCTTGGCAACATTTATGACCGATCAAACCAACTTGATTGCTCAAGATCGAGGTCAGGACCTGTTCCACGCACCCTTCTATGGTTTGGAGGGACGCTAAGCATTTCCCGATTTCTAGGTCTAACCCAAACAAATCCACTTGGTCGTAGCTAGGTTCTAAGCTGGCTTATCCGAATGCAACAAATATGGACATGCAAGCCACAACTAGTAGCAATGAAGAAAGCTCTCGTGTTTTCCTCACCATAGTTACTAGCTCTTCTTTCTATCTTTCTAGTTTTCTATCTTTATATCTTTCTCCTTCTACTCTTAGCAATTGATGTTGAACAATTTAGTGATGGGGCTCTTTATAGAAAGAAAATTTGCAAAACTGTTATGCGTTTTATCTTATATTAATGCTATATCTTATATAAATGTAATTGTGCAAAGCCTTTTACTTTGAGAAAGTACATTGTGTAAAGAGTTCTTAGACTTATTGGGTGGACCATTTTTGTAATGAAAACCCTCTAGATTTATGATTTGGTTGGGTGTTCATCGACTATGATAAATTTAACATCCGTCATACAGTCTTCTCCATTGAATACGCGGTTACCCTCCCTAAATGCTTGTTTAAGGGTTCGAGTGAGGTATTTTTTTTTATAATTCCTGCAATACCCTCTTTTAAGACTCACTCACTTTTTATTGGACAAAGCATTTGCTAAAAAAACGTTTTTGTATTAATGAAAGATAATAACACGTCTTTTCCTTGAAGAATTTGTGTTTAAAATTAAATGTAGCTAGCAATAACCTTTATTTTTTTACGAATTTTTGAGGCAGAGGGTGGTTCATGGCAGCGGAGGCAGTGCTCCCCATTTCAAAGTAAAGGCAATGAAACTTTAAAAATTATGAAAAACAATAGTGGGAATTTTGCAATAGTATATTTTCCATAATTACAAGATTGCCACCACCATAGGTAAAAAGTCGACATTCGCTTTTTTGCCATTAAGTCGAGCTCCTCTTTGTACTTAAAACTATTTTTTTTTAGAGTATAAATATGAACACACAAACTCACTAGACTAGTTTATAACCGTGGTATAAATTGTACTCCGGTAGTAACTCGCCCTTCACCCAAAATGAAAGAAGAAAAAGGTACATCTGATCAAGACAAAACTGGATCTCCCTACCAAAAAGCATAAAAAGTATGCCTTGGTAGGGGTATTTTGTGAATTCCAGTACAATGTTTCAATTGATAGATTATGTCTTTTTACCTATTGACAATACATCAATTGATAGATTTTGTCTTTTAAGCTTTTGACAATACAGGTTCTTTTTACCTAGTGACAATACAGATTTACGTTTGGTTGCACTTTCTATTTTAAAATCTCAACTATTAATTGTTTATAAAAATATTCATCCCTCAAAATTTTTCAATTAATCACCACTCATTTTGTTAGTGCTTAATAGTTTCTTTCCCCTTTCTCTGCCCATGGTTACAACCACAGTGAGCATTTAGAATTTTGCCTCTAGGCTTGCAGCTCCATAAGCATTACTAATCCCTTGTTTGTTTCAAGCAAGGTAATGGAGATTCGTCCTAAGTAACCAAAGCGTCGAGCGGGAACGAGAGAGCGTCAAATTTCAATTTAGAATAGAGTCGAGAGCGCCTCCGGAGCGTCTATATATATATTATTCAACTATCTTACAACAAAAAAAAATATATCGTTGGCCAAGGTTTAGGAATCATAAATGCTTTCTATTATCTTAATTATATAAAATAATTTAAAAGAATGAGTAATTTGGAAGGACGGTCTACTCAATGTATTTTTAGTAGTTAAAGTACAGTCGGGGTAAGAGTTTAGGTGTAGAAAAATTAAAAGAAAAAGCACAAAAAAAAAGTAAAATATTGAGTTAAAAGATGCCGAACTTGAAACCTGAAAAGACATATAGCTCTGAGTCTCTCACAAAAGAAAGACTCAAAAATTGTTTTCCCAACCCCCTTAAGGGTAAAAATGAAAAATTCTGAAAAAATAACAAAACAAAACCCTTTCGTTTTTCACCGTCTTCCTCTTCCTCTTCCTTATTACATAGTTACAGAGTGACGAAAATGGCCGCCATTAACACAGCAGGTAACGATATGTACACTTTCAATCCACATGCGGATCTTCACGTTTGAAACCGCACTCTATGAAATAGCAAATCGCGCTCTCAAGGCGAATCCGCTCTCAAACCGTGAGAGCGAGGTTTGAGGGCGGGAGCGAGAAGCATATTGGACGGTTTGGGTTACTAAGGATTTGTCAGCTAAAAAAAATGTGATTTCTAGGATTAATAACTGGTGAGTGGACCTCCTGCTTACCACATTACCAAGGTAAAGTATAGCTCCAACTTCCCACTATGCACTAATACACATCCACAGAACCCCTAAGGTTTAGCTGACCACTCATTCCATAAATAGATGGTAAAACTGTAACACAATAAAATACCAAAAGAGGGGGGTTCATTCACAACAGCCACAGCAAATTCTCCTATTCTATGAAGATAGACCACCAGAAGCCTCCCCAGACTCCCCTCCTACCCTAAGAAAAAAGAAAGAAAAGAGAAACTAACATAACTCACTTCCTCTTCTTGGAAGGTGGCTGAGGAAGCTCTTCATCTTCTTCTTCCTCTTCATCCTCGTCTTCGTCCTCATCTCCCCCATCATCATCGTCTTCGTCATCATCATCATCTTCCTCTTCATCATCCTCATCTTCGCCTCCATTGCCATTGGCCTCGGCATCATCCTCAGGATCCCCTTCATCCCCATCTTTCCCTTCTTCACCAGACAAATCATCATCATCTTCATCATCTTCCTGATCATCTGTTTTAGCATCCTCGTCATCATCCTCGTCATCCTCAGTTTCACTAGCATCCTCGTTCTCAGGATCAGGCCGTTCAACTCTGTGAAGCTCAGCTATAGGAAACCTGCAAAGCAGTTGCACCTACTTGCTCAACCGAATTTACCCTTTCTAAGCAAGAATGTAGAATTCAAACGCAGGGAGAAAAATCCCTCCTACCTTTCATCTGTGTCAGGAACTTCTGGGAACATGTTCATACTGTTGGGCAGAGATCCCATCTGAAACAAACTTAGCTCGTGTGGGTAAGAGAATACACAAGGGATATTGATTTTATTTTTTTTAAATCCTTTTGATGGCCAATTCTTTCAGATATATAGTAAATATACACTAATAAGATTTGCAAGTGTATCAGTGTAGGGAGGAAATAAAATTCATAAATGAATGCATCCAACAGAAGGCAAGGAACAGCAATGCAAAAGATGTGCAAATCAGGTAAGAAATAACTACAGAAAATAAGCAAAAGAAATCTATGACTCATCCATATCCGACCCTTTGGGGAACCCTCTGTTTTCAACATCTATCGAAACCCTAAAGGTCAATTTCTGTTTGCACCCTTGGAAGTTGGAAGTGACAGGAGACCTCATCCATGACATTTATAGTACCAGAAAATAATGTAGAAAATAATAATGCTAAGGGGCCCCAAAAATTCAAGTCCTAAGCCCCTTGTGTTGCTTGTGCGCCTCCGCCCCAACATGTAAATTTAAACCCCTAGGTTTCAGAAAATGCTAACGTGGCGGCGTGGTTGCACGCACACGAGTGGGGGGAGGGTTTGGGGATCTTTTGAATGATTCTAAAGGGAATAAACAATATAGCAAGCACAAAGAGGCTCCAAAAAATGACCATTTTTCCTATCAGTAATCATCAAAATTATATAAATGAAGAGAAAGTACAGCAACAGGAAAGAGCAGTAGACTAAAAGAAAGAGGAGCATAAAGAAACAAAACTGATTCCTATCAAAAAGCCCCCTAAACAAAACAGGGGAAAGAAACAGGGAAAGAGGGCCCACCAACTTCCTGGCAAGATGCCTACGGTCGCTTCTTGCAATAAATCTCACCCAAACCCATGTCTACATGCCAAATAGAGCATCATTCTAAGATCAGGTGTAAACGTGCGATCCTATACAATAGGAAGAAAAGGACAAGTCTTCGAACACTCTTGTTCTCTTTTTATGACCTCAGACAAAACAGACCAAATCGCCTCTCAGACAAATTATCTACACTCACCAAAGACCAATAAGATTAAAATTAAAATTATAAGGAAGACCCAATTCACACTTAGTCGAGAGAGAAAAGGTCCCCAAATCTCATAAGCAAATAGGACACTACAAAAGCAAATAATTCATAGATTCTTTTGCATGGAGGCACAAAAAATAACAATTAGTTATCCATCACCCTCAATTTTTCAATTGGTCACATGTGAAACCTTATTCAATGTCGTAGTCCAAAGGAAGAAAAATTTCTTCAAGGGAATATTAAGATTCCACACGGACCTATAAAGAAATAGGGGTGAGGAAGCTTAAGCAAAAGAATGTAAGAATGATCTCACTAAAAAACAATCATTGTGGTCTCTAAACCAAATCCATTTGTCCCTAACCTAACTACATGGTGGGGACTAGGGAGAAACTACTCTGCAAAAGGCGGAGCAAATCTTCAATTCAGATCGCGCCTTAATCTAGGCTACCAAACCACCTCGTTGTTCCACATCTCAAAGCACTTTGACACGAAAGCATTCTTACCAAAGGCAAGAAGTAAGATATTTCCATAAATGTCTTTGATTTTCGCCAAACCACATCACAGATCCTCCAAAATTTGATTTGCGGCCCATCTCCCACCTTAAATCTAACGAAAAAGTGACAACAAGTTAGACTCCGCCATAATTCATTTCTAAGAACCCAAGCCACGTGAGACCCTAACCTCCCTAGGATCCCAACAAGAGGACTTCTCATATTTTACAACTATATTTCACCATAACCTACCACTTCCCTCCTCAAATCTCCGCACCCATTTACCTAATAGCACCTTATTCATGTCTACTAAAGGTTTGCAATTCAAGCCCACCACCCCTCAACGGATGATAACCATGATCCCACGCTACCAAATGTTTTGAACTAGTCCTTTTTTTTCATTCCAAAGGAAATCCCTCTCTAGGCACTCAATTGTTTCAACGATCGAACGCAGAATTAGTTAGGTTGGACAGACAATAGGTTGGTAGGTTTCTAAGGATGCTTTGGTGAGTTTCAATTTTCCTCCATTTGACCAACAAACTTACAACAAAAACCCAAAATATATAGGTAATTCTCAAGCAGCATCATGTGGAAACATTTAACCATCACACAGATTATAAAAGCAGAAACATGAGGAAACATTTAACCATCACACAGATTATAAAAGCAGAAAGATCGCATGCAACAACACTATATAAATAATTCTGTGCAAAATGAAACCAGACTCATCAGCAAGATTGCCAGCAACAACACTACTTTCATGAAAATGAAGCCAAACACATCTGGAGAACCCCTATTCTCTACAATCCTTTTCAGCTAAACCTAGTTTTGAAATCACAAAACAGCTAAGGCAACTCTGTAAATGCCCTAAAACAAAGAGAATGACAAGTTGGCAACCCTTCTAGTTACGGAAACACCCAAGTTTTGACATCATGAACAAACCTAGTTTTAGAAGGAAAACAGAAGGCCTGAAATGATAAAAAGAACACATTAGTTAAAGTGAAATCCATTCTTCCCAAAAACTCCAATGTCCAAAGAAAAATTTCAATATCCTAAACTAAAAAAATAGGGGAAGAAAAAAAAAGAGCATGAGAGAAATAACATTTCCAAAAAATAAAAAACTATAAGCTTAAGAAAGCAAAACAAACAAGAGCATAATTTTTTTTTTAAAAAAACTAGTAACAGAAGTAAAAAAAACAGCTTCAAAACACAGTAATACAACAAAACCCATTTCTTCAGAGAAATCCCCGGGAAATCCGTAGCCCGCGTCATAAAAATTACATCTTTACATCAAAACACAAATATGAACAATATGAATAAAAAAGGGGGAGTGGACTGAAATTAAAATATACCGCCAAGAGAAGCCAAACAAGAGATTTTCCAGCAACCAAAGCCGTCTCAACCACCAAAGCTTCCATGACAGAGCAGGCCATCCGCTCGAGAGCAACACTTTCAGAGCAGAACCTCTCCATCTCCATTGCACCCGCTTCTACCTAGATATACAAAGATACAGAAAGAGAGAAATAACGGAGAGAAACGAGAAACCCTAGCTAAGAAAAGAAAGCAAAAAGAAGTCTCAGAGGTTCCATTAGAGAGAGAAGCGTAAAAACGGAAGCTTTGATGCAGGGGAGGATTAGGGTTTTGTCGGTAAACTTGGGGTTTGGTCGGGTAAATGTAGGGTTACATGGGAAATATATTATTAGGGTTTTAGTTTTGTTTTTTTTTCCTTTTTGTTTTTGGCGTTTTAGGGCTTTGTGGATATAAATTGCAATTGGAGTGTCGTTACAAAACACACACCCCCAAAGAAACCAAAGGGGAATTCTTTTACATCAATGATCAATCTATCTGTTACTGTCTGTTAAGAGTTCAAAGGAAATTAGGGTTTTGTTGTTCGTTGCATATCCATGCCACGTATTCGTTGTGATAAGAAAATGATAGATGTCCAGACTCTCTGCATACCATTCTCATTTCTTTCTTTTAGGGTAAGGCATCACTGATGGCTGTCAATGAGCCGAGCTAGGTTGCGAGTTGGCTGGATTCGTTTCGAAGAAATGAGCCTAGTTTGAGTTGGGTATTTGAGCTCGTTGAGACGACTTTAAATGATTGAGCTCGTTTGTTAATCAAGCCGAATACAAGCAACGAACAGCTCAACTCGGTGTAGCTCGATTAATTTTACTGTATTACTTATAATACCTTAATAATATTAGTTTTCACATAAAAGTTAAGAAACATAAATATGAATTTAATGTTGAAGTAAAACTTAAAAGGTAACTTCACCCTATCATAATTTATAGATTTTCTATATCATGTTTCTCCCCATTAGCCTCACGATAGTAACTATGTTCAGTTCTTAAATTTTTATTTTTATTTTTACTTTTTTGTTGAGGGAGAATCTAATAGGCATGTTTAGGAATTTGATTTGAATTTTTTTTGGTTAAAATTAGGGATAAACAAGCCTAAAAAAATAAGACAAGCTTGCGAGCCAGTTCGAGCTTGAATACTTATAGACGAGTCGAGCCCAAGCTAACATTCGAGAGCTAATATTAAGCTCGAGACGAGCTTGAGTCAACATATATATGCCACGAGCCAAGCTTGAACCAACATATATATGTTGCCCAAGGATTGGACCCTAAAGGAGGGGTGAATAGGGTCTATGACAATTTAAAAATTCTTCATATTTCAATTATACTAATTAAAAGGGAAAAGAATTATGCAATTTTATACAAACAGTGTAATACCAATAAAATAAATAGTAAAGTTAGAGAAAGCAAACACAAAGATATTGTTCACAAGGTTCGGCAATCCCACCTATATCCCCGCCTCAAGCTATACCCGCTAGAGTATTCATCACGATTTTCACTAATCGCATATCTTCTTCCAAGTGAAGATCAAACATTTACAATCCTCTTATGAGTGAGGATCAGACTTTTAAATTTGTCTTACGAACGAATATCAAGTCTATTTGTAAAAGAACAATTCTTTCTTGATTTTACAAAGCTCCCCGCTTCGAGGATAAGAATTCACCGATTGTTGATTTTCAAATACTCTTGTTGAGAAATGTTTATAGTCAAATTTTTCTCTTAAAACGAGCTGAATAATCATTTGATAACTCACTAAAAATCTCTCAAAGATTGGAGTTGAATAGCTCAAGATATGAGATTTGGGATTTCTAGATTTGACTCAATAGATTTTGAAATTTAAGCTTTGGAGTTAATGATTGGAGTTGTAGATCATCTAATTCTAGTTCATAAATCATTCCATTTTATAGCATTTGTAAAATTAAGGCCATTGAGATATTGAGAAAGATATGACCATTGAAAAATAGTTGTTACATGTTTTTTTTGAATCGCACAAGATTTCGTCAACGAGATTAGGTGGGCTCATTGAATTTCTCAACGAGATTTTGGTTTTCTTTAGAAATTTCATCTTAAACAGACTTAAATGATGGAAATGAATTTTTTGGTTTTTTGACTCATCTTTATCATGATTTTGGTCTTTCCAAATGATGTCCTATGACTTTAGAATGTTATTCAATTTTAGTCTTAGGTTCCTAAGGTCAATTTAGGCTTTGAGCTTTTAATCAACCAAACTTTAAGGACTTTTTACATAAGTCTTAAACAGTCTCACTAAAATATAAAACATTAAAATCTTCTAGAGAGTCTTCATTTTTCTTCAACTTGGTCTTGGATCTTGATTTCATCTTTAAGCTTCTTTGACCAAGATGACTTTTTCATCTTCATGACTTAGATTGATATGATCTTTAATTTGCTACAGTAGCTTGTTTTGACTTGATGACTTGATGAAGGAATCCTTCTTAAGCTCCTTCTTAAGCTTGATGTCATTTCAATGTTTTTTCTTTGAATAATTTGTTAATATTCTTCATAAATTGAATTACACGTAAACTCAATAGAAGCATTAGTAATACAAATGACATTACATTATTGTGTTATCATCAAAATTAATGATGTTACCTTAAGTTGAAACCTCAAGGCTAACAATATATGTCACTAGCCGAGCTTGAGCAGCACCCAACTCGACTAGTTTACACCTCTAGTAAGACATTCCTCTGCCCATTTACACTCTTATATCTACAATTGTAATTTCTCCTTTTCACCTACCCAAAAACCCAAAGTTTGATCTAAATTATAATCTAAGTTGCTCCTCTAGTTCATGTATGCCCTCATTTGAGGGAGGTCCTTAACCCATTTCCATTTTGGGGGAAGAGATCTACTAATTCTTGATTCCAATTAGGAAGAAGAATCTTGAACTAAGAAATAGTCTAGAAGCTTAAAAAATGGTACCATGTGTATATTTCCCATTTAGGCTACTTGTTTTGGCAGGCCAACCCTTTTTGATGGATGTGGCCTACTTTTAGATGTCGCCAATACGTGGGTATATAGTCCAACCCATTGAGTGGTGTGACCAATCCATTTGGTGGTTTGGATTTAGGTTCAGGCTAATGAGCTTTATTCTTTACACCCAGACCTGGATCGTGGGAGATTCATTTAGACTTCGTGCTCGTTAATCTTGTCTTTTTTCAGAAATCTCTAACCAAAATAAAATTGTGGCAAAAATATTGTAAGAAATTTATTTGTACACAGTAAAACCATTTGGCAACTCGTGGTGATAGACGAGTTTTTTTACAAAACTAGTTGAGTTGCACAAGACACGTGCAGTACATTTAAAATAATATTAAAAATTAATATAATATAAAATTTTATTATCTATACCCTTATAAAAAGTGTGTAATTAGAACAATACTGAAAAATCATGTTTAGGGAGCAATGTTTACTATTAGTGTTGACAACATAAAATAAAAAGAGAACAAAAATAATCTTTGGATTGGTGAATTTATGATGTCATTTTTTTTTTTTGGTATTCCACAACTCTAAAAAAAGAGCTAAAAAAGATATTCATTAACTACACATCGTCAACAAAAGAAACCAGCTTCAATAAGAAGAAAAGTTTTAAATAATAATAAAATTCAGGAATTAAAAATATATCTCAATTCTCATCACTTAAAACTATGTAAATAAGAGTATAAGAATTAAAAATGTATCTCAATATATCTCATCTCATCACTTAAAACTATGTAAATAGGAGTATATAAAGAGTGACACATGTTGTTGCCTTTCTTTATTGTTGCATTGTTGTGCACCGAATAAGAAAAGGGCAACATTATTGACCAGTATTAGTATTAGTGAGTCTGCATTAGTAGTTTAAGTTTAGACTCAAGTAGGGCGCCTCCTCACCAATGCATTACTATTAGGACTTTGCTACTGAGACCCTCTTAGGGCCGAGACCATGCTCTAAGAGAGCAAGATTTCAGGTGGGGCCCATTTTACATGGTGGGCTCCACCTCAAATCTTGCTCTTTTAAAGCATGGTCTCGGCCCTAAGAGGGTATCAGAAGCTTTATCTTTACTATTTGGCGATGCAGAACATCTTGACAGCGGACTCCAAGTAGCAGAATTCTACTATTATATACATGGTAATCAGAAAATTAAAATTAATATAAAAATAAATAAATAAATAAAAGAAAAAAATGAAAATATATCAAAGGACTTCACAAGCTTGGAGAAGAGTTCTTGATGCGGAAGTAGGTTGAGATGCTTGAAGCACAGGTTTTTCTCGATGCTCCTTCCAATTGGAAATCCCTAGAGGATTAAACAAAATTTTATCACAATTCAAACAAAGAAGAATCACAAAGAAGCAAGTGAAAGCCTCAAGTAGAGGTAAAGTGTAAGCTTAAATCTGGGAGAACTCATTTTAGAATTCAGTCATGTAGATTTGTGACTCGCTATGTGATTGGACCACTGTTCAATTGAACTCTCTCCAAATTCAATTGCACCCACTGGTCAACACAAATCCTTTTTAACTCTTAAGAACTGTGGTTAAGATTCACTAACCCATGTAGTTTACCAATATAACCTTAGTTTTGGAGAAAAAATTTATCCTTAAAGGTTACAAATTCTTAACTATAGTTAATTATTTTTTAACAATCAAGGTTAGGATATGATTCACTCATTTATGTGGTTAAAATTTTAAAATATTTTTTCTAAAAACTAATTTTAAAATTATTTAGCACTAAGGTTAAGACACATGGTGAGCTTAGGGAGGTGTCTTAAACATAATTAATAAAGCTTAAAAGGGGCATGTATTGACTTGTGGGGTACAATTGAACTTAAGAAAGTTCAATCCCGATTGACTATGATTGGTTCTCAGCATCTATCCAATCGGTCATGATCACCTGCTTGCATGCCGCGTGTCTACATATATTGTTGAAGGACAATGGTTTCCAACCCAGTAATCACGAAGGCGATGAGATGATGGGCATCACTCATCATAGATGATGTATGTGATATGGACATTTTGAGGAATCATGTGGTTAAAATCAAGAGAGATCATAAGCGGAAGAAATTAAAAAAGGATAATTTTAGAATAATATGTTCTACCAAGTTGTTTGGACGCTAGCAAAGTTAGTCTCTTTTTATAGAGATATAGATAAATTTGGTAACATCATCTTATTGCAAGGGTAGTTATTTTTTAAAAATAATTTAGCATTAGGTAGTCAAGTCAACAAATATATGTGGGTTATTCATCAACCATTACGAATTTTTAAAACAAAACGTGAAAATGTCTACCCTGGGCAGACATAGGAGTTATTGAATACCAAACAGCACCTTAGTCTAGGATATCTTCTTCATGCTCAAACTCGGGTTGTTGGAGGCCATCATTAGGCCCAATTTAAATGTAAGTTTTCACCTAACATGTCTTTTTTTTGATATCTTGAGCCTAACTCAGACTAATCTCACGTGTTGCATAGGGAATACCCTCACTCCATTCACCCGATATTGAGGTGAGCCAGGAATCGAGCTCAACACCTCTGGGTTTACTGTACGTCCTTCGGCCACTAGGCTACACCCACGGCCCACAGGGGTTTCTTCATCATGTCAAACCCAGGCCGTAGGAATCCAATTGTTTGCTATTGACCCAAATTTGAATGTATAAAGTCCTTTTTTTATTTCCATTAAAAAAAAGTCCTTTTTTTATAGGCTATAGTCATCTCTATGTAATTTTATAAGGTGTGTAGAAACCTTTAACAATTTACAGATGTATAAGGACCCTATATATATATATGCATATATATGTGAAAAATAATAGACTTCTAAAATGAAGAAGAAATTTGATGGGATAGTTTGTGGTCTTGTAACCTATATAATATTTTCCATAAGTTTCCTTTTAAATCATCCATCTCTAGTCAATTAGTGGTCACTACGGGGAGGTGCAAACCACCTCTACCCCTCTTCTAAAAACCCCAAATTTATTTTAAAATTTCCCTTACTCAGGAACTGATCAGTAGATCCTGATCACGGATCTACTGTACACTGAGTACAACCCCCCCCCCCCCGGTGCAGTCCTTGAGGACCAGTATCAAAGCTTCACCTAGCCTTTTTACCCCAGATGAATACTTTTTTTTTATTGGGTAACGGAGGGTGTCCCAAACCCTTCGAGGCAAGGATTAGTCCCTATAGGTGTCCACTCAGAATTTTCCTATACGCTTTACACATGCAGAGTGTTTTGATCAGACATCACAAAATTCACAATCTCATCTCTGGTCAATGAATTATTATTCCAGACTGTACTTTATATAGGTCATCATTTCAGCATTAGATTAAAAAAGAGGTGAGGTACTAATTGTTTTCTGTCATAGGATTAAATAATATAGATCCAGACTAAAATAAAGCTTTAATGGAACTGTGGGGATCCTCCAAACTGTGAAATATTTGATCCATTGCCATTCTAAGATATGATCCTCAATTGACGACTTTGATTGACAGTTTTTGTGGGGTATCCATTGCTAACCTGGATAAGTTCTTGTGACAGTAAACATCCATCTATCCAGCGTTTCTTTGGTTTGTGGTCAATCCAAAACCTGGCCCTGCAAGGACAGTGTGGATTGAAGAAAATGAAAACATATCCCACATTCAAGAAAATTGTCAAATCCCGACTTCCAGTCCAGAAAACTCGGCGTAGTATATATAGTCACTTCTTCTTCAGAAACACATGATTTCATGTAAGCTCCAAGATGTATCACACTGACCATTCAATTAAATGTCAAAAAAAAGTCAAGGGAAAAGGGCACAGGACAGGGGGAAAAGTTCAATTGACCACATAAAAATATATACTTTTTCGCACCTTAACTTATTATTGCCTTACTATGTACTGATTTAATCCCAAAGACGGGACAAGCAGATGTCATCGCAGTAAACAAGCTTTGAATCCTTTTTCTAATGCCTGTGCATCCAAATTCTTCCCAATGAACACGATCTTGTTTGTTCTTGGTTCATCTGGGCCCCATAACCGATCAGGGGAGCCCTGGAATATATCATGAACACCCTGCTCATGGAATCAAGCAAAATTAGTTCAACGTCCTCAAACAACCATGAACTTAGATGGTGTAAATTGGAGTGTCAATCATGTATGATGTAACTATATCGAAGACAATGGCATGATGGTAAAAACAACAAATCAGCTTAATATGCTCAAAATTGCTCTCTATCCAACCCTAACATCACCCAGCACAAAAGTACTTTCGAAATCTTTCCATTTCTATAAAGTATAACTTAATAGTTAGGAAAAAATAAATAAATAAAAGAGTTGCTGGCCTTTGTTGGATTACTCAGTTTGCAAAAATAAGATCAAATAAGTAGTTTGAACTGAGATGGCATACAGATATGATAAACGTGAGGTACGTGCCCTTTTCAATGTATTGCAGTAGTCTATTCCCTAGTGATGTCAGATGCACAACACTGTATATTAGTATGGGTGTGAAACTTATGTTTAGGTCACTAGTTAGCTTAGTAACAGTCATACAAAATCCACACTATTCATCCTGTCTCAGGATGAACATGTGAAACCATAAATTATATTGAGGAAGCTCGTGTGCATAAATAATTTACCTAGCTGGGATTTCATAAGCTTTCTAGGATATACTTGCTACATTTATTAGATCTTATAAAACCTAGATTTATCCTCCAGCAAAAATTTTATTGATCACATACTGCTATTCTAATCGAGTTTGCAATGGTTATTGACTATGCATTTACTGACACGACACCAAGAAGCATTTTTATTTTTTGCAATGGTTATTGACTATGCATTTACCCACATGACACCAAGAAGCACAAAATGTTAAGAAATCCTGAAAAGGTAATAATGAGCATGGATGAAAATGTAGTAGTGCCACATCAGTACGGTTTGGCAGATACCATGGTAGTTCAACAATTTGAAGCAATTGTTCCTATCAAATTCAGGTGGTTCAATGTTTAAATCCGCTGGGGCAGCAAGGAAAGGTAGTGTATTAAATAGATCCAAAATCATCTAAATAATCAATCTATCATGAAACAGGAAAAGGGCAATAATATGCAGAAACAAGCTTCATAAAATACAAGCACAACCAAATAATAGTTAAACGAAAAGGCCTCAATAACATGGCATCTTAACCAGAAACAGAATCTTAAATAAAATATCAACTGACATGAAGTAAAAAGAAAACATCACTTGGACATGCGATTGATCTCATAAGTCAGTTTAAGCAGTCAGGAATGAAATACAGGAAACGACCAAAAGAAGATCAACATGCTTTGAAACGACTGTGACCCACCTGAAAGACGAATCTCTCATTCATACCCCCAACAGATAAAAGACCTTTCATACGATATATGTCATCACTACGTTCCAATAACAATGTACCCAACCACATATTAGCCTGCAGAAAATAAAGAGAGAGCACATCAGTCTTTTTCTCTTTTTTGGTAGAGAGAGTCAGTTGGTTAGTAGGTCTGTGGGCTACCACCACGTCACCATGGGGGATTGTCTTCCGATCCATTTGGGATGTCCCTCCGGGCTCAAAATCCTAGGATCTCTTTTTGAGGAGTGCACTCATGCCACCCTTCCTTGAGTGTGCGTGCAGAGAGATTGTTAGTCCAATAGTATCAGTTTTTGATACTCATGAGACAGGAACTTTGTCTGAAATTAAGAACATCATTCCTCCAAACTCCAAAGGGCTGTTAGGAAGAAAATGTAGAAATGGTTTTGACTCATTCGGAAATAACATGCTCGGCTCAAAGTTCTGTATCAGAAGTTTTGACAAGAATATTAAGAGACAACTGTGGAGTAAAGACTATATATTCAAAACAAACAAGATTGCAAGAACCAACCAACCTTCTCAAGATCTAGATTCCCTTCACAAACTATGCTGACAGAAGAAACACCAGGATCATGAGTGTGATCGTGGGCATGGTGATCAGCATGATGTTCTGCATGCCACAATGTAAACAATAATAATATTCATATAAGCAAAAAAGGAAGTACATGTATCACATTAAGATCCCAACTGGAGATTAAAATACTATAGCCAATGACAATAAGCATTTTGTCAGAAATGGGAGTAAATAAGAAAATATCAACCAATTACTAGGTCATGATAGGCAAACCAATTACCAAGGGACCATATGCACTGCTAACTAGAAATATACATTAGTTTTCATCAGATACAAACCATTTATATAAATATGAACTATAACAAGTCTCTTTTTTTCTTGGTCTGCTGCTTTTGACAACACCAGAAAAAACAGACCCGGAAACTAAACTAACACGGCCTGGGTGAAAACACAACTTTGTGCCCCATAAAATCAAGGTATTATCCATCAACTGTCATGACATTGTGGAAGATTGTGATATACTTTACTAGTGAGAAGGCTGTATAAGTACAAAACAGCCTAGATAGAGAGAAACAGAGAGAAGGTGGCAACAAAGCACCCTAATTTATAGTCAGCCCTCCTTTTGGTTGAGGGACATGTGGCAGGTGTTTTGGCCTACCAAGAAAACCCATGAAACGGATCTCCCTTGAGGGACACGTGGCAAAATATCAACCCAAATGGTGATGCCTAGGCCGTTCAATCAGACGTCCAAAAAAACCTGCCACCAGGCCAATGGATCCCAACATCTGGTGACATGGCAGGTGCCTTTTGGACGTCCTAGAAATCTCCATTTGGGCTGTTTATGCCACATGTCCCTCAAAGGGGGTCCACTTCCATTAATGCAACCCTAAAAAATTAATAAATTTTCCCAACCCTATTGCCTTCGTATACTTAATAATAATTATACACTTTGGACATCCAAAAAAAACCTGCCATGTCACTAGGCTAATGGACTCAAACATCTGGTGACGTGGCATGCATTTTTGGAGCTTTGTTTGGGCTATTTTTTGCCACATGTTCCTCAAGGAGGGTCCGCTTCACATAACCATTAAAAAAATAAGTAAATTTTATCAATCCTCTTGCCTTTTTATTACTAAACTCTGGAACAAAAAACTCCGTTTGTTTTCAAAAATTCACGTATTATTCACGCCAGGGGCGGAGCCACATGGGGCCCAGGGGGGACTGAAGCCCCCCCTGAAATTTTGAAAAAAAAAAATCTATTGGTTTAAGAATGTTGTTATAGGAGAATAACCTAGGGTGAGAAGTAGCAGAACAAAACCTTGCTTCCTTTTACTTAAAAACGCATTTACTTTTTGTTATTTCAACTTTTGTGAGTTTTGCTTTACGGAAAGAGAGGAGATTTGGAGGAGATATCGAGTGAAAAGGGGGAGAAACCGAGTGACTTTGTGAAACCCTTTTTCAATCTTCACTGCCGAATGGCCTGAATCCCCCGATTTTCACCACTGTCGACCGAAATCTCTCTTTAATCTCTACCTAAATAAAAGAGGGGTAAGAGTTGGGAGGAAAATTAAGAGCGAAAAGGTGAGATGAAAGTCATGAAACCCATTTCAGTTTTCACAGCCGAGGGCCCACGGATCACGGTGGCCAGTGCGGCGCCACGACGGTGCCACTGCTAGCCGCCAACAAACAACAAGTATGTTGTCTCTCTCTCTCAAGTCTCATCTCCTCTTTTTCTTTTTCCTTTTTTAATAGGATCTCCAAAGAAGAAATTAGAAATATATTATAATTTATTATTTATATATGGTGAATGGTGTCGGTGATTCCCCGACCAGAGAGAGTAACTCCTTGAGACTTGAGAGTCTCATTTGGGAATTGGGATTTCTGAGCACAAAAAAGAAAACGAAAAAAATCTTGAAGGAGACTAAGAGGAATTAAAAAATAATAAACCTAAGGTTGTTGGGGATTTTTTCATATATAATATATTTGTTGTGGATTTTCTCATATATTTGATTAATTGATTATCTGCCTCATCTTTAGAAAATTAGGGTTTTTTCATATATTTGATTATTTTCCATTTGACAATTGGCAGAGATAAATTTCAGTGTTCATCTACTGAATTTGCTTTTCGTGGAGGTTGGATTTCTTCGGTAGATATTGGATTTTGGAAAAGTAATTCCTAATTCCCATAATCCCATTGTTCCTAGGTAAGTTTCAAATACTCAAATATAATGTCTATCTAGAAAATCAGTTTGTATAAATTATAATTGATGAATTTAAGTCACCATGATGCTTGCAAGTGCTTTTTTTTTTTAATGTTGATTTATATTATGCACTTGTTGAATAGTCAGAATTAGTGATTTGGGATCCTATTTTTGTTCTGTTTTTGCTAAATTGTAGTCATTTGTTCTATTTTTACTGAATTGGTAATTGTGAGTTTTTGTGCATTTGCTTAGTAGCCTGAATCGTGGATCTATGTTTGCTAAATTTAGATCATTTGTTTTATTGTTGTTGGATTGGGGATCAATTGTGATTTCTTTAATTGGTATAGAAATTATGTAACTATAGTCTATAAAGACTAGATAATGATGGACTTATAAGATCCATATTTGTATAAAGTGGAGGATGTTTTTTTAGGGAGACAAAGTATGTAGTTTGGTGGTGCTCCCCTATATAGTGGATGGAATGCTCTACATTATATGTAATATTATTAATTATATGCTCTACATTGGGAAGAGATACCGATTAAAAGACACATTCATGTTTATCAAATAGTTTAACTTAATTTTAATTGAATTAATTGGATTTTGTATCAGTTATGGACAAGTATTTCAAAAGAAAGGCAATGACCGACCTACAACCTCCTATCTTAAAAAATGATAATCATGATCAAGTCCAGCCTACATCAAAGTCAATTCAACCAGAGGTTAATTTGACTGATCTTCCTGCAGATCCTGGGTTACGAATTCGGATTTCAAATTACAATCCTAATGATCAGGACGAAATTCGAAGATTGTATTTGCAAAAAGGTCCTTGTCAACCTCGTAATCACGATTTTCCTTATACAAAATTTGGAAAACAATTACGAAGGTTTAATCCCGCTTGGTTTAATGAGTATGGTAGTTGGTTGGAGTACAGTATAAGAAAAGATGCTGCATTTTGCTTATATTGTTATCTCTTTAGAATTGATAATGGAGAGCAAGCGGGTGGCGAATCTTTCGTGGTTGAGGGATTTAAAAATTGGAAGAAGAAAGAAAAATTTGAAGTTCATGTTGGAGAGCCAAATAGTGCTCACAACCAAGCTTTTACGGCGTGTCAAGATTTAATGAATCAGAAGCAGCACATCCGGACAGTTATGAGAAAACAGTCAGACCAATCTCGAAGGGATTATCGAGTTCGTTTGAATGCCTCAATTGATTGCATTCGATTTATTTTGCGACAAGGATTGGCTTTTCGTGGGCATGGTGAATCTGAGGACTCAAACAACAAAGGAAATTTTCTGGAACTTTTGCAATTTCTTTCTAATCACAATGAAAGTATTAGAAATGTTGTATTGCAAAATGCTCCTGAAAATTTGAAATTGACCGCACCTGATATTCAGAAAGACATTGTGAGTGCGGTTGCGACTGAAACTACAAACACCATCATCAACGGGGTTGGAGATGCCCTATTCGCCATTTTGATTGATGAATCTCGTGATATATCAATTAAGGAACAAATGGCTGTTGTTTTACGTTATGTAAACAAGCAAGGGTCTGTGACTGAGCGATTTTTAGGCATTGTACATGTACATGAAACCACTGCTATATCACTCAAAGCGGCAATTGATGAATTATTTTCCAAGCATGGATTGAGTATATCGAGACTGCGTGGGCAAGGTTATGATGGGGCCAGTAATATGCAAGGTGAGTTCAACGGCCTCAAAACACTCATAATGAAGGAGAATAAATATGCGTTCTATGTTCATTGCTTTGCGCATCAACTTCAATTGGCACTTGTCGCAGTTGCAAGAAAGCACAGTCAAATTTGCTCGCTATTCAGCACGGTGTCTAATATGGTGAATGTTGTTGGATCCTCATGCAAACGCCATGACATTCTTCAAGAGAAACAAGTTGATAAAATTATTGAAGCGCTCAAGAGTGGTGAACTTTTAAGTGGACAGGGCTTAAATCAAGAGACTAGCCTGAAACGGGCTGGCGATACACGTTGGGGCTCACACTATGGTACATTATTAAGCTTGATTGTCATGTTTTCGTCTGTGATTAGCGTTCTTGAGATTGTCGTTACGGATGGTTTTAGCATGGAAAAAAGAGGTGACGCCCTAAATCTATTAAAATTGGCACAGACTTTTGATTTTGTATTTGACCTACATTTGATGAAAACTATATTGGGAATTACAAATGAATTATCAAAGGCATTACAACGAAAAGAACAAGATATTGTGAATGCCATGTCCCTAGTGCAAGTGTCTAAGCAACGACTACAAATGATGCGAGATAATGGATGGGATTCTCTTCTAATTGAAGTTTCTTCATTTTGTGCCAAAGAGAATATCCCCGTTCTTAACATGGATGACAAGTTTGTAGCCCCAGGGCGATCACGACGCCATGTTGAAGAAATCACAAATTTGCATCATTATCGTGCTGAATTGTTCTACACTACAATTGATATGCAAATTCAAGAACTCAACAATCGTTTTACTGAGGTGACCACTGAATTACTTCTTTGCGTGGCATGTTTGAATCCAAGTAATTCATTTTGTGCTTTCGACAAGCAAAAATTGATCCGCCTCGCTGAATTTTATCCAGTTGAATTTTCAACAATACAGCTTATGGCACTTGACAATCAGCTTGAGACTTACATTATTGATATTCGTTCCAATAGTGAGTTTTCAGAATTGGAAGGAATTAACAACCTTGCTGAGAAGATGATCAAGACAAAAAAAGACATAGTATATCCATTAGTTTACTTGTTGGTGACACTCGCGTTAATCTTGCCAGTTGCCACAGCCACTGTTGAGAGGGCCTTTTCTGCTATGAAGATTTTAAAGAACCGGTTGCGTAATCGAATGGGAGATGAATTGATGAATGATTGTTTGGTCGCGTACATTGAGAAAGACATCTTTGATAGCATTGATAATGAGGCGATCATTCAACGGTTCCAAAATATGAAAACCCGTCGAGGACAATTGTAAAAAAAAAGGTTTTAATTACGAATTTTTTTGTGGAAACAATGTTAATTGATGTAATTAAACTTTTGGAATATATTTTCTTCTCTTTTTGTCATTTGCAATGGTAAAGAAGTGTAGCCCCCCCTGACCAAAAATCCTGGCTCCGGCCCTGATTCACGCATTTTTGTTTTGCCGAATTATTCGTGAATTATTGGATTCCCAAATTATTCGCGAATTTTCCAGATTATTCCCGAATTATTTTCTCAAATTTGGCAAAAAACTACTTATTTTGTATATTTTTTAAGCAAATTGGTCGGTATATTTTTATATTTATTTATTTGTTCCGATTTTTTCCCAAATTTTTCTGAACTTGACCTCTGCCGAATTATTCCCGAACCCCAACTTTGTCACTATGTTGCTAAATAATTAACCGTTCCAATTACTTAATCAATATACAGTTCCAATGTAGTTCCCTCTAGATATACTATTTTTACATCTTAATTCCGTTTTTTGTAGTCACGTGCCTGGCATGCAGAAAACTGGAAACACTGACATGCATATTATAGTCATATCGTAGCATGTGACAAACCAATGAGAAATAAATAGAAGATTGAAAAATTATGTGATGATTATACTATGGTTGCATGTGACATGCAAAAAAAATACCTAAATTTAAAATTCACAATCAAATAAGGCAAATCAATGACTAATGTTCAAAAAACAGAGAGAGATACAAATCAATGACATAATAATCACATTTCATACAACACGATATGTGATAGAATAATAGCCTTTAACAGCTCTAATCTAGATGTAACTGCAAGAACATCACTCATTGAAGCAATTGGATTTTACACTGACACTTATTAATACGTTTTATATACAGCATCACAAGTTCAAAGGTAGAAACCCACTAATTCTAATTTAATACTAATGGATACCAATATAGATTGTAATGAGATGTACCAGTAATCATATGGTGTATCTCATGTACTATGTTAAACAATATTTATCAGTTATAAAAACAGACGCTAAAACTACAGAAAAGGACAGATGAAAACTTCCACAAGGATTTATAAGCCGCAAAAGTTAGTATTTAACATGGGCATAGGAATACTCTTCCATAAGAAAAAAAATGGAAGATAAGGCTAAAAACCCTACTAAATCTGATTAAGGGACATTTGAAGTTTTCTAGACAATGCCAAAAAGTTATTATCGTCTCTGATTTCAAGACAAAGGCATGGAACTTAGATAACTATAACTAAGAAATAATTTATTACGGACAAGACATAGTATAGAAATTTTGACCAAAATGAGGAACCCAATCAAGGCATAGTAGAAGTAAAAAAGCAGATATTATAAACAAGAACCGGATATAATATAGTATATCATAATAATAACAATAACTCTTCAACAGAAATTTCCTTATACATGGTTGGAAATGGTTAGAGGTTTGCTCCGACAACAAAAAAAATGAAAACACCTCCATAACATATTTATGGTGAAAATATAAAAACCAGCAAATAAAACCTATTTGCGCTGAAAAGCATAAAAACATAACCACCTAATAGCTAACGCTATTGAACACTGTTGTCAGCTGTTGTTGACAACCTTGCCTTGAATGTATATCAGTTGACATACACCATGGTCAATATCCAGAAAGGGCATCTTTCTGTTCTCACATGAACAATCTGTTTTGTGCAGAAATTCAAAAGGCCAAATGAAGTTACCATGTTTATGGTCATGTTTGTCATCATGATGATGATGGTGATCGTGGTCGTGATCATGATCGTGACTTTTGTGGTCTTCCTTTGAACTTTCAGCATTGACAACACTCTCGATCCTGGCAAAGTTCCACAGAATGTTAGAGCTAACAACTCCAAGGGTAATAGGGAATCCAAAACAGGAACAAACAAATAAGAAAGCATCTAATGACGAAACAAGAAAACATTTCAGCACGTCTCAAGCGTAGAACACAAAATCATTAAAAAGTCTATTTGAGGGCAGTTCTATGCTGCATGAATGATACGTGTAATGGACCTAATGGAACACAATAAGAATTGACAAAACTAAGATCCTAAATTCCAATATTCCATTGAAATCCCTCCAAGGAGACAACAATAGATTTCTTATGGTGGATAGGCACCTTACCTTGGCCATTGGACGATACACTCCCTCCAATTTTCAGAATCGGAGAACGGCATAAATCATCATCATCATCAATGCCTTATCTCATTTATTTTGGGGTCGGAAGTCGGTACACGAATCTTGTTTCTCCATTCCTTTTTACTCAAAATGATACCTTTGTTTAATCATGTGTTATAAAATCTTTCCTCACTACCTCAATCGATGTCATTTTAGCCTTCCACTTGCACCAATTTACTCCTCACTAGGGCCGTTAGTAACCTTTGTTGAATGTGTTCAATCCATCTCAGTCGACTCTCTCTTATTTGATCACTCATTGGAGTCACTCCTAGATTCTCTCAAATGCGTTCATTTCTAATCTTATCTTTCATTGTCTTCTCACTCATCCATCTTAACATTTTCATCTCGCCTACACTAATTATATTAATATGTTACAATTCTTAGTAGCCCAACACTCTACTCTATAAAGTATAGGTAGTCCTATTGTTGTCCTATAAAGGTTTCCTTTTAGTTTAATAGGAAACCATCGGTTGCATGGCATTCCAGAAGCGCATCTCCACTTTAGCCATCCATGACCCAACTCTAATTCTATGTGCAGTAAGTGTGAAAACCCTGCTAAATCCAATGACATGAATCCAGACAAGGCAATAAATGAAAATAATAATGCCATAGATGCATGATATGAGTACGAGTCAAAATTTGAGATAGGTATAATATTTGAAATTCAGAAAATAAGTGTAACAATGATTTATTTGAGGATTCAAAAGTATATATAATTATATATATATATATATATATATATATATATAAAATATAGCCAAAAAGTATTTATTGTTATACAATAAATAAATAAAATAAAGCCAAAAAATAATATTCTCATACATTATCATTATATTGGATAATCTACAATGGGATACCTTATAAGTATAGATAAGGGCACAAATGACTGTAATAATGCTATATTTGCCACAAGAAACTTTTTACTGTAAAAGTAGACTCATGATCCGTAGTATATGTTAATTATATTGTACAAGGAAAGAAAAGACAAAATGATATCCAGAAGTACCACACCAGAAACGGGGGTCCAAATCCTACACAAGTCTGACATGGGTGATTCCCCATTAGAAAAATCTATCCAACATAGCCATCTGCCCAATTAGGTCAGAAACTCGTATTGTTTAGGCGGTTATCCTTAAACATAACATTCCATTAATAATGAGGGAAGGCAAACAGAATATGAACTGGTTAACTTGATCAAAAAATTTAGAGCAAACAAGAGAATATTGCCTGCAAAATTCATCAAGTACCATACTGTCTAGAGCAAGCCCAACGAGAGTGGTTTTAAAAACTCAACTACTCACTAGAAATTTTCACATTTCATGATTTCCATGACCAGATCATTTTTCAGTAGAACAAATAAGAGCAGTGTCCTTGTGTAGATAGGCGGCATAGTTTTGTTAGGCTGCAGCCAGTGTTCCACAATTAAAAGTTAAGAATTTGTACAAATTTTAAATCAAGGATTTGGGGAACCTCAAGTGTTTATATCATTTGAAACTAAAATAGTTTTATCCAAAAATTTAGGCTTGCACTTACTATGCTAGGTACTTTAGGGACCTTCTTCTATATGCAAAAGATTGAAAGACAAATTGGCCTTATTTCCCAACTTCAAACTGAAGTTCAGGCTAACACCAACAATTGAATTGAAGATCCAACATATAGAAATATCCAGTTTGTGGATTGATTTACTCAACAATCAATGCACCAAATTGTTATCGTAGTTGGCTCAAAGAAGGTTATCTAAGATCTAGAAATAAGTATTTTTTTCCAACACATCTCAAGATAATATATATGTGTGTGTGGCAGTGTTTTAAAAGGCATGTGAGACTCATTTTATGCCTAATGACTACCATACATTAACCAAAAATAGAGTTCTAGCCACATAAGTTAGATTTAAATTTACTTTTTCATATTCTTTTTCGCGACTGCTTGGCAACTTTATGCTGGAATCCAAAATCTGCCACATAAATTGATGACTGAACATCATCTGTCTTTCAATAAGTTTATGGATTAAAAAATCTAAATTGCAGCATTTGTTGGCTTTCAAAATTTATGTTTCCACGATATTATGATTGAATTATTTATAATATTTCCTATATAGACCAATCAAAAAAAAAAATTTCCTATATATACACATGCACACACATAAATATATATATATTACTCTTTTTTCTCATTTCTAATTATTTTTTATTTAAAATGAGGAGGCTTCAGGCTTAAGCATCACGCTTCTAGAGGTCCTAACTATATATATATATATTACTCTTTTTTCTCATTTTTAATTATTTTTTATTTAAAATGAGGAGGCTTGAGGCTTAAGCATCACGCTTCTAGAGGTCCTAACACCTCGCCTCACAAAACACTTGTGTGTATAGAGAGGGGGGAGTGGGAGAGAGGGAACCCATACTACTACGTTCAATAATAACTATGATATAAATAAGGTAGAGCAATTCTAGTTGAATTAGTTCTCAAATCAACGAGTGAAAACCATTTTTTTTATCGGTAAAGTGAGATGAATCTATATTAAAGGGAAGAATGTACATAGCAAGGTTCACCGATTGGTGGGCAAGAATAAAGCTAACAAAGACCGTACACACTATTGAGATACACCACTACAAAATCTATAGCTCCTCCGATACACCACCACAAAATCTATAGCTCCTCCCACTTGGACCTAATGAAACACCATGAATGTAACAAGAAATTGGTGTCATGTATAAATTTCTCCAAGGTGGTAGTCCTGCTATCAATGTTACCCACACACTTCAGTTTTCGCAAATTTTGCCGTGCCAACACTCTGACACAACACTCCTTGGTACGTGCTTATACCATGTCATGGTGACGTCAGCATTATCGTTGCCTTATTGGGCACATAGTGCTTCAAGTATGCGGTTCCATTTAAAAAATATAATATATATATATATATATATTAATATTAAATTGCTAGAAAATTTTTGTGAAGTTGTGCAGCCCTTTTCGACAACATAGAGGAAAACTTACTAGGAAAGTGGCAACACCAATGACGATCAATATATATGTCTCTCTATCTTGTTTTCTCCACTTTATTCTCTATATGAGTATTTTCTTAGAACTTTGTTATATACTTTAAAAATAAAATTGAGGACAAATGGTTCCCCCCACCCCCCCTCTATTCTTATTATTTTCTCTATATTTTTTGAATTATAATATATGCACATATATATAATCATTTTCATAAATCTATATGTTCGTGCCACCGTATTAGATTTCCAGAGCTTGTCATGCTGAACACCTGCACACTTGGCACCCCGTACCAAGTGCCTAGGTAATACTGCCTGCTCAAACACCCGGACATTCCTTTCTGACCAAACTCCCGACCAAATAGCCCAAGGAGTATAATTTTCTCCAATGTGTGTAAGCACCCAATTTTGCACCCTTGTAGGTCCAATAAGACCTCCTGTGAAAGTGTGACCTACTAAAGAGCCCCTCATATTCCTAAAAATCAATAAAAATATCCACAATCTTTTATAAAATTACCAAATGAACCTGATAAAGTGACCAAAATATCCATTTTGCAGGGTAAAATAATATTTAATATAAAAATGGCCTTTTAGGGAGACATTTTGAAATTGGTATCAATTTATTAATTATTTTTTGAAGGTGTGCAACTTTTGTAATTTTGAAAAATATTAAGTTGTAAACAATTTTTAAACGGATATAATATTAAAATTTGTATAAAGAAGGGGGCCTTTTCTGTGAAAGACTTTCCTCCTCACACTTTTAGTACCAGCACTAATTTGTTATGAATTGTCAAAAGTAAGCTGATGTTTGACTGTAGGATCAAGGAACTAATATGTTTCCCTATAACCATTAGATTCCAAGCTTATCAAGAATAAATTGTAGAAACAATTACTAACATACTTACTGCAGCATAAGAATGTACCAGAACAATCACCATACATATCCAGCTTGTGTTATCATATAAACCTCGTCAAAGAGGCAACATATTAAGCATGAATTTTTTTACCAGCAGTACATGGAAACCTTGAATGGTATCAATCAATTAAAAAGAAAAAAGAAATATGGTATGAAAACAAGGCATATAACGAGCAAAAAGCCTTAACTGAAACCTATATGATCACAGATCTTCTTTCAAAGAAAATGTAGCCACCGAAACCCTGCAACATTAAGAAGGGAAGTAATAACCTCTCCAAATCAAAGCCTCCAATCCCAAGAACATAATCCAAATCAACTTTGCCGAACTCGGTCTGCTTTAGATGAGCCATGCGATTAATATTCTGTATCCAGTCAGTGACAGTACCGCAGAACAATTCAGTAGAGCAAATCAAAATATAAAATGCACATTCAAAAAAAAAAGAAACTGGATTCCTAACCTTTATCCTCTGGATCAAGGAAACAATTTCTGGCTCCCCAACAAGGTCAATCTGGGGAAATGTAGAGAAGCCCATGAGTCAAACTTTAGAGCAACAGAGTGCACATCTATAATGAAATTTTATCATACAACCTAGTATGATGCTTCACAGAACAACTTATCCATTGTTATCCTTCTACTAATAAAATTATGAGTATGTTAAATTTTTGGTGGATATAAAATACAAGAATTTTCTCTTTAAAGATAATGACCTACCAATATTTAGAGAGAGAAAGAGACGTGGGAGAGGGGGTTCTGCTACGAAGAGAAAACCAGCTTACCATGCCCAACGCCTCTCTTTTCTTCACCAGCAATGGTTTTTCTATTTAGGATTTTGAAGGAGATGCCCCAGATAAATCAGTATCTATCAATTGTATGATCTCAGAGTGGAGTCTATACTACATCAATTTCTTGAATGCTGCTTAAGGGTTTTGATTCCTAAAATATTTCTGTTTGGGTTATGTGCAACTTCTCTTGTTTTCTTAAATTATGTTTATGCTTTTGTCTAAACTTGGATTCTATTTTGTCTATTTTTTCCATTATCTAATCGTTTATTCTTAGGTTTTCTCAAATTCTCAAAATTGGAGTTGTAGAATTTCTTTTTTATCTTGAAATCTTGTGTTTTTGTTTTCTTTGTTTCAATGTGATTTTCTTTTTAAAAAAATTATTCCATGTATTTGTTTGAAGATGGGGATCTGCATTAAGAAGCTGTTGATTGGTAGTGAAAGACCAAAAGCTCCCATCAGATTCTCTCTCCAAAAGATAATTGTACGGAGAATCTGTTCCCCTTTACAATTTTTTTTCTTAAATTTTCAGTGGGTATAAATTATCATAGATGTTTTATAATATCATATATAAATTATGTATTGTATTTTTATTAAGTTTGATTTTGCCACTAGGATTATTTTTATTTTTGTTTCTTGTTCAAGACATACGGGTTAGGCCTAACTAGGGGTGGTTATTGAACAAAATGTTTGTGAACTACTCAGGCTTGGCTCATTAAAAGCTCTAGTATCGTTCGTTTATTTAGTAAACGAGCTGAGCTTGAACACCGTTTTCGAACTCGTTTAGTAAACGAGCCGAGCTTGAACACACCCCTGCTTGGCTCGATAAAAGCTCAATTCGATTATATATACATATTAACCTACTAAAATATTTAAAATATACTTATTTCACATAAATATTAAAATTAAGTACATGTTTTATATACTGGTAAAGATTAATAGTATATAATGTATTTTATATGATAAGAATACCATTTATATAATTATAATCTTATACTAAAATTTTAGTTAACACCGTGATTTCTTTGCCTAGGATAATAAAGTGATTTTTTACCTAATATAAATAGCTATATCCAATGAAACAAGCTGCTCGTGAACTACTCGAGCTCGACTCAAGTTCGGCTAGTAAAGCTCGAGCTCGTTTATTTAATAAACGAGTCAAGCTTGAACATGATTTCCAAGCTCGTTTAATAAATTAACAAGCTTGAACACACCACTACTCGGCTCGGCTCGGCTCGGCTCGATATCACCCCTAGGTCCAACCCCAGTTAGTATGGTTAGTAAGTATATGTTTAAGGTTTATGAAACGGGTGGATATTTCAACCATCACACCCTCTCGGGACTTGATCCTAGATCAAAGTTGTTGTGTACAGTGTACTAAACAAACAATGAGGCAACCATTGCTTCCCTGCCACTTGGATTTGTGTTTGTGCTATATATTAGTTACCAAACAGCCGTATAGTACTCATATAATACTTTTAGTAGGGGTCGTCGTTTAAAACTGCGTATTTTTACCATGTTACTTATTATACGGGTATTGTCGCATAATACATGTTTAATACGTGCATTACATATTAAACACAAACAATATGCGAATTTTTGTCGTACTTTTACTGTGTTAAACGCATATTCCATATTAAATAATTGTTATTAGTTAATATTATGATTTTTTTTAATTTATAATTATTAAGTATTTCTTAATTTTCCCTTACTTTTGTCGTGTTTTTGCCGTATAACACTATACTTCCCAAACAGATCATTGTCGTATTATACCCGTACTTACTATGTGCTATACATAGCTATCAAGGCGATCAGGCGACTTTAGGCGACAGACCCCATGGCCCCCTTTAAATATGAGTTTATGAGAGTTTTGGGAGTCCTAGAAGGAATTTGGGGCATTTAAAGGCTCTTAATTGTTATTGGGATGCATGTGCTAGCTATAGTTTAATAACCATAAAAAAAAAAATGGGGACTATATGATCCACCCATAAACAGAGGGAGAGAGAGACCAATTGGTCCACCCATTGAGAGAGAGAGAACAAGTTAACATGAGAGAAACATGCTTGACACCGTTCGCCTCTTCTTTCTTCTTCAATCTGCAAACTTTTTTGTTAAATATACAAATCCTAACATATTATATTGTAAAAGACATGAGAAATATATAAAATAATACATTTTTTTATTTACCGAACAATCATATTCAAATAAAATAAATTTTTATATACTTAAATAATAAATAATAATAATATTACATATATCATATGTTTAATAATGACCGCCTGAGGCTGCTAGTCACTTGAGTCCAGTAGAATGTCTGATCGACTAGGCAACTGCCTGAGGCGACACCTTTAACAACTATGGTGTTACATAAACATCTGCAAAGAGGATCTTGGACTTGAAAGTTGAAATTTGGTACAAGCTAATCTAATAATCCTAATAGTCTATTTTTTTGAGTATGAGAATGATTTTAATATTCCAATATATGAGTTCCATCATTTCTTTTCATATATTTTTCTAGTGCGTGCACAAGAATTTGATTGACCAGATTGTAACAATCACCTTGTGACAAAAAAACAATTATTATTACCAGTGTCCCATTTTCATATATTGGATGGTGATAGTTAAGTGCATATTTATAGTTGAAAACATGTGTTATTACAAGTAATCAAGTATCTCATTTTCTACACAAGGATGCGCTCCAGATGTTATGCCAAACAGATCATTTCGAATAACTAAGCCTTTGGACGCAATATGACCCAGGTTTGGGAAGGCTGGAGTCAGCCTATTAGTATACATGGACTAGACACGAGTTAGGCTAGGGTATGTTTATGCCTTACAATTTTAATTTAATCTGGTATACACAATAATCTTCATTTATTTATGTACTGCTTTTTCATTTTTTATCAAATAAAATTAATCAATAATGCATCCCATTTGCAATTTGCTTTGGATATGGATCCAAAGGGATAGTACATATCTGAACCCACAAATGATAAGAATTTGTACCTAAGATAATAAAATTCTATCGATTCATTCCTAGATCTAATTGATACATCATTGAATTAGGATCATGTACCAAAATGGAATGTAACACAATGCGTGTGTATATCTATTTGCCTTCATATACCTGATATGACACGTGATATATAGTAAATGAACCAACAACTTATTTTCAATTGTGGATACATATGTATCCTTGACATACTGAAACAACTGCCATCATTGGAATCAAACCAATAATGATTCATACAAGCTAAATCTTCTAATCGATAATTGGGCCAAAGAAATAACTTTAATTTAATGAATTTATAACAGTTTTTAAATAAACTTAAATACTCATTTCTTTTGATTAAAAGTTAATATTCATTTCTAATTATAAATCGGGTTTGCTCAGTGTACAGTTACAATTTTATTATCAAACCCAACAAATTATGAGTCTACAAAAACTTAGAAAATTTTAAAAAAATACAATGAACTAGAATAGAAAGCAAATATATATATTTTAATCAATAGATCACATTCAAACATAGTGGTTTCAAAACTACTTTACCAAATTATATGATATTATTTTATCATTTTGCCAAGAAATGGGCATCTAAGGCCCCATGTCTCCGGCTAGCACTCCCTCCAGTATTCTTTTAATAGAGCCATAATAATTCACATGGTTAAACAATCCTTCATCTAAGCATTAGTAGATATAAAGTAATTTTATTTTTAATTCCATCAAACAAATGTCATAAAATTATGAATAATAATAATATTACTTTTTAGTTTAATCCTATTATATTTTTATTAATAAAAAATTAATACGTGCAAAGCATGTGTACCTTAACTAATAAGAAAAAATAGCAAGCATGACAGAAATAAAGAGAAAGCTCTCCTGATAGAGATGATCAGTGCTGACAGTCATCATGTTCTATAACATTAATCAGGTCCTCACTCAGGAAGGGCATAAGTGAACATGGAAGCACATTGGGTTTTCAAAGCCCAGTGGGGAGGTGTTCGCTTGCAACCCAATCAAGTGAATCTGTAGGCCAAGCTCAGGCTTTCAAGAATTCTAACTATCCAGGTTTGGAATGACAAGGATCCACCAAAGTCCAAAATGAGGCAAGCATACAATGATGAAGTGTACCTTGTTTACTATAATGCGGTCTGCATAAGCAATTTGCTCGACTGCCTCATTGACTACTCCTTTCGGCTTAACCTCATCCAGATGAAAATTGGCATGCTTTGCATCAACCAATGTAACTACACCATCCAGCTTGACATCATTGAAAACATTATCCTCTGCATAAAATGTCTGAATGATTGGTGCTGGATTTGCCAAGCCTGCCAAGTTGCAAAAGAAACTCAGGAAATACAACAAAACTTAGAGAAAGTTCAACATGTATCTACCTAAGATACACAAGTTTCCATAGCAGGTTGGAATTTGAATATTGTGAACGGACTCAGGAAAGCCCAACAGTTTCAAGAAAACAGTAACAGAACCACACTGGAAGCAAACAATTAAAGTATTTTGATAATATACCAAAGCAGCCAGGTATCATGAATGTTTTGATATTAAAGAATTCCCTTATGTCTGCAGATTGCATAAACCCAGTAAATAAAAACAAGAAGGATCTGAACTAGGAGAATTAAATAAAACACATATTAAATTACACATCTCATTAGCTTCTAGTAATTATGCCCCTGCTAGAATCCCACCAACACCAACTACCATAACCCGAAAAACTCAACCAAATAATTAACAAACACTGATACTGCAAAGTAGCATTTTAAAAGAGATGAAAAAAAATGTGAATCGCTCGAATATCTGTAGATCAGCACAATTTTGCCTAACAGCCTTACCTTGCACTACGAGTACAAGGTATTAATAAAAATCCTTGAATAGGATAAAAATCAATGTGAGTTGCAAGTTGCAACATTAACAAAGGTGATGGATGATAGAAACTGAATATTGATAATTCTTGAATGATTTACAATGACCCCATAGAGAGTTTATATAGACAATAAATCATCTCTAGATAGAAACTCTATCAAATCTAATCCTACTCAAAGCAAACCTATTCATCCTAATCTTTTTCAAATTTCAATTCAAATTTATCTAGAGATGAGATACAGTGTATCTCATCTAACCTTATTACACCACTCTATTGTATTCCCTAATACTATCTCTAATAACAGACACGTTTTAACAAAACTCACCCTCCAGACACAACAAGATGGATACCTGGCAAGCAAGTTTTCAAGACAATGGTATATCATCTTTTAAGCATAAAAAACACCAAGGAAAACCTGATATCTCATAAGTCATATCTTGAGAACATGAGAAAAAACAACAAGAATGTGCAGTCTCTATTTACATATCTTAATTGCATTTACTACTGAGGCAAAAAAATTACTTCTTAGAGTTAATGGAAATGCATTACGAACCTGTAGTCTCGATTACAATATGATCAAATTTTCCTTTCTTCTTATTGACTAGTTCTGAAATCATACGCACAAGATCACCCCTCACAGTGCAGCAGAGGCAACCATTATTGAGCATGACAATGTCTTCAGCCCCGGTTGTTTTTGAAGCAACTAAAGAACCATCAATATCCACTTCACCAAACTGAAATTAAACGGAAGAAAGTTAAATTGTACATCAACATATCACTTAAAGTCCAAAACCCATTCAATTATCAGTTCACACAAGCACCAGCTTTAAATTATTAACTAAGCACGATAAGTAAAATTAAAAACAGACAGAATATGAAAAAAATATATAGATGTTATTGTTATTTGTTACCCACATAAATCACCACAAATTAATTATCATTAGCAATTATCTAATAACAGTCAAAAAATGCAAATGAAATTCTTCCCAATAAATGATAAACAGTTAACGTTCAACCCCATACCTCATTCTCAATCACCGCTATGCGTTTTCCATGATCAGCAGTCAAAATGTGGTTAAGCAGAGTTGTCTGTTTGAAAATATATAGAAGTTGGTTAGTATGGTCAAAAGCCAAATGAGCTTCTCCAGCAGTCCACCAAAATTTTCTAAGTCTGAATCTCATTTTCAGTATCAAAACTAGCAACAATGCAAGAAGGAAAGAAAAGCCAAAGTAATGGAGGAACAATACATGGTACAAATCATTTCTGTAGATGGATGATTTTGGACGTTGGCACATAAGCTCTACCTTGATACTAAGTAGGCAACATATTATACCCCTTTTGTCTTGTTGGCAGACTAATTCCATGTTGTGTGCTTTGGCGTGGCCTCGTTAATGTTATAATATTTTGGGTAGTTCACATATGCCAGCATTGTCTGTTCTATCACACCAACACCATCATCTTTTATAGTACAAATGCCCTTATCTTTCGTGGCACTGGCACCTTTAGTCCTGGCATGAGCGCTTGAGAGGAAATATTAGGGGGGATTGAAATTTGGTTTGTATAGAGAGAGGTCCGTTGACTTAGGCAGACATCATCATTGAAGGATTGGCTCCTACAATCCCTGACTTACTCAATGCATCACCTTTGTTAATAAAATTGTAAGCGGAGCGATTTCGAAGGGGATAGTGGTATATCCAAATTTGTATCTGATTACATATCCGACTAATCAGAATTTGAATAAATATCCGAAGGATAGTGAAATATGATATTTATCTAAAGGATAGTGAAATATGATATTTATAATGTTTTAAATTAGGTAAAAAGTACATATTTTATAAGGTTATTTTAGTTTTATAAACTTATAATATATTATGTATATATAATAATAATATATTTTATAATCGGTCGAATATTTATCGAATTTGATATATCAACATCCGAATTCGTATCTGATTATAAATGGATAGTAAAATTACTACTAGAATTTGCTCTGTCGAATACCTATTCGAATAATTATCTGAAACGGATTCAGACACATACAATATTTGTATCCGTTTACACCCCTATTTGTCAATCCACGTAATTGAGAGTACTCAATGGATAAAACATTTGCACCTCGTACCCTAATGTGGTACACTCTACATGTTTTAAGGGGTAGTTACTAGTTAGTCATGCGAGACAATCTTTGGGTCATAGCCTATAGACAGGTGACACGTGTATGGACTCCCTTCTTAAAAGGCCACCCGCACCCCGTTTGCCTAGTGTTATGAAAACCACATTAGGGTTTTGAAACTCTCTCTCGTCTTTCTGTGTTCTTCCTTCTCAATCAACCATTTCCCTTTTCCTCACCTTTCTCAGATAGGCGGTTGGGATGGTACCCCGAAAAACATGGAACTTACAATTTCTACAAATAACAGAAATTCGATATGAAACAGTACGAATCAAATGAACAAATTGATGTTTTACGAACATATATTAGTTTTCTACAAATAAAAGAATCAAACGAACAAAAACAAGCATCAATGCAGATTACCTTTCCAGAACCTAAGAAGCCAGTAATAATGGTAGCAGGAATTCGATCATCGGGAGGAATCTTCGTCAAAACATCCGAACTCTCGCTCTGCGTCGTCGCTGCTGCAGCTGCAAAAGCACGAAAGCGTCTCTTCGATTTCGAGAAACTGGAAACTATTTTCACATCGATTGAAGATGTTCGAAGGCTGTAAGATTGATGAAACTTGCTTCTCCACAGAAGAGGGAAAGCTGTGGTATGAACCCTACTAAGCTTGTTCGCCTGTGACCTCGCGAATCCGACGAAGGTCGTGGCTATGTCCATCGACATTGCAGCCATGGCTGCCTGTTGTCTCAGATTCTGGATTTTAGGTTTTTTTTGAAGGGGGACGACGGTCTTATCCGGTGTTTCAGGGCCTTGGTCCTATAGTGACCAAAAAACAATAAGGCCTTGGTCCTATAACAATTCGAAATGTTTGTACTTTGTATGTGTAATGTGTACAGCGGCAGAAACGTCCTTCGAGATGTTTCTATTTGGACTTCAAATTCTCGGTCCCTTGGTGATGGTGACCGCGTGCCCTTCTTTTATTTTATTTTTATTTTTATTCTATATATATATATATATATATATATATATATATATATATATATATATATATATATATATATATATATTTGTTTATATATTTTATTTTTATTTCTAAGGCATCGTCATCTTATCCTTATCCCGAGTGTTAGCCGGGAAAGCTCAGCTATCACTTATAAGGGTTCGGCCCAAGCCCTATCCTTAGGGTCAAGGCTGGGACTGGGCTAGGCTTAGGCCATGCCAAGTTTTGAAAATAAATTAAACAAAATAATTTGTTTCATATTTATAAAAAAAATTTAATGAGTGATACATTAACAAAGAAAATGAAAATAAGATAGATCAGATAATTTAAATTAATATTATCGCAATAGTCGGTGGTCTTTAAGTAAGGAATATGATTGTGAAAATAGTATCACACCTCCAATAAATATTAGGTTAAAGAGTGTTATATAAGTCATTTTAAATTAAAATTATAAAATCAAATCATGTAAGATTTCAGGCGGAGGCAAATTCATTTTCATTTATGAATCGTTATAAAGTGGAGTGTGTGTTTTAGCGAATCGGCTCTTAATGATCAGTGCTAGTAATAATTAGTAAATTGAGGGGCGTTTGTTTGAAAATAAAATGGGTGAAAGAAAATAAAAAACAGGGAAAAGAAAATAAACTTAAATTTAACTATTAAAAGATGAAATAATTATAATAAAATTTGTCAATATTAAGAAAGTACAAGAAAACGAAAATGCGTTTTCTTGTACTGCAATAAACATGCAAGAAAACTCACTTTTCTTTCACTTTCCTTCATTATCTTGCAAACGAACACACTTGAGGAAGTTTCTGGAAGGGAAATCGTTAACGTACCCATGAAACTCATTTAGAAACCTAAGGCTGAACCTCATTGGTCCAGCATTATGGTGAGTATTTAAGAGGGGGGAGGGGGGGGGACTAATGAGGTCCAACCTTAGGTTTCTAAATGAGATTCATGGGTATACCTATCACTGCTCTTTCTAGAATAAATAAGTCCCATTGGCGAGAACTTTCAATACATTGATAGCAAAACTATATGGTATATGGTGTTAGACCAATTTTCCCAGATAAAATATTGAGATTATAGCCTCTAAAGAAGCGTGTATAAGAGAGTATTTACTAATGTTGTGTTTGGATAAATTTCTAGACTGATTTGATATATTTCTTTATAAAAGTTAGGAGTTGTAAAAAATTGTATTTAGTTTGTTGGTCATTTTTATTTTTTACAGAAATCTAAAGTGCATAGAATTCCAAATTTTGATTTTTAAGGGGAGCTGATAGGGGTGACTTCCACTGAAAGGGACACTCTCATTGACTAATATTTTGCAATGAATGAAGTTAAAAAGTCGCTTTTTAAAAGAGTTTAACCAAACAAGGCATAATATTAAACACTTATTGATCAATAAGCACTTATTTGTAAATAAGTTTGTTTGGTAAAAAGTTAAATAAAAGTGTTTAGAACAAAAAAAAAAAAAACTTATAAATAAGGAGCTCCATTTCAACATATAAAAAGTCCTTATTTACAACAAAAAAAATATAGGGTGGCGCTACACGCACACCAACTTTTACTGAAATACACCAAATCTTTAAAAATCCCCAGTTAAACAATAAAAATAAAATAAAATGTCAAAAAAACCCTCATCTCTTACGACATACTGCTTATCTTCTTTGGTATAAAAAAACCTGCAACTCCCCCCCTCTCACTCTACAACTCCTCTGCCCTCCTTCTCTCTCCGTCCAAAGACAATTGTTGGATTGGGAGAACTGCACTTTTCTCGTTTCTTCCTAGAAATACAACCATAGGAAATTCTAAGGACAAATTCATAGATCAAAAACCCTAGAGATTGATTCAGCAAAAATGATTGAGGAGGGAGCCCTTCAATAAGTCCATCTCCACAATCATTCTTTGATTTTCCATTAATTTTATACAGATGTAATGGAGAATCTGATAGTTTAGTATTGATGAGTCTTATTGATATGTATTCCAAGTGCAGAGAGATCAGAGATTTCTTGTAGTTTCTTCCATGATTACAGGGACAAAACAATTGCTCAGAAGAAGGTTGATTTATACAATGGGTGAGAAGAATGAGAAGAACAGCCACATGGAGTGCCATTTGGGTGGTTACTGAATGAGGGATTGTATCCAGTCCCTTGAGTCCACAAAGAAAAAACCTATAACAGAGGAATGTGCGTTGGGGCAATTTTTTAATGCTTTTGTTATACCTGTAAATTTGCAAAACCATTTCCTGTTTCTCTCTCTTTTTGGTTGCAACGAGATCGTAGGAAGAAATAGAAGGAGAAGAGGACCTTTTGGTCTTTTTATCATTTTTCTAGGCATTTAATTAGAGATTTTTTAAGTTGGTGTAGATCAGTAAAATTTGGGGTGCGCCTAACACCACCCAAAATATATATATATATATATACTTATTAGCTTTCAGCTTTCAGTAGTGCTGCCAAACACCCTCTAACTTTTTTTTCCTACCAAGTATATCAACATGATCACAAGGCAACACATACCTTTTTTTTTTTTTGGGTAGTGGTAATACGGTTAGGCCGCAACCCCAGTTAGAGGGTTAGTATCTGCTCAAGTTAGTTGGATGGGTGGAAGACTCGCACCTTGACGGGAATGGAACCCGAACCACTTCCTTGCGAAAGGGATACACTTACCAATGGGCCAAAGCCTTCCTTGCAGAAGGGATACACTTACCAATGGGCCAAAGCCTTCCTTGCAGAAGGGATACACTTACCAAGGCAACACATACCTTATGAATGTATTTTGAGAAAAAAATCATAAAATATGAAACCAAAATGACCTTTATGTTTTTATTTTAAGGGGGGTGTCACATACATGTGTACAAACAAGGTAGGAATCACCTTATGATTAAGGGTGTCAATGGACCAGACCGCCTGTGAGCCCGCTCTAGGCCCATCCAGCCCGATTATTAATTGGGTTGGGCTTATACATGGAGTCAATAACTCGTGGCCTGTTACGATAGGTTTCTAATCGGGCTTAGCCCAATTAGGCCCGCTTAGTTTATAGGCGAAAGATTGCACATGATTTTTTAGATGGGCGGGTCCGATTCGGCCCAATTAATAAGTGGGCTGACCCGGCCCATTTATTAATTGAGGCTAGTCGGGTCCGGGCCAATTCATCTTCTCCTGGGGCGAGGGGTGGACTATTGTTTCTCGCCCTCACAAAGCCCCTTTAACTGCCTTGAACTATGGTTAATAAGGTTTAACCCATATGGTTAAAAAAATTAATTTTTGTTTTTCCAAAAACAAGGTTAGACAAATTAATCCTAAGGATTATTGAATCTTAACCACAATTAGAAGGACACGTGACAAGGAAAGACGAGACAAGATCCCTTCCTTCACTCCACCAGCAACGAGGTGATTATTTTCCTTAAATACATATTTTCTACTTATATGTGAACCAATTGAGATTATTTTGCACGAAATTGCTCATAGACAAAAAAAAAATATAGCACACAACTCAAAAAATGGTTAATCATGAATCACTTAATTAATCATTATATAATCAATTACATCACAACCAATTGATTAGACGAATCCAAATTAGAGGACTCTCTTTATCAATAATCATCAGCTCCCATATTTTTGCCAGCTAATGTGACAATTTTTTTAGATTTATTGATTTCAAACACTATCTATTTATTCATGGGTGGTGCTATGAGCACCCCTACATTTTTTTTCCATACACACGATAAAAATAAAAATGGAAACTTTTTTTTTTTTTTGTTTGCTTTAGAGTTCATCTTTTCTATGCACACTCAATTCCTAGTTCCTTCTTCTCCAAACCTCAATTTACGATGAGGATGAAGAACCCTTTCTTTCACAACGAGTTCATTCATTCATGGCACGGTGAAACATCATAGTGATTATTAATGTTATCACATATTACTCATTGAGCACATTTCGCAAAATCCTACCCGGTGTGTTGGTGTTAATAGTTGTGATTTGGATGAAATGCATAATTTTAAATGTTTTTTGTTTTGTTTTATGGAATGTCCATATATGTTTATTTAAATTCTTATTAGAATGGTGATAAAAAAAAATAGAATGGTGTTCTTCACGTTTCTGGTGATTACTTAGTATGTTTCAGGTTTGGTATATAATTAGGAAAATTATGGACAATTGTTTTTACTTTTTAGTGCGTTCATAGAATTTAATGCATTTTATGGCATGTAGTTAGTAAATTGTAAGTTTGGTGTACGAAAATGTTAGCCATCATCATTGGAGGCAACAAAAAGCAGATGAGGGTCATCGGGCTGAGTGAGGTCGATCCCCATGCATCGGAGGGCCTGCTTTGCTATCCAATGAGCCATCCAAGTTTGCCGTGCGACGAAAGAAGGAAGGAAAAGTCCAAATGGGCTGAATATCTGCAGTGGATGCATTGCTTCATGCCTCAACTAACCTACCAAAGTAAGAAATTATGTGTATTGAGGCCCAAATTAAATGCCCAATTTGGGCAGGCTTAGCCCATTCTTGACTGGTTCATAAATTCTGTAACACAGTGGAAATGAAACAAAGTAAGACCATTTCTCTTCCTGATCCTGTTGCCTAAGTTAGGTCAACTATGACATTGTGGTTGCAACAAAACGATTGCAACCGCTAATGTAAATGACCGAACCTTGTTCCCATTTTCACTGTATTTGGGAGCACATCGAATCTCAAAAGTTTGAGATTTAACCATGGCTCACCGTCGGAAGCAAGTTGATGATCGTTTATATGTTGGTTGGAATTAGGGGTGTCAACAGGCCGGCTCCAACTAGGTCCGATTAATAAATGTGCCAGCCCGGCCGTCTAAAAAAACTATGTGCAATTTTTTACCTATTAACTAAATAAGCCTAATCGGCCTGGATTAGTTAGGCTAAGTCCGGTTAGAAGTAGATCGAAACAGGCCACAGGTTTTAGACTCCAAGCTCAAGCCCATAATAATCAGGTTGAGTCGGACGGGCCTAAAGCGGGATGGCCCACCCATGCCATCACGGTCCATTGACACCACTAGTCGGGATCACGATAATCATCGTATTACTTTTTTTTTTATCAACGTTGATATCCTGATCCTTAAAGACTTAGACTAGTCTCACGTACTGCATAGAGAATACCCCACCCCATACAATCGATATTGAGGAGAGCTCAAGAATCAACCTCGAGACTTCCGGGTTTACGGTTTGTCCTTCGGCCAGGGCTACACCCCCGGGGTTGATAATCACCGTCATGTGATTATTGTGATTTTGGGGGTTATGAACCAACATTTTGACAGGCGTGTTGAATCATTGATAGTTATCCAAAGTCCAAACATCATTTTTGTACTGCTTGGAGAAAAAAGACAAGGGACAACACAAATAATCAAAGTTTTAATAGATGGAGGAAAAAGTGGATTAACTTGGTGCTATGAGAATGAAACTATAGAAGTATGGGACAACACTAGAATTAGTGCCTATCCGATCAATGTGCTCATCATGGACCCCCCTTAGACAAAAAAAGAATCTGCTTGATTAGGGTGGGTAATTTCCGACCCAATTATCATTTGCAATGGTTAGGTTGAGGTTTTTTATTTGCTCCAGATGGATTTTTTAGCCAATGGCTTGGACTCATTGACCCATCGGTTGTAATACCTAGCATTTTATTATAAATTATGTAAAACTGAGCACTAATTTGATGTCAAAAGATGATAATTATAACTTTAAATATAATTAAATTATTTAATTCTTATTTGTTTACATGAAGGACTAAGGTAGACAAGTTAGGGTTGAGAGGTTCCTCATCGGTTTGGTTTCCTTTGTGCTTTGCAATCAGTTCATAATGGATCCGGTTCCGGTTTATATTTGGTCAGAAAATCAATATAATTAGTAAAGGGGAGAGTGAAGCTTTTACGTCTCGTGTCACTGAAGTTGTTAGTGCTTTAAAGTCCGAAAGTTTGGAAACATGGAAAGTAATGAACAATGCAAGAGCTCTAAGTATTTTTTTGTTTCGGTGGAAATGTTATCATGGAAGCCACACTCTAAACTCACATACAGCCAGACCTTAAGGTAGTTGAAGAGATAATTGGAGCAATCCAAAATATGTCTTATGATAAGGATAATTATAAATACAAAATAAAGATAATTTTGTTAATTAATTATTTTTTATAATTCTCAAATACCCTTAGCCATTTTTTGGGTTACTCTAATTTATCTCTTCAACCCATTGTATTGAAAATCGGACTAGACAGCCCGGTTGAACTAGTAAAACTAAGAATTGGCTAGTTAACAGATCTCCAAAACCCATAAAATCGGACTTTCTTCAAACCTGGCCTGGAAATCGGGAATTAGAAGAATTGATCGGTTCAACCGGAGAACCGGTGGTAAAAACCGGTAAGAACTAGAAGAATGTGTTATGAAAGGAATTTTTTTTTTTTTTTAATGATAAAAAGACACGATCGAACCGGTCAAACTAGAAAACAGCCACTCAAACAGTTCAATAGCTGGTTGGTTATGAAATCATTACTTCCACCACAGAAGACACAACTTAAATAGAAGTTCATAGCTAAGTTATGGTTTAACATTGTTATGTTCAATGAAAATAATAATAGCGATTATTAAAAAAAATTATATATATATATATAGCTGTGGGCTCGCATGGTGTGAACGAAAACTACTATCTTTTTTTGGGTTAACCACATATCAAAACCTAAGTTATTTAGGAATGACTTTCAAGTACCCCCATTAAAAAAGAATTTCATTCTCAAACCTGCTTTTTAAAAACATGGACGAATAGAGAACTCCCGTTAAATTGCAGTAACAACGTCAAATTTTTTCACTCAAATGACTAATTTACCCCAGTTTATTGTACAATAAGTTTTAGATTTAAGTAAACTCCAAGACAGTGGTTTTCCGTTTCTCTTTATTTTATTTTTATCCAGCTTAAATCATCTAAGGTGATAACCGGATTTGGCAAATCCGGTTATCACCCCTAGAGGTCGCCACGTGTCTCCTTTGACACCCCTTAACCATGGGTAAGATTCACCCACCCATCCTTGTTTTTTTTTTTTTTTTTTTAATATTAATTTTTTTTTTAAAATTAAAAAACTGTTTTTAATATTAAAAAAACTCTAAAAACAGTTTTTTAATTTAAAAAAAAGAATTAATAGTTAAAAAAAAAAAACTAAGGATGGGCGGGTGAATCTTACCCACGGTTAAGGGGTGTCAAAGGAGACACGTGGATAAGAGATTTGGGCCCATGAAATATAGGAAGCCCAGATTGATCTTGGCCCAACCCATTGACATTCTTAAGCTACCAATTTGTACCATGTGGGTCCAATCAACAATGCTCTTAAATCTAAGGAAAAGACGAGAGTCGTTCAGTCCCAAGTGCTATACCATGAGGACTTAGAACTTGGAAACATTTACTGGGAAAGCCAAAACAATTTCAGGCAGTGAAGGCCTACGGACCACCCATGTCGACTGTTGTGTCAAGGGTCTTAGCCTTTCAGAAAGAAGTTCAACATTTCCAAAGGCCAACACAAGAAGCCTGATTTCCTCAAGCTCCAGGGAAATCAACCGAATATAAACTCAAAACAGCACACTGCACACCTCAATGTAGATAAGATGTTTTTCCCTAATCTTGTCCTGACTGTAACAGCCATTCGGCCAACTAGCAGCTTTTCAAGACAAAGACATCTCCTTCTTCGATAAAAACCCAAATTTACTACTCCTTTTTCTTTTTACTAATTTTTATTTTGACTCGAGTTAAAAATTATTCTACTAATAAAAGTATAAGTACTTAAGATGTAAGGGGTGGTCTTAATTGGAAATTCACACACCATAAAACTCTACAAGATAGCTTATGAGATTTTGATCACGAAAAAAATAAAAAATAAATCCTACTAACATAAATTATATAATGTAAACATATGGTACAAAATTTTTAAATAATATATCACTTTAAAATAAAATACATCAACTTATTTGAACACTTAAAACAAATTAATAACCATGAGTAATTATTAATAATAATAATTTATTTTAAAATGTCTATTGACAATATAATATAGTAGTTAATAAAATATAATAATAATAATATATACTTTTAGATATTCATTGATTATATAATATTATAGTTAATAAAAATTAACAATTATTAAAATAATACATGCAAAGCACATACACTTTTACTAGTATTAGTATATATATATATAGAGTGGGGTTCCAAACAGCTACGCCTTTTAAAGGCTCTCGTAAGCGACTCCCTTTAGGCCGTTGGATCTTTAAGTCTTTTAAATCCTACCATATACCCAAAACAGCCTCCCTTGGTGAGAAACCACCTTAATAAAACCATAAAACCACGACTCTTCCTATCGGTTTCTCTCTCTCTTCCTCTCGTTTTCGTTCTCTCTTCCAAAATTCTTCTCCCGTCGTCCACTCTCGCCTGAAATCCCTTCACCATAATTTCCTCCAACTCATTGCGGAGCAAATAGGTACTGATCTTACGGTTCTTTTTGGATATCAGGATCACATCCTGGACAAGATATCCAGAAAATTTGTGGAATGAACCAGCTTTCTATGAAGTTGGTGGTGACTGGTGGTTTTGGGCATGTTCACGAACCACAAAGAACTAAGGAATAAGAATAAAGCACCCATGTTCCTCTATCCCAAGGATATGGAATTGAATGTCAGAACACCAAAGGGTTTTGGTGTCATTCCTAATGAGTCCCATACAATATGAAAACCACACAAAACAGTAAACCTTCTCATCCTTTAATGTATGTCTTGAACATTATGATGGTTTCACTTCCATTTTGGATAAAGAAGAATCAGTCAACATAAGAGGGATGATGGAGGGATTACAGAAAGTAAAGGAATATTTGGGGATTTAAAAAATTAGAGTTTTAGAAGATGAAAAAAAGGGCATATAGGATGACTACTGAACCAGCTTGAAGAGGTGCTGCAGGAGAGAACGATATGAAGGAGAGAACATTCGCAAGAGGAGGAGATATCAGGAAGAGAGATTTTCTCATTTAAAGAGAGGTTGTTTCTCACCAAAACCACTCCTTTTATTGAGTTGGATTGCTTCACCGTTGGATTAAAAGAAACTTAAGATCTGAGGGTTCTCATGGAACTGCTTACCAGACGTTCCTATCAGTGGGGCTAATGGGAACTTCACTCTATATATATATATATATACTAGCAGAGACCTTGTGCGATGCATGAGTAATAGTTTAAGAATATTTTAAATTAAATAATATTATTTATTATTTAAATATTAAGTAATATATTTTAATAAATTTTATTTTTAATAATATAATTTTTTTAATTGATAAATATTATTATTTGTATTGATTAAGTGACTTTATAATAATAATTTATTATTATTTTAATAAAATTTAATAAAAAATTATAAAATTCTTAGTATTAAACTTAAATTAATACACCCAATAGTTGGAGATAAGAGAGAACTCTACAATAGTAGAGATAGAGAGGTCTTTAGGGTGAGATAGAGGATCCCAAACCTGCGAGAATTGGAGATAAAAGAGGACTCTACAATAGTGGAGATAAAGAGGGCTCTAGGATGAGATAGTGGGTCCCAAACCTAAACGGTAGGGATTAAAGAGAAAATCTATATGTTATATCTAAAATAGAAATTATAAGATTGGAAGGATTGAGTTGTTGAGAGGAGAGAGAGAAGTCTTATCTATACTATAATATAAAGAAATAAGACTTTCTCCCTGCTCTCCAAACTTCAATCTTGAATCCTATACGTTCAATCCTAGGGATGCCTTGTGGCTTCCCTCTTTAATCTCTATCATTTGATTTAGGTCATCAGTTATCAAAAAATAGGTCTTTACAAACTGACAAATAAAACAACCTTTAACCTCTCATAAATTTTCTCTTACACATCTCTATCTCCCAAAACAATTATACATTCAATCTTAGGGATGCCATGTCGCTTCCCTCTTTAATCTCCGCCGTTTGATTTTTATACTTTGGAGATGACATGTGACTTTTCTCTTTAATCTCCACCATTCAAATTTGGGACCAACTATTTCATCCTAGAGCCCTCTCTATCTCCATTATTATAGACTCCTCTTTTATCTCCAACTCTTATAGGTTGGGACCCGCTATCTTATCCTAGAGTCCTATCTATCTCCACTATTATAGAGTTCTCTCTTATCTCCAACTCATGGGTGTATTAATTTAAGTTTAATACTAAATAACTTATGATTTTCTTATAAATGTTATTAAAATAATAAAAAATTATTATTATTATAAAATTAATTAATTAATACAAATAATAATGTATATCAAATAATAAAAAACTGATACTATTAAAAATAAAATTTATGAAATATTCCTGAAATATATTACTTAATATTAAAATAAATAAATAATATTATTTAATTTTAGATATTATTAAATATTACCACGGGTCTCTCTAATTTTTTATATTATAATATAGATATATATATAGCTGTGGGGTCGCATGGTGTGAATGGTTAATTACATATCAAAACCTAAGTTATTTAGGAATGACTTTAAAGTACCCCCATTAAAAAAGAATTTCATTCCCAAGCCTGCTATTTAAAAACATGGACGAATAGAGATCAAATTTTTTCAATAAAATGACTAATTTACCCCAAGACAGTGGTTTTCCGTTCCTCTTTTTTTTTTTACTCCTCATTATTCACTTTGCACAAGCTGTTGCAGCTCGTAGGACTAGGAGCACAAATGAACTGCTGAAAAACCGATCAGGCACCACTCTTCTCAGCATGAAACACACCCCATCTGTCCACGTATCTCCTCATCTTCTCCCTTTATCTTCATCTTGTGTTCACCGGCCGTTAGATCCTTGTCGACGTCGAGTGATCTCTTCATCTCCCGATAAAAATTGAAAACCCCTCGAAGAGGAAATCCGAACTCCTCTGCAATCACGTTTGTGAGTTGGGACGACCCTTCATAACGATTTTCTATTACGATTGGTGAAGCAAAGCTTTGTTCTCTTCTATGAAAGAATAAAAGAAAAGTTGGGGCTAATATAGTGATTTCAATTTAAAAAACAGTTTAAATATAAAGAGGAGCTCCGCATCACCACGTTGTGCGGAGCTCCCCTTTTTACACTATCGGGTGGTAAATGTGTAATTATGGTGTGTTGCAAAAATACCCCATCCTTCATCAATAATTACAAACCTGCCACACTTACGGTATAAAAAGGGAGCTCCGACCCAAAATTATTCTCTTTAAAAAATTAGCGTTGTTGACGCAATGTAAAAGTAGGTCTATATTGTACCACATTTTTTAAAAGTTGGTTTTCCTATGAAATTCGTTTTTGAATGGACAATTAAAATCATTTTTGAATAACATAGATTCTGATATGATTTTTTTTTTTTTTTTTTTTGATATCATTTCCATGACAGTAGGTTAAATAGTTAGCTTGGGAATTTGAGCTCTTGCCACTCATACCGGGGGGATTGGATCCCCAAACCTCCCTCAGCAAAAGGGCCACACCTCATTACTGGTGCAAGAGGCGGGGTGTTTAGTATCCATTCATTTCATTGGGGGGTTTCCCCCACAAAATGTAAGGTACACTCCTATTGGTGCCGTCCTACCTTAAAATGATGATATCTTAACTTTTTTTTTTTTTTTGAAAAAAAAGGGTTATTATAATATAATCAAATGACAATAATTAGTATAATTAATATAACAACATAGAAATGCTATCGGATATCCATATGCAAATGGGTTTTGGCTTCTGGTTTCTGGTGTTTCTGCGTTCAGCATAAAACTCAGTCAACGCCGACGGCAACTACACGTCTTTCTCTATCCGTCCTTCAATCCTCCAAAGAAAAACCCTGAAATTTCAAATCTCAATCTCAATTCCAAAACATCTGTTTCAGATTCCTCAACTCTCAACGCCTCCAATGAAATCATAGCACGTTCTTGCAGAAATGGCGTCTGAGATCGAGGTCGTTGATGAAGTAGAATGTCCAGATCGCGAGGCTGCCGGGACCGGCGGTATTGGGGTTTCCGGGGAGGCGAACGGTGTTGGTGGCGCCGATGAGATTCTTCGGAACGACGTTTACACGGCGGCGGCTTATGGTGATTTGGAGAAGTTGCAGAGGTTGGTGGAATGCGAAGATTGCTCTGTTTCTCAACCCGATGGGCTCGGCTATTATGCGTTGCAGTGGGCGGCTTTGAACAATCGTACCGCGGCTGCGCAGTATATAATTGAGGTTTGTGATTTCAAATGAATAATCTTTTGGTGGGTTTCTTGATTTGAATCTGTTTATTGAAGATTTGAGTTTGTAGGTTAGTTTGCCCAAAAAAATAAAATAAAATTCCTCGTTGTTTTCCTTATTTTGGAGGGTTTTTGCTAACTTGCTAGAGGGGATTTGTTGTTCTATATTTTCTGTTTCTTTATAAGTTTTCGGTTGAACTGTGTACATATACATTTGAATTGCTCATGAGTTTATTAAAAAGAAAATTTATCACCCTGGATTAGATGGAATTTCTTGTTATTTGTGCTCATGGAAGAAACTTAACGTTATGCTTATTTTTATTTTTCTAATTTTCTGTTCAAAATTTACTAAATGTAATTGGGGAATTTTAGTATTAAACAAGTAGTATATTTTTTGTTTATTTTCCAGCATGGGGGAGATGTACATGCAGCTGATCACACTGGGCAGACGGCATTACACTGGTGTGCTGTGAGGGGTGCAATTCAGGTTGCCGAGCTCTTACTCCAAGAGGGTGCTCGCGTAAATGCTGCTGATTTGTATGGTTATCAGGTTAGTATATATTTTCCATGTTTCTTGTTTTTAAACAGTGTTTTAGTTAAATTTTAGAAACTGGCTAAGAATTCTTAGAAGATGGATTCATGAAAGGACGAGATAAATTTAATGATACACACACACCTACACACACTCATATATATATATATGGTTCTATCGTGTAAAATTGGATTATGAGCAATATTGATTATTGTCTTATTGTCAAGGTATAAATTCATAGGCCCTTCAACAAGAAATCCTAATTCCTGAATGTAGATCTTTAACCATAGCAACTCACATATATCATGTGCCATTGATTGAAACTTTGCGTATGCACTCGAGCAACAACAACCGTTTGTTTTTTACTTCGCCATGTAATCAAATTGTCTCTAACAAATGTACAGTAACTAATGTAGATCTTCTGTCATCTTTAGCACCTACCTAGTTTGCATCTAGATAGGCCTCAGTCCGCATTTATCAATGTTTTCTAAATAAAAGTTCCCTACCTGGGATTCACGAGATCTAGCAACCTTTATTCCCAAGAAGTACTTGAGAACACTCCGATCCTTAATACCAAACTTACTTGCTAGATACTTCTTCAGTTGTTCAATCTCTATTCTATTGCTCTTTGTCACAACTATATCATCTACATACATGATAAGGATTTTAATATCCTCCTTGATATGCATGAGCAGCATAGCGAATAAGGTATGATCTGCCTAACTTTGTGAGTATTCCCTTTTTATGCCGGACTGAACCTTTTGAACCAGGCTCTAGGAGATTGCTTTAAGTTATATAATGCCTTCTTTAGTCTACACACCTTCTTTTCCCCCCTTCAAAGTGAAATTCTGGAGGATGAGCCATATAAACTTCTTCCTTCACAGTACTATGAAGGAAACCATTTTTTTGCACCAAGTTGGTATAGTAGCCACAACCATAGTAAGAAAGTTCTATTTTTAAAAAATTCTTGAATAATATGCGACTTTTCGTCGAACGATTAATTCCCGAACTATCCACGACTTTTTGAAAAAATCATAACTTTTCATCACAAATTTTACGAATTATTCACGACTTTTTCCCGAATAAATATCTAATATATAAAATATATTTGTTTATAATTTAATAATTAGTTATCTTATTTAATATTTTTCATATCTTACCGGATGTTTACTAATTTATTTTTAAATTGGTTTGAGGTTTTATGGTTTTCTCTATTTTTTTCTTGCAAGGGGGTCCTTATCTGTGGTTATATTTGAATCCTTGCTTTCCTTTTTTGGGTTTACTCACTTGTAAACTCTTTTTGGTGTATTGTTTATCCTTTTGCTTTATATATATTCAATCGATTACTGATCACAAAAAAATTTATTTTTAAATTTTGTCAAAATTTCCAAAAATTTTCCTGGACGAATAATTCTTAAACTCTGACTTAGTAACTATGGTTGGTATCATGTTATTTTCTCTTTATAATAATAATAATTTTTTTTATTGTTTCCATTTTTTTTGGAAGTTTTCCCGACCGTCGAATTTTTTCGAACTAGACCCAACTGAATTATTCCGAATCCCGACTTTGTTATGTCCACAACTGGCTACCTGCTAATGATAAAATTACAGAGATTGAATTCATCTTTGCCACATGAGAAAACTTGTCCTGGTAGTTGATTTCATATGTCTGAGTGTAGCCCTTGGCTACCAACCTTGCCTTATACTTCTCAATTGATCTATATGCCTTGCACTTAGACTATGATCACCCCATTACACCCCACGTGTTTTTCCTTGAGGATGGTCAACCATATTCTACATATTATTTTTATCCAGCGCAGCCATCTCTTCTACCATTGTCTCGCTCCACTTTTGTTGTTTTAGAGCTTCAGTGATAAAAGATGGAATGAGAATGGATGATAGCGAAGACACAAATGACATGTAAGGAGACAACGTTTTGTACAATACAAAGTTAGCAATAGAATATTGAGTACACAATCTCTTACTCTTGCTGAGAGTAATAGGAATATTTGATTCATCAATGGACACTGGAGAGCAAGGTGAAGTACTTACAAAGAGGATTTTACTTGGATCCGAGGAGATGATTTGACTTGAGTTTGTGTTTGCTTTAGTCTTTCTTTGGTAGACTTGAATCTCTCCCTGTTTTGTAACGTTCTATTCTTGAGCAGTAGTAATAGAGTCATGAAGAGCCAATGATGAAAGAGGAGGAACCGGAATGAGAAACATAATCCTTCTCTCTTCATACTCACTCTCCTCTTGAAGAGAGAAATGATTGGAATAGAAGGGAACTGAGTCAAAAAATGTAACATTCATGGAGACAAATTTCTTTCGGGGAAGAGAATGATAGCATTTGTATCCCTTATGATGAGAAGAATACCTAAGAAAATACACTTAAGAGTATTAGGATTCAATTTAGTTCGGTTGGGACCCAATATATCCACATAACAAACACAACCAGTCACCTTGGGGGGAATAAGAAACAGAGGACTCCTGAGTTTTAAGAGATGAGACGGGGACTGAAAGTGCAACATCAGCCCAAAAAAACTTTAAAACATTACATCGTAATAGAAGAGCACAAGTTACCTCCAATAGGTGACATCTTTTTCTCTCAAAATCATTCTGTTGGGGGACAAAGACAAGAATACTGATGTTCTATTCCATTTGTAGTCAAATATTCCGTCAACCCCTCACATATATATTATTCTCCTTGATCAGATCGAAGAATCTTGACCATTTTTTTAAAGTGGGTCTGAATCAACATATGAAATTGTTTGAAAATGGTATATACCTCATTTTTCGACTTCATGAGATAAATCTAAGTTTATGTAAAATAATCATCAATGAAACTCACAAAATATCGATAACTATAAATAAAAGCAACATGCGAAGGGCCCCAAACATCATTATGAATGATATCAAATACAACAAAATTTTTATTAGTACTAGGAGAAATGGACGCACGATGGTGCTTTGCAAGTTCACACACTTCACATCGAAGTTCAGACATAGATAAAGAAGCAAATAGATCTGGAAATATAATTCATAAGTATTGAAATTAAATATGACCAAGATGGGCATGTCAACACAAGACTACTATACTATAAGATTGAAATGCTTGAGGAATAGTGGGAGTCGCATTTAACTAAGCTAGCAGCTTCACGGCCCGTACCAATCATCTTTCTCGTTACCAAGTCTTGAAAAACATTGTAAGAAGGAAATAAAGTGACACTATAATTTAGAGTTTTGGTGAGGGGAACTAACAAATAGAAGGTTTGTTGCAAAATCAAGAACATTAAGAACAAATGTTAAGAAAAGGTGGAAAGGAAGAGTAACATATCTCTTCTCAACAATAGAGGAGAGGGTGCCATCTGCAACTCGAACCTTATCTCCACCGGAACAAACAGAGTAAGTAGAAACAGTGAAGGCATACCAGTCATGCTCAGAAGCACCTGAGTCAATATTTTAGGAGGAATTTGAAGAAGTAGACACATGGTGAGCAGAAGTGGAGGTAAAAGTAGTTGATGGACTGTCTAACTGAGCCATGAAACACCAAATATTCTTTGTTTTGTCCTTAGAGACAACGATTATATCCTTGTGGGAGAAAGTACCATGTGAGGCTTCCTAGGGGGCCCAAGTAGTTGAAGATCGAGAGATAACTGGACTAGTAGTATCTCCTGTAGAGGCATTATTAGCAGTAGATTAACCAGGCCTGTTGAACTTCTGTGGTCGGCCTACCAAATCCCAACAATTTTCCTTAGTGCATATCCTCCATCCACAATGATTAGTGATTACACTTTAACTTGTCACGGTCTTCAAGGCTAACATAACTCCTCTGCAGTTTTCTGGACCCATTTTTATTATCCATTTGGCCCATTGGTGAAGAAGCTAAAGCTGCCTTCTTATTACCAACAAATGGTGTCATGGCAGTCCTCTTGCTTACTTCACTTTGAACATATGTATTAATATGGCCAAGGGATGGCAACTCATCCTTACTAAGGATTTGTACCCTGACCAGCTCAAATCCAGATTGTCCCACAAGAGACTCACAAATTTTGGTTTGATTGGCCTATTTTTTGTAAAGTTTTCCATCCTCAGAACATAAAGGCTAAAAAAATCGATAGTGATCCAACTCTTTCCACATATTGCGTACATGGGCAAAAAAACTCGGCCAACGACCTCTTACCTTATCGAAACTTCCTCACTTAATTGATAAACATGAACAATGTTCCCTGTTTGGGAATATTTTTGAGCCACAAAGGAGATTTGCAAATGGTCAGGAGTCAGGAGTATGAGCAATGGGAAAACTTGATTGTCGTGTCACGGTTACTTCATTACATCAACCACATCTAAGTAGTGGATTTCTCTTTTTTCAGGCAAGAAAAGAGATTTGAAACAGGGAATGACCTCTTATCAAATCCGACCATTAATATATCCCAATTTCCTCTAGCCTCTGATAGACATTTTTGCTGATTGAGACCATTCAAAGTAATTTTGTCCATCCAGTTTTACTGTAGTAATATGAAAATTAGGGTTTTCCATAGGAGAATTACTCATATTAAAAACACGAGAAGCAAGAGAGGAAACATCCGATTTTTCTGAAGTTGACATGGTCTTGAAAAATCACCAAAAAATACCCAATACTTCAAAGGAACACACCTTTTACAAATCTGACCAATTAGGTCAATAATAGAAAAAGTTCACCAAAAAAGTGCAACAATGAACCCCTCCAATGTCTCTTACTGAGGTGAAATAGGGCTGTTTTTCACAAAAAAACTGCTTATAAAACTACTTTAGGGTATTTAGAATCAACCCTTTCACCAAACAAACTCCAAAAATCTATTTCGTTGTTCAGAAACTATGCATCCACACATTTAGAACCTCAAATCTAATGATTCATGGTAGATCTAGGTGTCCAACAACCCCTAGAACGTTTTAAACTCGAATTATTAAATTTTTATATAAATAAAATCATTCGAGAGAAGGAAATTTCAACCTAGATACTCCAAAAAATCACAAGAAAATTAACCTAGATCCCTAAAAAATAAGGCGTTCCAGATCCACCAATCGAAGGGACCAAGGAGGAGAGCCGTACGGGTGATGACGTTACCCGTACGACAGAGATGACGTCAGTACGGCAGTTCTTCTCATTTTCTTCTTCTTCTTCTTTTGTTTGCTTTCTAGATCTCCTATGATTAATGCAAGACCTGTTCCGATACCAAGTAGAAAGAAGAAGAGAATAATAGAGAAAGAGGAAAAAGGGAGAAGATGGAAAGAGGGATTAGAGAGAATGTGATAATGATTCACATCTCTCATTTCCTTCATATATTATTACTAAAAAGTGGAAAATTTTCACATTTACCCTTATGTGTATTATGCGTAATAGTACGGCTTTACACGTAATACACACGATATACATAAACATAGAATACCATAAATACCCCTGTCAACACGTTGAACGTGTCCAAACTATCTCAATCGACTCTCCCTATTTGATCACGTATTAGAGCCACCTCAAATTCTCCTTGAATATGCTCATTTATGATGTTATATTTACTTATTTTTCCACTTATCTATATATTTTTTATTGGTAATAATGATATCAATATACGGAGAAGTAGGTGACTTCAAGAAAGAGACAAAACAGAAAAAAGACATGACAGTATAAGAAAGCATATAAATAGAAAGAAAATAGGCGGAGTCAAACTCCATTGAGCATGAAAGAAAGAAGATGAGGCTCGTCCACATCTAAACCAATAGAACAACAGTCAAAAATCATCTTAGAAATTGTCAAGGCCATCCGCTCCGTGGAAGGTGCACAATTCTCACTCTCTTGTTTCTCTCCTCTCACACTCGGGGCACATGGCTCCCAAGTGAACCTTCCAAGTCCCTCCCTAAACGATGTCGGCACCCCTAAAACCAATAGGAGACTAAGAGCTGAAAGTCCATAGGGAAAACCCAAAGCACTCCCAAGCAGAATAAAAAATAATCCCATAACATGCTAACTAGAGGTAATAGATAAATAGGTGACCCACTGGTTCCTCCCAAGCCATACACTTGAAGCACCTATTTGCAACTCTCCAACCCTTACTCTTTAAATGGTCTAAAGTTTGAATTTTATCCAAGAGGAAGAAGGTGACCTTAGATAGAATACCTGTATTCCACACTATTTTGAAAGGAAAAGAAAAAACTCCCAAGGATGAAAAGAATGATCTTAGAATGGACTGACTAGATCCTCTCATCATAGAGACAGGCTTGACACAATTACAGAAATAGGCCTAAAAACGTAATAAAAATCTCCAATTCCAATCATTTAAGGCCCTCATCAACTTCGAACACCACAGGACCTCATCATTTCTAAGCTCAAAATAGGAATCCACCTTACAGTGTTTGTCTAAAGTCAAAGCATGTAAGTTGGGGAACTCGTTCTTAAGCGACCAACTGCTACACCAAGGATCCTCACAAAATTTAATCTCCTCTCCCGATCCCACCTTGAACCTAGTGTTTTTGTCAAAGTCCTTAATTTTCACAATACCTTTCCACACACCCATCCCATGGGGTCTTCTAACAACTTTAGGGCTCCACTTTGACTCCTTCCCATATCTAGTCACTATAACTTTTCTATACAAACGCTCCTACTCCTCCTAACTCCCCAAAGCCATTTCCTAGAAAGGCCTTGTTCATCAGTCACATAGATCTCACTCCAAGGTCACCATCCCTCACGGAGCAAGACACATCCCACTCCACCAAGTGATATTTTCTAGAATTCTGTTGATCTTTCCACAAAAAAGTTCATTTGCATCATTTCTAAGGAATCTGCTCTTTATGTAGGAATGGTTAACGAAGGTAAGAAGTAAGTGAGCATAGTTGCCTAAGTTCTCTTTAATAGCATTAGCCTACATCTTCACCCTGTCTATTTTACTTTATTAATACATTTACTCTTAGTGGCCAAATATTCTGCTCCATAAAGCTTAGTTGTCCTATAAAATTTTCCTTGTAGTTTGATAGGTATGGGTCAGTCACATAACACTCCAGAAGCACTACCTACTTTAGCCACCCAACTCTAATTTTGTGGTTAGTATCCTATTCTATATCTCCATCCTTATGAATACAAATGGGTCGCTTTGGGGTATCTCTTGGTCATCAGCCGTAATTTAATCTCCACTCTATTTATGTTTTTACTAAAGTTATGTTTCTTATATTGTCTTGGTCCGACTAATTTTAAAACCCTTAAATTCCAATGCATTCCTCCAAAATGCTAATTTTGCATTTACCCCCTCTTCAGTTTGGGGGAAGGTTTGGGTTGCCCGATGCCTCTACCCAAGACCAACCCTACATTTGAGACGGCCAACTCATCCAGAATTAAAAGTCGGGCTCGGGTTGAGCCCAGCTTAAGTCATAGTTCAAAATATCGATACGTATCGGCCGATACGGGCCGATACGTACCGGTTTTTCAAGGATCCGATACAGAGGCACGTTGGAAAAAATAAAATGCTCCGTATCGTGCTCGATACGACCCGATACGGATCTTTAACAGTTCAAAAAAAAAAATTTGTTTAACATCCAGAAAAAAAAAAAAAAAACAGGCAGAGATTCGAACAGAGATTGAGAAGAAATTAAGAAGAAGAAATTGAGAAGAGATTGGGAAGAAGAAAAAGAAAAAAAAAATAGATTTTTTTATTGAAGGAAGATTAGGGATTAGGGTACATACCTGTGCCAGACCACTGTAGAGTGCCATCGCCGTCTTCTTCCCGTCGCAAAATCGAGGAGGAGGAGTGCTTAGCCTTGCTCCTTTGCACTGTCGTCCAGTCTCGCCCCTTTCCCTCTTTCGGCCAAGGTGAGATTTGAGAAGATAAGTCTGTTTATTTCTTTTCTACTGTTGAAGTCCTTATCTTAAGTATTGAAAGAGGAATGCTAGCATCACTCAGCCACCACATATGCATGACCTTATTAGAGGAATGCTAGCTTCACTCAGCCACCACATATGCATGATCTTATAAGAGGAATGCTAGCCTCACTCGGCCACCACATATGCATGATCTTATTAAAGGAATGCTAACCTCACACAGTCACATATGCATGATCCTATTAGAAGCATGGTTCAAAATATTGGTATCGGTTAGCCCAAAATAGGATACGTATCGGCGTATCGGTACCGTATCGGTTGGATACGGCGTAAAAATTCAGGATACGCTAAAAAAAGCTTGGATACGCAAAGAAAAACTTGGATACCTTACATAAAATCTCTTTTAATGCCAATATAAGCTAAAAATAGACTAAATGAAGGCTTCCAACTACATTTATAATCATACATATGAGAGTTATAAAATTTATAAGTTAAAAAAGACGTGCGCACTGATAAATATGTATGAAAATACAAACCATAACAACTTAACCAAGTGATAAAAGCTCACTTGCATAAATTAACTAGGGTTAAAAATTATTAACCTTAGGGGTGTGATTAATAGTCACTAAAATTAAGGGATACATGTCTAATCTTGGTTGTTAGAAATAAATATTAAAAAAATTAACTAGGGTTAAAAATTCTTAACCTGGGTGTGATTAATAGTCACTAAAATTAATGGATACCGGATACATGTCTAATCTTGGTTTTTAGAAATAAATATAAAAAATATTAATTAGGGTTAAAAATTCTTAACCTTAGGGGTATGATTAATAGTCACTAAAAGGGACACATGTTTAACCTTGGTTTTTAGGAATAAACATTAAAAAAATTAACTTGAGTTAAAAATTCTTCACCTTAGGAGTGTGATTAATAGTCACTAAAATTAATGGATACATGTCTAATCTTGGTTTTTAGAAATAAATATAAAAAAAATTAACTAGGGTTAAAATTCTTAACCTTGGTGAGGCTAGCACTCCTCGAATAAGGTCATGAATATCATAACATCTGGTTGAGTGAGGCTAACATTCTTCTAATAGGATCATGCATATGTGACTGTGTGAGGTTAGCATTCCTTTAATAAGATCATGCATATGTGGTGGCCGAGTGAGGCTAGCATTCCTCTTATAAGATCATGCATATGTGGTGGCTGAGTGAAGCTAGCATTCCTCTAATAAGGTCATGCATATGTGGTGGCTGAGTGATGCTAGCATTCCTCTTTCAATACTTAAGATAAGGACTTCAACAGTAGAAAAGAAATACGCAGACTTATCTTCTCAAATCTCACCTTGGCCGAAAGAGGGAAAGGGGCGAGACTGGACGACAGTGCAAAGGAGCAAGGCTAAGCACTCCTCCTCCTCGATTTTGCGACGGGAAGAAGACGGCGATGGCACTCTACAGTGGTCTGGCACAGGTATGTACCCTAATCCCTAATCTTCCTTCAATAAAAAAATCTATTTTTTTTTTCTTTTTCTTCTTCCCAATCTCTTCTCAATTTCTTCTTCTTAATTTCTTCTCAATCTCTGTTCGAATCTCTGCCTGTTTTTTTTTTTTTTTTTTCTGGATGTTAAACAAATTTTTTTTTTTGAACTGTTAAAGATCCGTATCGGGTCGTATCGAGCACGATACGGTCGTATCGAGCACGATACGGAGCATTTTATTTTTTCCAACGTGCCTCTGTATCGGATCCTTGAAAAACCGGTACGTATCGGCCCGTATCGGCCGATACGTATCGATATTTTGAACTATGATTAGAAGAATGTTAGCCTCACTCAACCAGATGTTATGATATTCATGACCTTATTCGAGGAGTGCTAGCCTCACCAAGGTTAAGAATTTTAACCCTAGTTAATTTTTTTTATATTTATTTCTAAAAACCAAGATTAGACATGTATCCCTTAATTTTAGTGACTATTAATCACACTCCTAAGGTGAAGAATTTTTAACTCAAGTTAATTTTTTTAATGTTTATTCCTAAAAACCAAGGTTAAACATGTGTCCCTTTTAGTGACTATTAATCATACCCCTAAGGTTAAGAATTTTTAACCCTAATTAATATTTTTTATATTTATTTCTAAAAACCAAGATTAGACATGTATCCGGTATCCATTAATTTTAGTGACTATTAATCACACCCAGGTTAAGAATTTTTAACCCTAGTTAATTTTTTTAATATTTATTTCTAACAACCAAGATTAGACATGTATCCCTTAATTTTAGTGACTATTAATCACACCCCTAAGGTTAATAATTTTTAACCCTAGTTAATTTATGCAAGTGAGCTTTTATCACTTGGTTAAGTTGTTATGGTTTGTATTTTCATACATATTTATCAGTGCGCACGTCTTTTTTAACTTATAAATTTTATAACTCTCATATGTATGATTATAAATGTAGTTGGAAGCCTTCATTTAGTCTATTTTTAGCTTATATTGGCATTAAAAGAGATTTTATATAAGGTATCCAAGTTTTTCTTTGCGTATCCAAGCTTTTTTTAGCGTATCCTGAATTTTTACGCCGTATCCAACCGATACGGTACCGATACGCCGATACGTATCCTATTTTGGGCTAACCGATACGGTGACCGATACCGATATTTTGAACCATGGCTTAAGTTGCATGCCCAATAGGAATCTATCAATTTATGTGTTCACAAAGAATGGAGAAATCTATTCATACTTGAATCTTTAATTACTTTTTGATCTCAAATTTAAAGTAAAAGTACCATAATATCAGGTCGATTATTGATAGGAAAAGGAATGAATTCTTTTGTTCTCCCACTTTCAATGATTGTGGCTTTATATATCATTTTCAGTGTCAGTAAGGTCGAGGGGTGGTCTTTTTACTGCTGAATGTTTGGGAAACAGTTGCCTGAAGGTTCTTCTGATCAAATTTGATTTGATTGCAGGCAAGTCATGTTGCAGCACAATATGGTCAGACAGCTTTCCTATATCATATTGTTACAAAATGGAATGCTGATCCTGATATTCCTGATAATGATGGAAGAAGCCCTCTCCACTGGTACATGAAAGCTTTGACCTTTGTTTCTTTTTATTTTTTCTGAGTAATATTTGTCTCAGCCACCCTCTTTCAGTTACATTTACGTAAACCACTCATTTAGTTTGTGGCTGTCATATTCAACTATCTATTATTCTATATTGATCTTTTAGAGTATTCTAAATGGGGATAGCACTCATGTTGCAAGAGTCGGTATTCAACATTTCACAATTTTGTATGATACTACAGGATTTTCTTCTATTTTATTCCCTTAGAAAATAATTTAATTGGCATTTGGCTAGAATTAACCTCTTTTAGTAGAAAGCTTTTATACGGATAAATAAAATGATAATACACACACACACATATTTATATAATCCACTATAACCCATTTTAGCACCCTTTTTTATTATATTTACCTTTTACGTTATTGGAAGCATATTCTCCCAAATCCAGAGTGTTTTTCTTGGGTGGGGGGAGGGGGTGTTCGCCTAATTTAAACTTGTGTACTTTTAATGGATTCCGTTGCTTGAATGAAACCGTACCTGTGCAACATATTACAAAGTTAATGCTGCTCCAGATGTCCCTTATGAAGGTGGAAGAAACCCACTATTTTGGTACATGAAATCTTCCACTCTTTGCTTCTGTGAAAAGTAAACTGTTGACTTGGCTATAAATACATTTATGTAAGTGGCTAGCATATTTGTACTTGTTATGTTTGAGTATATCATGATGTGCAATTCAATTTCGACTGCTTATATATTTTAAGTAACCCAAAACCTTTCTTTGTGGCGATGAATAACATCAACAACTTAGCTCCCTTGGCCTTGGGTGCATACCTTATAGAAAAATTCCAGCCAAATTGACTTTCTTTAGTCTTCGAGTCAGCATGGCTACTAGACTACTAGTCCTTGCATTAAGAAAAATTTTAGATGCGCTCATTATTATAGCATGTCAAGTGATTATGTCTTTGTTCTTCTCCTGATCTTTGTAGGGCTGCTTATAAAGGTTTTCCCGATTGTATACGCCTTCTATTATTTCTGGATGCGTATAGGGGGCGACAGGATAAAGAGGGTAATATGGCATATTATTTCTTCCACTAATTCCCTTTTTTTTTCAACAGTTTTTTTCATTATTTAACAGAGTGAGGTTGACTTCCCTTGTCAGTTAAATATTTGTATGATGAACTGTTACTCCTTACTCTTGTTTCAACCTTATTTCTTTAGGTTGTACCCCTCTACACTGGGCTGCTATAAGGGGGAACTTAGAGGCGTGCACAGTGCTAGTGCAAGCAGGGAAGAAAGAGGACTTGACGGTGACTGATAACACTGGCTTTACGCCAGCACAACTTGCTTCTGATAAGAATCATAAACAAGTTGCTTTCTTCCTTGTAGGTATTCTATAACCAAAGTATTTTTTATATTGATTAGTGGATTGAACTTGAAACATTCGCTAATAGTTTGTTAATTTTGGTTTCAACTTTAAAATACCCTTTTAGATGAGCTCCACACTATATTATCTTGGTTAACCCGAAGTTGTTTCCGTTTAAAAATAAAAAATAAAAAATTAACAAAGACGATTGGAAGAAATGTCTGAATAAGTAACATCTAATAGGAAAAATGATTAGAGAGATGTTTTCTGATTAGTAGGTTCTTGATAATGCTTTTATATTTTCGGAAGTTAAGTTTTAAGATGTTTGTGTAAAATGGGCAAGGGGACTGTTGTGGAAAAATGATAATTGAAGTCTGTATGTTATATATATATAGTTAGGGATGCATTTTAAAAAGCTTTACTCATAAAGACTAAAGTGAGCCATGTGGTAGAGTCTTGAATTGCCAGATCATGCTTCGTTTGAGATTTTATGCAAGAGGGGATGCATGCCGATACAAGGTTGGATATTCTTTCAGTAAGAGAGAGCATGCAAATGTCTTGGGTTCAACCTTATGGTTCTCTCCACCCAGTTGCCCTTAGTAAATCATTTCCTTACATAGAACTTAAATGGCATCAAACCTCTCAGCAGTTTAGGACTTTACCATACGCTCAGTGCATTCATGCCTTTTGAATCACGGTCCTTGTATTTATTTTATTCAGAAGTTTGTCTTTTTGTTCTCTCATAAGAATATTGCCCTAGGCATTTTGTATGTAGATGTGTACAATAAGATATCAAAACAGGTATTCCTAATACTCTTGGGTATTAGTATATGTATGTACATATCCAGATACATAAACATATTTTTATTCTATGGTTGTGGACTACCTTATGCTTATCTACTAGTATTCTCATTATGAAGTCTTAAAAATCTGCTGGGATACATCTAGCTTCAGGTCTTTGGATAATGTAGTGTTTCCCATCCATGAGATGAGGGTAAGCCCACACATCCTTACCTCTACTGTGTTGAGACATTATTGGAAGAGCTTTTTTTTTTATTGGTAAGTATCAAGTATATTCATATAGCAAGTAGAAAAAGCAACAGTTTACAGAGGGTAAACTGAAGGGATCTAACAAGAAGGAAATACACAAAGTAAACATAATAAATGAAAGATAATAGGAATGAATATCCTCACAACAAAAGATCCCCCACTTCCTCTCCCAACTGACTAATGGATGACCATTTCACAAGAAAGCGCTGAATACGTGCTAAAATCCGAAGTTTGGAAGATGAGAAATTGTCAAAAACGTGTGTATTCCTCTCTTTCCAAACTCCCCAAGAGATAGCTCTAAGTAGCATAGTCCAAATTGCTTCATTGCCCCCCACTAATGTCAACAATAGCCTGATAAGAAGCTTATGAAGGAGTGTTGGAAGACCCACTCCACACCTAACCGAGACAAGAAAAAAGCCCAAATCCCAATGAAAACCGGACAATGCAGGGGTCAAATGATCTACTGACTCTTCCTCAATCAACCAAAAGTAGCAGTGAGTTGCCATACTTCACCCTTTGCTCTTCAAGTGATATGTAGTAAGAATCTTATTCAGAGTTGTAGACCAAAGGAAGAAATACCTTTGATGGTTAGACTGTGGACCAAGTAGCCTTATAAGGGATAGCCTTATGAGGGAAATAGTGCGTAAGTAATCGGGCAAAGGACTTTAAGAATGATCTCACTGAAAACTGACCATTGTTGCTTCTTGACCACATCATCTTACAATCTCTAACTTGGGCACATGAGGGAGAGAAACTCTATCTAATTAGAAGACGCTATAAGTCCTCAACTTCCCAATTTTCTAGGGCCTGCTGCAATTGAGGACACCAAATTGACTCACTTCCCACCGTCTCAACGTAGTCAGTTACTAAATATCTGCCTAGAAAATGATTTCAGTGCCATTCCCTACATTAAACCTAATGTAGGGACATTCAACCTAATGTAGGGGTCTAGTAGCTTAACCACATCAACGATCCCTTTCCAAAGACCTAACCCATGTGATCCTCGCAACCCCTTTGGCTTCCAACAAGATATTTCCCCATATTTAGCTACAAATCACCTTTCTCCAATGACTCTCTCTTTACCGAACCTCCAAACCCATTTTCCCCAAGAGAGCCTTATTGACTTGACTAGTTCGAACGAGGTTGAGACCTCCATCATTGAAGGAATTACAAATTTGGTTCTAGTCTACTAGGTGGTATTTCCTTTTATAGCTGTTCTCATTCCAGTGACAATTTATCTGGATTTTGGAATTGACAAGGTGGACATGAAAGCATTAGTACATATATGAGACTACAGTTGGAGAAGACATATTCATGCCACTGGAGCATGAATTAAGTACAACGAATATACACAGTAGTAAAATATAATTATTAATAATATTTGACACTCCCTCTCAAGTTGAACATGGATCATGATCAATTTACACATAGGACACTGATGACAGTTGCAAGAAAGCAGCTTCATGAGTACATCAGCGAGCTGCTAGGAAGTGAAAATGAAGCAAATAACAATGTCACCATGGGCAGCACTCTATCAAGTATCAAACAAATGATAATATACCTCCATGAGCTTTGTTTGGGGACGCGAAAGACCAGGTTGGAGGTCCTGATGATGTCATTGGTATAAACAAAAAGATAGATTCCTAAGCCGTATAAAAGGTAACTCAGTCAGATGGCCCCTGCAGCAACTGAGGCAAGAGAGCGATACTCAGAATGAGAGTCAGGCTGTTTCTTGGTCAACCAAGAGAGGTGGTTAAGTCCAAGAAACACATGGTAGTCACTCCTGGAGCAGCGTTGATCCAGACTGTTAGACCTAGTTAGTCATGTCTGATTTTGAGAATTATATTTACATTAGACATTCTGGATCAACCATATTTGTCAACTACTGTTTCCAAAACAGAAAAGAAAAAGTAGAAAAGTTATCGCATATCAGAGAAGAACAGTGATTAAGATGGTGATCCTTACTGAACAATCTTGTAAAGGCCAATCTCCAATCTTCATTGAACAACACTCCCCTCATTCCCTTTTTCTTGCACACCTGTATAAGCTAACCCTTCCCTCACCTCCTTTGGATGCTCCATTTGTTTAATCTTGGTGAAAGATGTAAATGTGAGTGGGAACTGGGACTGGGCTCTGTGGTTTTATAAAGTTGTGGGACCCATTTTCTTAGATAGCCTGACAAAACCTCCTAAATTAACAATGTTTATCTAGTAAACCCATCCATGAATTTTTTGAAATTTTAAGTCTATGCACAATGATGTCCCATAAAGCCCTTGCTTTAACTAATGTTTCATTGTAAAACTAGAGCTCTAATTGGTTTATGTGATCCAGGCCAACAGTATTTTAGATGAATGCTATCTCTCTTCTTTCCAAAATATATACAACCTAATGCATAACTTTAGGAATTAAAATACTACATTAATGCAAAGCAAAAGCGAGCCAAGAAGAAAATAAATCAGACATTTTGATTGGTTTTAATTATTCAAAAATAGGGCTTGAAATAATTCATAGCCTTAAATACAATGGCTCCGCATGTTTACCAACCCACATTTATTGGGCTTGGCCTTGGCCTCTAGATCGACATCAAGGTGAATCTAAGAGAAAAAAAAGGAGAAGACAAAGCCTCATTCAAGTTTAACAAGAGTCCAAAGACTCCAGAGAATTAAAAGTCAAAATAAAAGATTTTCAAGAATGGGACCACATGGGCCCACCCTAGTCTAGCCAGCCAAATCGCAAGCAAGTGGACGGTGGACCACCTCCCAAGTGGTGTGACACTCCTATGGCCCCATTCAGGTCATTGGTTATGGAGACATGCCAATTCTCATTTTTAGGGGAATTTTGATAATTTCTGTTGTTTTCTATACAGGATTTCCAGAATTTTCAGCAACTAGTAATTGATTTACTTTCATACTAGAGTTAGGAAATTAATAGAGACAAGTCATGTTGACTTATTCTATTATCATTAGAGTTAGATTGCTATTAGGACCAGTAGTTTCCTTATTCTAGTTTGTTTCTAATTAGAGCTTTTAGTTTTCTTTCTTTATAAATAGACACGTAGCTCATTGAGCAAAAGAAGAAGATTATTATTGAAGAAATTTCTGTAGAGAATTCCCCCAAGCTTTCTAACGGTGAATTAGAAGAGAAGTTTACTTCTTATTATCCTTAGGAAAAGATCTTTGATTTCTCCTAGAACAATTTTCAATATTCATCACTCCATCCATCAATCGAGGTAATTTTACTTCGCCTTTTCCATATCTATCATTCTAGTTTGGTTAATCATTGCCTACTAGTTGATCCTATTGAATTATTAGCTAGTTCTATTTCAGATTTATCAAGAGAGATCAATTTCCCCTTATAACTTAAATCTACAATGATTAATATAGATCAATGTTTTTGAAACCGTAGTGCCTAGGGTTGATTTTGGACAAAATATTAAGGATGAGACTTGAGTTATTTTGATTCAATTGTTTGATATTCTAAGGATAAGGTTTTCGGCAAATTTGGAGAAAAACCTACAGTGAGTTATTTTGGATATCTCGGTCTTTGATAGAAATTGGAAACTTTGGATTGATTTGATACTTTGAAGTGGTGATTGGATGTGAATATTGAAATTGATAATTTAAGGATTTATTCTGTACTTTTTGAATCCTAGATTTTTAATTGCCATAGAAATCTTGAATCTTTCCCAAATTTCATTCTACAAAATACAAAATGGAAGACCCCCTATCGTGGGCTACATCATACATTCATCAAGATGATCACCCAAATTAATGGAACATGTGCTCATGCTCACACTTCAAAGTGATACTAACCTTTTATGTCAGGGGATTCCTTGTCGAGGCTTCATATTCTCTTAAGGATCATACTGAATACCCAAGGTTCCCATGATATAGCCTAATGGTATCATTGGTTGGCAAATCAAAGTCTTTGATAGAAATCTTTGATGTGCTGCTAGCCTCTCCGGTTAACTCTCCGGTTAAGTGATCATTATAGAAATTAGGAAATACATAAAAGGATTTTCACCTTTTCCTTATAGATTTTCCTAGGCATGTATACTCACAAGAACCAAGTTTATGTCTGCTACACACATCCTTATGTAGATAGATGTGAAGAATTATACTTTGATAACACATGTCAGGCAGATCAGTGAGTTGTCCATACTCAATTCAAGGTTCAAAAAAAGGGTTTCGGACACCGTAACGGACACGGCCGAAACCGTTACGTAACGCCGTTACGTAACGGTTTCGGCCTTTACGGAGTTTTTTTTTTTGGCTTAAAAATTCAAAAAAATCACAATAAATAAAAATAAATAAATAAAATATGTAGGTGTAACGTAACGGTAACGGGTAACGGTGTTCACCGAAACTGTTACGTAACGGGCGTTACGTAACGGTTTCGGCTTTTTTTAAAACCATAATACTCATCCTTAGATATGAAGATTTCAATTTACTAGGAACTGGATAAGTCGTTTCTTGTGTTATGTTCGAAGTCCAAGATTTAGAAATGTAGAAACTTGGCATGGAGTACTTGCTTGAGGATATAAATCTCCAATAGGCAGCATATATGATCTGGATGTTTGGAGTCTTTGGAGCATAGTTACTAGAGTGAGAAGCGAAAACGAAAAGGAAAGCGAAAGTGAGAAGCAGGAAGCAAGTCTCAAAAAAACCTTAGAAAATGGGAAGCGAGAAATGAGATATAAGCTCCTCATTCCCATTATGTTATTTATGGGTAGCTATACCTTTGATTTTATCTTACATGAGATTTTTGTAGAAAAGTAGGTGCCTTAGGTTTCAAACCGATGATACTTGCTTAGAGTCTACAACCTAGGCTATAAATTGTGGTCTACTACATCACTTCACACATGCAGCTCCCTTTAACTATTAAATGAGACGTGATGGAAGCGAGCTTCCTAGGAAGTGAGTCTGTCCTCGCTTCCTGAGAACAGTGTAGTCAAGGCAACGCCTAGGCGATTTTGGGCCTGCGTCGCCTAGGCGCCCCTCTAGGCAGGCGATCCTAGGGGGCTCTGCCAAATATTATACATGGACAATGACACGAATTTGGGTATTTTGCCTAGATTTTGAAGTGTTTAATACTCCACTATATTAACATGTCATTGGTTATGTGATGAATGATTGTAAAAGACTTTTTATTTTATGTTTTTGTGGAATGTGGGTGTGGAGTTTTGGTCTTTTGGATGTTATATATATACGTGATATATATATATATATTTATATTAAATTTATCGCCTAGGCCACGCCTAGGCATCGCCTAGACGCCTTGACTACACTGCCTGAGAAGCGAGCTTCCCACCTTGTACATAGCTTCCCTACAACTATGCTTTGGAATAATAAAGCCTGAAGGTTGCTGCATATATACTGTCTTAGAAAGAATAGAATGTGGACATGCGTTATTGTCATCAAGCTGATTAATCGGCCACAAATGAAAGAAAGCAATGAATGAACCAATCTTAATGATAGCTGGTTTAGAAACCAGAAGAAGTTCACGTCACAGTATTAAGTAAATACTGGGCTGTTGATTTTATCCGTTCACTGTTGAGAGTTGCTTTGTACCGATTTGTGGAATCATCTTTATTTACTTATTTTTGTAAACCTGCTTGCTCCAAAAAAATTCATTGCATAACTCTGAGGAACCAGAGTTCAAGTATGGTTTTCTATAAGGGCTAAAAATTCACCTGTCATGGCATCACACTAGGGATCCTTGGAGGCCTGGGAGTAAGACATGGGCTCAGAGAGAGAAACCAAGGAAATAAGGAGAGTTATATTAGCAGGGAGGAAGAGGCTGATGAGTGTGAATATCCGCACAGGTGGCAAATCTAGCATCATGGCCAACTGACAATGAGATGAGTTGAAAGAGAAGGCCGAGGAGATGGCACAGGGAAGGAAATCCTGATTCCATGAAAAGAGCCCAGAATAACTCTCTGGTGTGTATGCATGGTATATACAAGAATTCATTATGGATGAAAGGACAGTAATGCCCTGGGGCATGATAAAGCGGCACATATGCACAAGAGTAAGATATAAAAATATAAATACAATCACATCTTAAAAACTAAAAGCTACCTCAATGCCAAGAAATTTTTAGGAATTGCTAGGGGTAGCTCTCAAGGTAGTTCTATTAATCCTTGAATCTTAACAATTATAATAACACTTACGGCATAATTTTTTTATTTTTCTGGCATTAGTTTTTTCTTTTCAAGAACCATTGCTTGTAAAATTTGCTGCAATGGAACTTCTGAATTTTATGACATTGTCATATCTAATCCTGCAGGGAAATGCAAGGAGGTTGCTTGACAACCGTTGTGATGGGAACAGCCGCTTTGGACGACTTTCAAAATTAGGGCTTGCGCCTATACTTTGGTGTATAATCTGTGTGTTACTTGTGATCTATACTCATGCAGTCATCATGGGTACACTGATCTAGTCTTTGCATGTGAGATTACACCATACTCTATGTCAAGTTTTTAGTACTTACAGTGGTTGTTTATTTTCTACTTGGCTGCAGCGTCAAACTTGCCGAAGCTAACAGCTGGGATTGGGCTTTTTGCATGGCTGGGTATTTTCCTTGCAACTGCTGGATTAGTAATGTTTTATAAGTGTAGCAGGTATGCTCTATAGACCTTTTATCAGTATGTAACTGTAAAAAATAATCTCTTGAAGAAAAAATTCTAAGAAAAATAGTATAGGTTTAAGTGTGTGTGTGTGTGTGTCATTTAATTATACATACACCACACAAAAAGAGAGAGGGAGGGAGTGAGGGATCTCCTTAGTTTAGTTATTTGCTGAAAAGTTACTTCTATCTGTCGAGTAAAAATTAAAATCCTTTTTTTATTGGTAAAATGATATAAGAGAAATTCTAACAAAAATAGTATAGGTTTAAGTGTGTGTGTGTCATTTAATTATACATACAACACACAAAAAGAGAGAGGGACGAGTGAGGGATGTCCATAAGTTTAGTTATTTGCTGAAAAGTTACTTCTATCTGTCATGTAAAAATTAAAATCCTTTTTTTATTGGTAAAATGATATATATATATATATATATATATAAATTCACAAAGAATGAACCAAGACGGAAACAGAAACGAAAGGCAAATAACATAACTAAGCAGACTAGGGATAGCAAAAAGCTAAAGCCTAGAAACTAGGAGGATACTGCACTATTGAAATACATGAACAAACCATTGTCTTCAAAATTCTTCCTAATCGAGCACCACACCAAGCAAGCAGGAGCTTACGAATTCTCTTGTAAACAAGGCTTCGGAAGAAGCGCAACAGTAAAAAACTCACCTCTTTCTTTCCTTCCAAATTGACCACCCTATAGCTCCTGGGAGTATAGCCCAAACAACTGAGGCAGGGCCGCAGGAGCCACCAAGGATAGGAATAACCAACCCTATAAAGAATCCTTAAAGGACCTAGGAGAGATCTAGACGATCTCCGGTCGGAGGAGGAATTTACTCCTGAGACGATCTCTAGGTGGTTCACCGACTCCTTCGCCCCAAGGCACATAAAACAATGGTAGCCATCCTCCATTCTCAACTTTTCAAATGATCACATGTGAGGATTTTGTCCATCGTTTCTGACCAATGGAAAAAAGATGCCGTAGATGGAATGCCAATATTCCAAACAGCCCTACGAGAAAAAGGCAAGATAGGACAAATTCGCAAAGAATGAAAAAAGGATCTCATTGTGAACTGACCTTTATTGGCCCTAGACCATAATCGATCATCCTTGTGCAACTACGCCAAAGAGGTAGATGTTACACAGTCATTGAGGTTCCGTCTAAAACTTGGGGACCAAGCAAAAGAGCTTTCCCCATCTCAAAACAAGAAGCCACATAAGTATTTTTTTTTAACAAAGAAAGGGAGAATAGATTCCCAAAATCCTCTTTCAGGGGATCTGTGCCACACCATCTGTCATCCTAGAATTTCATCTCCAAACCACTACCCATACTAAAGTGGACGCGCTTGAAAAACTCGGCATGGACATTTCGGATAGCTTTCCATAGTCCATGCCGTAGGAACTCTTTACCTCATTGGACACCTAGCAAGATTGTTCTCCAAACTTGGCAGCAATTACTTTCCTCCAAAGGCTTTCCCTCTCCTTCCCCAAAGCATCATAATCATTTTTCCAAAATTATTGACTTCCACTAGAGGGCGGATGTTCAAACCCCACGTCTCTATTGGCATGGTAACAGATTTTCATTTGTCCAAGTGGTATTTCATTATATCGACATGCTCATTCCATAAGAATCTCTTCTGTAACCTTTCCAGTTTCACAATTACAGAGACTGGGATGGTTATTGGTGACAAAATTGGTGGGGAGACTGCTAAGTGTGTTCTTAGAAGAGTTAGACGGCCTTTTTTTGAGAGATATAAAGATTTCCACCCATCTAGCTTCATCGAAATGATTTCGACCTGCTCATTCAATAAAACTTGTTAGTGTCCAAGTGGTAACAGATGTCCATGATGTACATCTTTTAATTATTATCTACTAGTAATCCCATGGATAAAGACATGGTCTATGTGATTCCCATTAAATTTCACTTGTTTTGAAAATTTACCTCTTTTTCCTGCTTTTGAAATAATTGAACTACAAAATGGAGAAAATAAAAATACAAATATAAGGAATAGAATTCCAATGTAAGTGCATACCTTTTCCAGCTAAAGAATTGGTGAGTTTTGTTTGCATCTCCAAGAGAATGGGAGAGCACAACTCTCAAGTCATGGCCAATGCTTGATTGTCTCATTATTGTTGCCTTGTTGGGACTTCAATGTTTTTTTTATACATAATACACGCGAAAAGTCTTTTTTTTTTTAATCGGGTGGTACAAGCAAACGGTTATTTACATTGTTCCTTGTTTTTATATTATTTGTCTTGTTATTCATTTTGAGGATATTTCAGATTAATTGTTAAACTGGCTGTTGCCATGCGATTTTCTATTCCAAATGCTGTTGAGTTGCTTACCTTTCTTATTACCTGATGTATAAATGCCACCGCGGTCTTTATTTTATCATTATATGCTAGATTTAACAATAATGGGACTGATTAGGGGATAATATGTGGTAGTATTCGTGTTGTCAGGGTGGTTTGTTTTTCGCTCTTTTAATCTGTAAGTTTATATTTGCACATCTTAGATATTTCATTTTAATCGACTGCCTCATTGAACGAGCATGCTTAGACTTCTCCTTGGACATATTTTCAGTTAGTAAATAAACATTTTTACACTAATAAGCCACATTGCATGGGCATGCATAGATTGGTAGTTTGATTTTTACACTAATCAGCCACATTGAATGGGCATGCATAGATTTGTAGTTAAGGTCTTATTTGATCTTTGTTTTTTTTGTTTTTTTATCCTTGTAGGAAAGATCCAGGTTATATCAGAAGGAATGTACATGATTCACAAAATCTAAAAGATGATGTGAGTTGCAGTCTTTTGCTACTTGATCTCTTCCATTTGGAATTGTCATTCCTGGTCTCACTCTTGCTCACTAATTTCTCAGATCCGGATACTTTACCTTTAAATGGGCTGTGGATTTTTTTTTGGAATTTTCTTAAATCTGAATCTTAGACATACCTTTTCCCCCACTTAAAGGCTAAAGCAGCTTACAATTATGTTTTTTTGAATTCTTTAATAGGAACCTTTATTGAAGACTGAGCTGAACAATCCTGCTCTACTGGCTGGGAATTGGTCTCAGCTCTGTGCAACATGCAAGGTGTATTCTACTTCTGGTTTTCTTTCCCTTTTTATGGATTGGTTTCTTTGAACAGTGCTTACCCATCTGACAAATATCTAATGTGGTTTCATTTTACTTTGTTTATTAGATTGTCAGGCCTCTTCGTTCAAAGCATTGTTCCACTTGTGATCGTTGTGTTGAACAATTTGATCATCACTGCCCTTGGGTATCAAATTGTATTGGCAAGGTGCTTTGAAATTGATGAACTGCATCTTCAATCTTCCTGTCTTATTTTTGTGTGATCTCTTGATCTTGATGGATACGGGGACATAAGATAACCATCAGGTAGACCACAATGATGGTCTACCAACAGTTACAACATGCATTCATGAAGTGGGACCCATGGAACGTGGTAGTAATCTCTGAAGTGAAAATCCAACCAGATTGAATGATCCTAAACATCCTTCCGATGACATTCTTTTACTGGCTGGAAAAGTATCGCGAATAGTCTGGGAAGAATGTCAGTCAGGATAGTTACAATCAGTTGACTGAGTAAATTTATGGGATTGGAGATTTCCTAGGTGTGGCTCGTAGAATTGTCTGTCCCGCCTTACTGCATATGTATGACAATGAAGTTGTTAGACTCTCCTTATGTTCTTGCTGATGGCTACTTTTTCCCCCTTATGAATGAGTATTGATGTAGTATTCCTTGATCTGAACAGCTGACTGACTTGTGATTACAGAAAAATAAATGGGATTTCATCTGGTTTCTTGTTCTAGAAGTTTCTGCAATGCTGATTACCAGTGCCGTCACTTCTATAAGTATGCCTCTTCTTAAATGTGTTCCTCTTTAAGCCATTTTTTGGAGTTGCTTTTAGCAACATTGTTGTCTTCATCTGCTAAAAGAAAATGAACAATTATTCTCAATGCAGGACTCTTGACGGATCCAACTGCTCCATCTACTTTTGGAGCATGGATAAGCCATGCTGGGACTCATCATACTGGGGCTGTATCATTTCTTATTGTGATGTTCTTCCTCTTCTTTGGTGTTGCAGTCTTAACTGTTGTTCAAGCTTCTCAGGTACATGGATAATTCGTCTACAATAGTAGTTAGGATTAGCATACCAATGCTGAGGCATGAATTAGCGACTCCAACACTATCCAATTCATTATCTGAAGGTCGATCGAAGCCCATTTTGTATCACATCTAATGTGATGCAGGTTAAAATGACACTTTTTTTTTCCTTTTTTCTTTTTGGTTGAAGTAAAGTATACATAAGTGGGGCAAACACTGCAGTATAGGATCATGAATCACACAGTGATGTAATCTAACTCGATTTAACTGAGGTTAACACAAATTATTTGTGCAATTTACTGTGTAATATTGAACCACTTCTTTTCTTGCTGCAGATATCTCGCAACATTACAACGAACGAAATGGCAAACGTGATGCGCTATAGCTACCTAAGAGGCCCAGGTGGTCGGTTCAGAAACCCGTATGATCATGGGATCCGAAAGAACTGTTCAGATTTCTTGATCAATGGCTACAATGAGGATGTGGAGTGCATCGAAGACCCAGCCCATTCCGAGGGGATTGGAATGATGCAGATGGCAAGGAATTCGAATCTGCAAAATGGGGAGAATCATAGTCATCACACCAATGGCAATGGCCATGTCTCTATTGATGTAGATTCTAAGAACACAAGACCCCACCATGGTCATGTTCATTCCTCCCAGTGCAACCATAATAATCATGGCAAGTCCAATGGGATCCCGTTAGGCTTGGGCATTGGCCTCTGACGGAACGGAACAATGCCTGTTCTGTTGTACCCACATGATATGTGTGCTGTCTCTCCCATAGGAGGTGAATTTTTTTTATAGTCGTTTTATATCTGTTACTGTTCATACAAATACATCATCCATATTTTAATTGATTAAGATTTCTCTCTTTTCTTCCAAAATTTCCGTGTCAAGTCAAATGGGTGCTTACAAATCTGGGAAAGCCAGTTTCTCACGCAGGGTGTGCCTCATGTCATTGACATGGTCCAAAAATACAGGAATTCTCATATTTTGAGTTTATATTTCCATTTTCCAATATGTGATTTTAGTCTGGATTTACAGTATAAACAGTCTGATTTTTAAATAGTTGTGGGCACTTGAAATAATAGTGTGTGAAGGGTTGGCATTTGATAGCATTGTTGCAAGCTCTGCATATGACAGCATTTTTACATGATAACGATTTTTTCCTTTCCAAAAATTCGAGTTATGAATAAATAAAAATCAATTGCATGAGAAGAGCTAATGTGGTTTTGAGAGTTTTTAAAAGAATTTCAGACTTGTCCAAACTTTTTCAAGATTATCTTATTTGCTGCTAGAATGAGATTCTCTAAAGTAATTTCATCACACTTTTCAGAATAATGCAAATTCCTAAATAGTCTGTGCCATACAAAAAGAAGCTCATGCCATCTAAAAAGAATGGATATAATTTCCTAATTAAGAGGAATAATACATACATTTGAAAAAAAAAAATTATGGTTAACTCATACATCAAGTAAATGTAATAAAAGATAAGTATTCTGAACAGGGAGTTACAGAACTCAAATCCCAACCTGGAACAGTATAGAGACCCGAAATTTAGTTTTTCGGCATTCGTGCCATTTACATAAATTCCTTAGAATATGCATCCGATTTTAAATGCATGTGTTCCTATGAAAATTAATGTGGGATGCCTAAATTAGTAAACTCTTATATAATAATAATAATAGTGATTAACTTATTATTATTATTATTATGATTATTAAATTAAAAGTTTTGGGTTTAAGGGACACCTCATTGCTTAAAATTAGCCTAAGGTATCTATTTTCTAACTTTTAGGAGTATAGGAGTTTAATCTTTGAGTTCTCAATATTAACTCAAATATTTTGAGATTCGTGTTTACCTTTATCCAACTTGATGAGAAATTTTAACCTTCATAGACTTGAAATTGGAGTTTGTCTATAAATAATAAATTGTTCCCCTTCGAATAACGGTTCCAACGCAAGTTGAATCGCCCAATTCTGATAACCGAGTCAAAAGCTACGGGCAAAATACCGGAGCAAGGTTCAGAAAAAAAAAAAGAGGGATCCGACCGATTGGCCAACTAGAGCCGATCGATCGGTGGTGGCGGGGATCGATCGGCCAAAACTCGTCGATCGATCGATGGACGCTGAAATATGTGCGAAAACGTCAATTTGTGACTTTTTAAGTTCTCTTTGGTCCCCAAACTCTATAAATAACCCTCAAATTCGTGAGTTAGGGTTTCCATAGACTTCTAAATCTAAAAGAAAGAGCTTCCTAAGAGATCAAAAGGGGGAATCTTGAAGAGTTCAAAGATTAGATCAAAATGAAGGAAGAAGGAGGCTTGGAGATCGATATACAGCCTTATTCGCAAGCGATAGATCGTAGGGAAGCAATCAAGTGAGGTAAATAACGGATCTAGTATCCAATATTTTGAATAGTTAACCTAGAATAATGAATGAAAAATGAGTGAATCAAAGGAAAGATGTAAAGATGGGTGGATCCATGAATATGCCTATGATTTTTGTTTATTATGGTTGATCTGTTAAAATAGGATGTGAATAACTCATTTATGAAATTGTTTATTTATTCTTGATGGTTAAATTAGGATGTGAAGAACTTAATGAAGATATTGTCTCATTATTTTGATGGATAAAAATAGGATGTGAAAAATTATGATTATAGTATCTATTATTGAATGATTAACATAGGATGTGAAGAACTATATTTGATTCCCATTTTATTATTTATGGATGATAAAAATAGGATGTGAAGAACTAGATTTGTAGTTTTTAGTTTATGATTCCTGGTTTATTAAATTAGAATGTGAAGAGCGGTAAATATGATCATGATTTAATAATAGTGAAAGATTAAATTAGGATGTAAAGAACCCAGTTGTTATATAGTTTTTATTATTTATTGATTTGATGTAGAAGATTTATTGATGATATAATTTTATTATCATTGGAATGTTAAAATAGGATGTGAAGAACTTATTACAGATACTGTTTTATTATCACGAAATTATTATGTTAGGATGTGAAGAATTATGTATAATTTATTTAAAATTCAACATGGGGATTGAGAAAGTTATTGAAGTGTGCAAATTTATAAGAAGAATGAGATGGTGGATGGATTGAATGGATTATCTAATTGTAATATTTGATGATGTTTGAGTTGATTTTATGTTTAACAATTTAAGAAAATTATTATTAATTAAAAGGGATTACGATTAGGATATTGATCTTGATTAAACAAACAAGGGAATTTGACAATGAAATTAGATCGTAATTTAGGAATATTTTAAGACCTACTGTGATTTTTTTTTATAATTGTTGAATCATTAGAAATATGATAGTTGGTATGTTTCTTTTGTATTCCTAATACTTGATATACTTTTAAGTAAACGAACCTCTGATGAAAGTCAAGCTGCCTAAGCCTGGTTAACATTGTGGTATGGGATGCTATGATGAGATGTCCTATGGCCTTTGACGGTTAGTCTTAGGTACAATTTAAACAAGAGGTATATCATTGTGTACTCACGAATGAAAAATAGGCAAAAATATGTATAAATAATTAAAGACATTAATGAGATGTAAGTAAGATCAAAAGTAAAGTAAAAAAAGTATGTAAGTAAGAAAGAAAGACACACAAAAAAGATAATGCATGTTGTGTTGTGCACCACCGGATACCATCAGAAAGGGCGAGAAATATGCCAAAGTAAGTAAGCCGTCGTATCGGAAAATGTACTAAGCCTTCCGTATCGGATAATGTATGAAGGGTGGTATCTCGGTAAAGTAAAATATAGTAACCCCTTTCCTTATACGGTAAAGCGGTATTTTAAGTTATCACAAATGCATGTAAATGAGTATTAGTGTGATAATAATGTATGAAATATGAAAAGTAAGAAAAGAAAGAGAAGTAAGAAAGTATGAAAAGAAAGAAGGAAGAAGAAAGAAAGACACACGAAAGTGATAATGCATGTTTGTGTTGTGCACCACCGGATATCATCAAAAAGAGTGAAATGTATGCTAAAGTAAGTAAGCCGTCGTACCGGATAATGTACAAAGGGTGGTATCTCGGTAAAGTAAAGTATAGTAACTCATTTTCTTATACAATAAAGCGGTATTTTAAGTTATTACTAATGTATGTAAATGTATTGTTCATAGAATGGTAAAGTATGAAGTATAAAAAGTAAGAAAAGAAGAAAGGTAAGAATGTAAGAAAAGTAAGAAAAAGAAAAGAAAAGTAAGAAAATGAAAAAACTAAGAAAGTAAGAAAAGAAATTGACGTAATGTATTTGCTTGTTTCCGCACTCTGATTATGTATGTGAACTGATGTACGAATCTGTAAAATGCATGTAATTTAATGTTCATTATATTGTTCACTATGGTCTGTTATATACGCGGAGTAACTCTTTACTCAGCCGATGACTTTTGTTGTCGGTAGGTTCAGGTATTGATTTTTGTGCACCCCGGCCGTGGGAAGATGATGAATACTTCGGGGAACCGGAGGGTGATTATTCCGAGGAAGAACGGGATCTTGATCGTGGCCCTACTTTTGAATTTAATTTGTTTGTGGTCAAATTTCAGGGAGACTTTAATTGACCTTATAGATATTTATGTTTAGTTTAGTTTGATGATGATCATGATGGAGGGTTAGTATTTATTTTATTTCAGTTGTAGTAGAAATTATTGATTTAGTTGATGTCATTAATGGAAGAAATTTTTAAGTTCAGATTTTAGTATGCCTTTAAAGCTTATTAAATGGATTAAGTCAAGTAAGTCACGTGCCAAGATCTCACATTCTTTTAAGGTGGGGTTTTAGGGCGTGACAAACAGGTGAGCCTATATATCTTATCCCAACCTGGAAGCGGGTTGAGATCTTCCGTATTTAATTGGGTTCAGTTTCGTTTCCTAACCCATATATAACGGATTGGGTTCAAGTTAATTTCTTACCCAACCCTGATACAAAACAAGTATAACCCAATCCGGCTTGTGCAGACCCCTAATATTCAGGTACTTCGATCCAACCCTTGACCTAGACTGCACCCAAAACACCGGGTTGAACAGTTAACCCGAACGAAGAGATGGTGATTTAACTAGGGCTGACAATGGATATTTGAAATATCCGAATCCGTTCCAAATCCGACTCCGTTTAGTCGGACAATATCTGAATACGATATCCGGCGGATTGGATTCGGATAACATAATAGAGTATCCATTTATAATCAGATCGGAGTCGAATATTGTTATATCCGCTCCGCTAAATATCCGCTTCACCAAGATACAGAGATGTTAGCCTTTTTATGGTTTTATGCTTAATCCGACGGTCCAAACGAAGCCCTTAAATGTTAAAAGTTAAAACCATGATACCTTAAAAATCACCATTTAGCAAAACCATGAGCCTTTAAAACCATTGTCTAACAAAACCGTTGTTGGGATACTACCAGTCTCTCACCTTTTACCTTGTCTCTTTCTTATCCTTTCTAACTCTCTACTCAGATAATCGGATAACCAGATAATCCGAGTAATTTAGTTGGAATCAACTTCGGATACTATGTTTCACTATCCGGTAGATATTGACCGGATTCGGATAGTCGAAAAATGTAATCGGATTGGATACGGATACGGATATACCCCTATCCGCTCCGTTGACAGGCCTAGATTTAACGTATCATGGCTACACTGTCTGATTAATGGGGCCCCATTCAGAGGCATCTTGGATTTAATGGTCAAAGTGGAGCAACTCAGACTATCAGAATTTCGACCCGGATCCAAGTATCGATCCATTTCCTTTTTACGGATCCAAGCACGGTAAAACGAATCTGGATGCAGACCCGTTCCATTTCATGCAGGATGCATTTGGTCGCATGATATTATCTAGTGGGATAAATAGGAAGCATACTGTTTTTTTTGGGGGTTAAAAAATAGGAAGTATTTTTTTATGTGTGTTACATAAAATAAATACTTTCATATGGTTATCGGCTTGCATGATTATTCTCGATATAATACAGTAAAACTGAAAAATATGAAGAACGTGAAGTCTGAAAACAGAGAGAAATTAAGAACTCTGGAGAAGTATTCTTATTCACAGACTGCATTAACAAGTACATCATAGTTTCTATTTATAGAGATTTACAAATAACTGAATAGATACATTCTAAACTAAGTTCTCATTCTGTTAGGAGCCAGCTGGATTGACAATTATGACAGGTGGAATTCCGTTAGAGTTGTTGAGCTGGTGCTGGGAGAGCTATGTGAATGAGGATGGTTAACAAATACATAGGTATTTGATGAGCCAAAAAGTAGAAAAAAAAGGCATTCGTATCTTTACATGAGAATGTTATTATAAGCAAATAATATGTAAAGAAGGTTTTCTTTACATCTTCATTGCGATTTTTTTTACAATTTCACTAGTTGATTAATTTGCTATACTTATATTAGCAATTGACTATGGTGCAAATGTTCACAGGTTAATATTGCATTCCATTTTCATGAGATTTTCCTTTATGTATATATGTTAAGGTTTGATACTTTAGCATGAATAAATTGACTAGGGTTTGAGTTATGAGTATTAGAACACATTTATTTAAATTATATAATCCTTTATTTACTAAAATTGAGAAATTGGAGCAAACTAATTAAATATGTAGCATATAATTACATATACTATATTTCAATTGAAGAAATTTCAAAAGGTTCCTTTTCATTTCCTTGTTTCTAGGGTTTCTTGCGTAACTCCCACAGTCTCTCTCTCGCAATCTACTATCTCTCTCTTTTGCTATTTTTTCGTCGAGAGTTCGAGGAGAAGAGCGTGAAATTTAACCCACAGTTTCTGCACTCTTCGGTCGAATAAATTTACATTTATCTATATATTGTAGCAAAAGAGAGGGAACCTCGGTTCCCGCTTTTTTTTTTTAAAATACAGAGCTGCCTCACGAGTCACGAAGCACTTCTGTTATTGTCTGCCTAATTCACTGATTCGTAGGAAGATATTGAACTTTTTTATTTGAAAAATGTTTCAGAAGGGATCTTTGAAGTAGATGACAATTGATAAAGTAATCATTAATTATAATTTCTAGTATGAGTACTGCGTCCAACATGAAACTTGTGATTGGTGGTGAAACAATTTTTTTTAATTTTAAATTTTATAGGGCTATACGGACTCGAACCCTAGACCTTCTCAGTAAAACAGATCATACTTATTATTATCGAAATGATTCGAATTGTTTCAAAGACCCAACATGCATTTTTTTGCATTGGGCTCTTGCATTAACTGATATAAATATCAGTGCAATGAAAGTTCTGCAACACTTTACTTCCATAATTACAAAAGTGTCGTGCTTCATAATCCATAGAAAAAATGTCATTACTAAAGACAATTTTTTTCATTTAAACAAATAAAAGCTATTGCCTTCTAATTTTGTCATTTAATCCATAGAAAAAATAGAAAATTCTGTCTTGAAATCCACTTCCCTGAAATTAAAAATGCCTTCTAAAAATGAACAGTTAATGGGATAATGAAAGTCCATGGTTGAAAATTTGACATTTCAAACCTTGAATGGAGCAAACAATGCAGGAAGCATATTTTTCTGGGTTAAAAATTGGGAAGTATTTTTTATGCGCATTACATAAAAAATATTTTGCATATGATCATGATCAGTGCAACACACGGCTTGCATGATTATTCTTGATATAATACATATGTATTGGATGAGCCAAAAAAAAGAAAAAAAAAAGGAAAACCACCTAAATGAACCAGGGTCTTTCTAGAGTACATATGTGACCTTGACAATTAATTCAACTTAACTTTTATAACCCTCTCATGTGAAAACAGCCATGTACCCCTAAGCCTTAAGTATTTCATTTAAGTCCAATATTGATTGAGATACCTTGTAGAGAAGCATTGGGTTTAACGTACCCATGGTTTCCATTATGTAACGGAATGGTCGGTCCTTATTGATCTACACCCCATTTTTAAACACTTACCAATTGTGGTTAAGATTCATTCACCCCTAGGGTTAAGCAATCCAACCTTGGTTTTTAGAAAATAAAAAACAAAAATCTTAATTTAGTTAAGCTTAACTAGGGTTAAATGGGTGTTAAAAAGGGACACATGGTAAGATAAGTAGCGGACCCATAGGTCCGCTAATCATTACTCTTTAGTTTGCGAGAGAAGAGATCAAACAGAATATGGCCAACTGAATGCATTTATTACCAAACATTCTTAGATTAGGATGGTGTGCATTTTGCAAAAGTCCAATACTTTTCTAAAAATGTTTTCAAAGCAAAGCTTCCGGTATCCAGACTTGGTTATACCAACCTGCACTGAGCAGCCCCGGCGAGACAAAGCAGAAGAAGTCGATACCATGCATCCCCGCAAGTCGCAATCAACTGAGTCATGAGAAAGCATTCTCATCTTTATCCCCTGCATGACATCACTCTGCATAGCGTCACACCCCGTGTGACCAAACCCCTCAGCATCAATCAACTTGATCAAAATCCAGCGCCACTCGGCCATTTCAAATCAATCTGGCTAGTGCCTCTTGGACGTGCCACAACCCTTCGACACCCTCGTGTGTCCTCGACATCCTGTATGATCCTTGACAATCTCGTCATATTCCAGCATTGCCTCCTTCATGTCCTCCCTTCGACACCGCCGTGTGTCATCGACATCCTGTATGCTCCTTGACAATCTTGTCATACCGCAGCATTGCCTCCTGCATGTCCCTCTTCGATACCCCCATATGTCTTCGACATTCTGTGTGCTCCTTGATAATCTAGTCATACCACAACATTACCTCCTGCATGTCTCCCCCTTCGACACTCCCGTGTGTCCTCGACATCCTGTATGCTCATTGACAATCTCGTCATACCGCAGCATTACCTCCTACATGTCCCATCTTTGACACCTCTGTGTGTCCTCGACATCCTGTGTGCTCCCAGACAATCTCGTCATACCGCAACATTACCTTTTGCATGTCCCTTTTTGACACCCTCGTGTGTCCTTGACATCTTGTGTGCTCCATGACAATTTCATCATACCACAGTATTACCTCTTGCATGTCTCTCCTTTCAATACCCCGCGTGTTCTTGACACCCAGTGTGTCTTTCGTTCGATTGGGTCAAACCCCTGGTTGCCGCCTCCGGACGACACTCTCTTTCGGCTAGCACCCCTGGGCTGTGCTATTCTTGCATCCATCAATCCCCAGTGAGTAGGTTAAACAACTTGCTATTTCCCCAACAGTGTCCATACCACTTCATCGCACCCATAATTTGCACTGCATGCATACCTGTCATTCATACTGCATCCCCAAAGTCCAATCTCGGTGAAAAATAGGATGATTCCAGCCCTTACCGTTCGAATTGCCAACCTTGACATTCTCTGGCGATGAGGGGCAGCTGTAAACACCCAATTTTTACACCCCTGGCTAATCATGGTTAATGTCTTTTAACTATGGTTATCCCCATCCAAGTCCACTCAACCCTAAGACATAACCCTAGAACCAAACCCTAACCCCAGGTAAACCTCTAGTTAGTCTTAGGTCTAACTCTAAGTCAAACCCTAGGTAACCCTAGAACCAAACCCTAACCCTAGGTAAACCTCTAGTCAACCATAAGACCTAACTCTAGTCAAACCTAGTTAAACCCTAGGACAAACCCTAGTTAAGCCCTAGGACAAACCCTAGTTAAGCCCTAGGACCTAACCCTAGTAAAACCCTAAGGGCCTAAACCCTTAGATCTTGAAGCCCTAACCTAGCCCTAGATTCTTAGGGTTCAAACCAAAGTCCAAGGCCCCTAGGGCCTAAGACCTTGGCTGGGGTCCATGGGGCTCAAAAATTCAAAAGACCAACCCCCTTACCATAGGCGTGCATGGGCTAGGCCCTGTTTAATGAAATCCAGTATTGGTGGTAGATCATCTACTGCCAATTAGTTTATGCATGTTATGGTAATGACAGTAGATCATCTACTACAATTACCTGTATCTTCAGTTTGACAGCTTGCACTCCTCCATGCACACTCCACCATCCATGTCAAGTCTCCTACTCAGCCTCCGCAGGGTCCATACACCCTCTAGCCCTTTTCCTTAATCCCCATGGTGTCTCCAAGAGCTTCTCTATAAAAAAACTAGTCTTGTATAACCATAAACCTGACTGCAAAACCTCCATTCCGAATCCCTGTTGCATTATCAAGGCCTAAGCCCTATTCTCCCCCTCCCCCCCGTTTGTGCAGCACCACCACTGACAGCAGCCTCCATTACCTCGGCAAGGAGCAGAGCATTAGGGTAGGGCCCTGCCCCCTCCCTTTTTCTTTTGTTTGCAAACAATGTGAGCCTCTGGTCACTTCCAGGGGACTTTTTCTTTGTTTTCTTGTTGCTATCTTTCTGTTCAAACCCAAAACAGGGTAATCCCCCACCTTGATCATAGGTAAAGGGAACCCCTAGGAGTATAGCTTTCTCCCTGAACCCCTTAGGCCAACCTCATACCTTCTGGGGGTCTCACATTTCATGAGGGAACCTCTGAGACCATGAGTGCACAGCCCCTGAGGATACAAACTTGGTTCTGAGCAAATCCAGGAATGATGGTAAACTTAGTACCGCCATTCCTGGCATTTCATGTTTCAGCAGCTATGGCCCCTTACAGGTGGGCCCTGGTCCATTTCCAGGGCCTGGACTAGCTCCCCAGACCTCCCTGAGTCTAACCTGGTCCTTCCAGGTTCTTGCCTTGCACTAACCATGGTTAAAAATCAAAAAATCAGAACTGTCAATAATGACGATAGTTATTCTACCGCCATTATCAGCAATCGAGCAAGGTGACTTAAACCCACTGGGGAGCCCACTCCAGTCCATCCCCAGGGCCCACAATAGGCTCAGGGTATTCCTTGAACTCTCCTCTTCAACCTCATGGGTTCAGAACCCTTTGGTTTCACCCCTAGCTTAATCCCCAAACTCGCAAAGACCCCCTGAAAGTTTAGCTTTAATGGCGGTAATCGTATTACCGCCATTGTTGATTTTCAGTCTCTGGGCTTTTGCAAGGGCCTAGCCTGGTAGGAGGCCACTCTAGGCTCTGCTTAACCCCCTGGACCCATCTCAGACCTTCCCCAGCTTTAACCATGGGTTAACCCAATCCTGGTTAGATTTTAATTATGGTTAGCTAACTTAACCATGAGAGAAGAACCCTGGAAATTCTCAAAAATTCTCAAATAAACTGAAAATGCCGAAAGTGAGCAAACTGAACTCAACATCATTCCTAACTACGATTAAATCAGTATAACCATGTTTAATATCTTTCATTAACCATGGTTAAGCACCCTTAACCCTTGGTAAATTCTGAAAAAATCCCTAAAAATACCAAATGGACCATAAAATTGATCTTGGCCATTTTCAACCCTGGTTAGCAACCCTAATCATGGTTAGACCATCCTCGGTTAGCAACCCTAACCTCGGTTATTTTCTATTTTGGCATACTAGGCCTAAAATGCAGTCTATCGGACTTACCCCTTGGCCTACCGGACCCAATCTTTGCCTACCGGGCTTGACCTTACTCTCTTTTGACTATGGTTAGCAACCCTAACCACGGTTAGTTTGACCTAATCCCGGTTAGTAACCCTAATCTTGGTCAAACTCCACCTTAGCCTACCAGGCTTCTCTTTTTGGCCTATCAGGCCCAAACCCTAATTTACCGGACTAACCCTAAGCCTACCAGGATTGAACTATGCACTTGAGCTACCTCAGTCAACCAAACCCTAGTCTACCGGACTAGTCTAGTTAGCCACCCTTGGTGCACACACACACTCGCCTAGCCTCAGCATAGGCTCATGTGCCAGAACTACGCTCGGTCTGATCTCACCCTTGTGAGTACGTAGGCAACCCAACCCGGGTTCGACCCTAGTTTAACTTTTCTTTCTTAGATTAGTCTTATCTTAAAAACTTAGGCATTTAAACAAACATCGACTTTAATTGGCTTACACCTAGAGTGTAGGGAACCATTATAAAATAGAAGCCTCGGGGTGCCTAATACCTTCCCCGGACTTAACCGAACCTCTTATCTTGATCTCAATTGCAGACCAAGACCTTATCCAACTCCTGGGGACTTATCCCTTTTGAATGAATAGGTGGCGACTCTAAATACTTTCACACCTGAGAGGGTATAACATGGTGAGTTTGAAACCCCATGCTCACAGGGATGATGTGACTTTAATTTCTTTTAACTTCTTGGAAGAACTCGAGAAAAAACATGAATGTTCCACCTCCGTTCCGGGATGTTGTTGTTCACCGGTTCTTTCTTACCGTCTCTAGACAACCTCCTCAATGAGGTCTCCAACAAAACCTCTCCATTTCTAGCTAACTCTCTTTCTTTCCTTCCATGGGTATTGTTAGAAGATGGGATTTATATCCCATATCTCTAATAGTATACCATAAAGTCCATACGCTGGAAATTAAACTGAGTATTAATATGGGCGGAGAGGATACCGTTTGGTAGCCCGTCTTCGGTATTTAAAACACAGTAAAGGTAATAGCGAGTGAGATTATGATGTGATCTTCCTATAGACCCTTAGTCTCCCTATATTAATTTTTCTAATTAATATATTAATGATCACAATTTAGTAGAAAAAGTCCACAATGAGAAGAAAGTGAGTCTTATTAGTAGGACCCACCAATAGATATTCCTTAGTTCGAATTTCAAACACCCTAAAACTCTATTTAAAAGAGTTCTTCATTTTTATACATTTATAAGTGGGATCCATAAATAATCAGTAGTTATTAGGAACTCGTTTGTAATATTAAATTAAAATTCATATAAATTTTTTAAAATTTAATTACTAAAATATATTCTCCAAAATATACTAATACATTATAAAACTAATTAATAGAAAGAGAGTAACATCTAATAACAATATATTAAAAATTAATTTTTTTTCAAAATTATATTTTATATTAATAATGAAAAAATTATACGTGCAAAAGCACGTGCACCTTTACTAGTGTGTGTGTATATATATATATATATATATATATAGGGGGCATGTGTTTAGGCCCCTGGCTTCACCCCTCTCTCATGCATTCCTTACTCTGCCAAAAACCAACATATATTAAAGCCAGGACCTGTGTTGGTTTTTGATTGGGTGTAGGCTAGCGTGTCTCTTGTAGATATAAGAAAATAAATCTTTTATAATAAGTAAAAAAAATTAATCACCTAACTTTGCACACTTTGGTGCATGCAATACACCATATCCTAACCATGCAATGAATATGTTTAAATCACAAACTACAACAAATCTACTTATTAGTGACAGAACTTTAGAGATGGAATTTGATCCGAGGTCTATTGGCCTATAGATTGGTCAATCTGTGTTCAAATATGATTATTTAGATTCAAATCTGACCCGATTAATATTTAAAATTTAATTATTAAGTATATAAAAAATCCGTGAAAATTTTCATAAATGGTTTTAATAAAGGCAAGCATAATATTTTATGTATTCAGGATATATATATATATATATCACCATAGATTCAAATTGAATATGATTACAATTGGATTCGAAAATCAAGATACGTATTTGATTTGATGAATCCACAATTAGATCAATATCCATCTAATCAGTGCGGTCCAGACGCAGTTTTGATCCATTGACAGCCCTAGATCCTACCTTCCTCATTCTCCTTCAAGTCTTTTTAAATTTATTTATTGAGAAATGTTAGCCCCAAACATAGAGTTCAAAACTCTCATGGACAAAGCAACATATGTTGTTGTTTTTGTAATCCGTTAAAGCAACAACCCTAAAAGAAGAAGAAAATATTATTTTCACTTATTGTAAAGGTAACAGGTTATGATAATAACACGAGTCACTTCATTCCATTGAGTTTGAAACTTATTTGGTAATTATTTTTTTCTTATTTCATTAATTTTTTTTAGGATGTATTTTTAACATGCCATGTGGCAATCTTTACTACACGACGTTTGCTCCAATGCTAGACTGTGACGTCTCTTGTGAGAGATGTCGTGGGATCCATTCCTGGATGATGACTTGTAAGAGTTTCACTCCTCATATTAGTAACCACTTTCTATGAGATTTTAGACAATCTCTAGCTAAGACCCCACAATGGGTTTGGCATAGATCAAAAGTGCAGAGCTGATGTCCATTACGTTTTCAAATGAACTTTGATTAATTTACGCTAAGGCTCTGTTTGTTTCAATGTAAAATAGGGGGAAACAAATGAATTCATGGAAAATGTTATTTTTTGTATATATTTTCTTTAGGACAATTGCTATTTTCTGTGGGTATCATTTGTTTCCCCCTATTTTTACATCAAAACAAACGGAGCATTTAAGTGAAAGTCAAATCCTAAAGTACTCATCACATGATTTTTCATGCTCTATTTCTAAAATTATTTTATAACAAATTAAGTGGGGGTTTGCTGATTTTTATGGATTTTATTACTTTGTACTTGTTGATAGTAAGCTACTTGCAAAACAAAAGTTTGCTAAGTAGCTTCGTAGGAATATTTCATTGTAGCAATCTACATGTGTTTACTATTAAAGCAACTCAATAATGATAATTAATCCGCTTAGCGGTTGGGTGATACTATCCCCTTAGTTAGTCACACATCGTTTGGGTACTTGACTTTGTAGGGGTCTACAAGGGTCCAACAACCCTCCATTAGTCAGGCCCTTTTGGAGTGGTTGAGTGGGTTAACCCTCAAGGTACCTTAGCAGTAACCTTAGGTTTGACCGTGTGTGCAAGTTAGGTGTTGTGTTCCTTCAACCGAAAAAAAATAATGATAAGTAGACTATCTTATACATAGTTAGTAATTAGGCATACGGTAAAAATTTGGTGTGAGAATTTTCAAGTATAATTCAAAATAATTATTTAATAGTTCGATTAAAAATTTGGCAAAGAAAATGGAGAATGTCAAAAGTGCAGTACATATATAATTCGGGCCAGCACTTAATAATTCGTTAAAATTTTTTGCTAAACATAAAAACTTGCATACATAAAATTTATAACAAATGACTTTTAATCTTTAACTTTACATCGTAGAAAATGAAGAAAAAAGATGTGCATTCGGAGAATGAGGGAGAGAGTCACATTTGGAAAGGAGATTGAGAGTTGACAATTGATGACATTAAAAAGGATGTACAATCTGATATTCAATCATCGATGATTGGCGGCTACGGTGCTGTTGTGATAAGTGACGACTGTGAAATAGTTAGAGATTTAGGAAGAAAAAATGGTCGAAAAAAAGAAGAGATTAAGTGGTAGCCGGTGAGTGCTTCAGGACTGGTGGCTTTCAGTGACGATGTGATCGATGAGATACAGACTTAAGATTATGGATTGAGTGTCGAGAGAAAATAAGTTACATGTGAATGTAAGAAAGAAAAAAGATGATTCAGGAACTTACCTTACGGGTTTAGATTATTATTATTATTTTTAAATCTTATTGGTAACATTCATGAATAAGTCGTGAACGATTTGCGAATAAGTCGTGAACGATTCGCCTTACTTAAAAAAATTGTGAATGTTCTTGTATCTTCAAATTGTACAGACAAATTGTACGTATAATAGAGTACACGTTTTATTCGTGTATAATTCACGAATTTACTAACTATGGTCTTATTTGAGGGGGCCAATCATAAGGACATGTACAGAACCAGGATTACTGCTATAGAATGCAATGACAAGTCATCCTAAAGTGGCGTTTGGATTGGATTTTACTACCCAAAAATCAATTCTGATAAAATTGATTTTGTAAAAATAATTCTCAAATAATCACTTTTTCAAATAATAGTGTTAGGAGAATATATAGTTTATAAACTCAACTTCGTATTCCCACACTTTTATTTGAAAAAATAATTATTTAACAATTAATTTTACAAAATCTATTTTATCAAAATTGATTTTTTGCTAATAAAATCCAATTCAAACGCCCCCATAAGCTTCTCATATATAGTGGAGGCCCTCACAATCAAAATTATTTGTTCAACGACAAGGCCAAGCGTGATTATCAATTCAGATTATCAAAGCCTCGTGGAGGACCTCTACACTAATACCAAGGAACTGGCTGCCAGTTCAAGCCACTGTGATCTTCACTTTTGAGCTTTATACGATCTATCTTATCTTAGGTCACCAAAAAAAATATATATATAAAAATTCACTCATCAAAATTCTATGTTTTTTTAAAAAAAACTTATTGTTGCTCTATATATAGTGGCATTTATGGCATGATTGTAACCTTCATATGAATTTGGTGTTGTTCATGCATGTGACACAGATTCAGTGTCAGCTAATTGAGTTTAAAGTCATGCTATTACCAGAAATAATATTGTTTCCATAAAGTAGATCCTTCTTGCATGATAATTGTCCATAAAATGCTTATCAATCCCAATTGCATGATAATTCCCCACAAAATGCATATCAATCCCAATTAAATTTGTTTGCTTGTAAATTTGCTTCCAAATTTGTTGAGGTATATTTTTTTTAATCTTATCTTTTAGGACATTACATTAATTTGTGGGAAATGATTTCCTTTTACATCCAATAGGCTTGAAAGATAGGCATCATGGTGTGGCACAACAGTTGTAATTGTGTGACTTTAGACATAAGAGATCAATTTTTGACACTGCAAGGTAAAAACGGAAACATGTTCAATTTTGTTCTTATGCTGCCAATGTTTTTGGTTCTGCTAATATTTTTCATATATGATTCTTTGTTTGCTTGTTACAGAAGAAATTGGATAAGATCTTATTGGGAAAGTCATATTCTACAATTTTCATCAAATACAAACTAAGACAGAAAATTGTAAGCACTGCTTAAAAAATTTTGTGCCACTTGATCTGAACATGCTTCAATCTTTATATCTCTTGGTAAGAAATCAAGTGATGAGGAAGGAGACTTGTGATAAAGTGATACAAATGTTGTTGAGTATTTGTTTTTCTCCATACTGTGAATGAAATACCCGGATACCGATCCTGTTCTTTGACAATGAAGGCGAATAAAATTTGATTCTTGGGTAAGCTTTCGCCATTCTTTGGATACCAGTCTGCATCTTCAAAGAGTATCTAAAGAGACTCGCATTAAAATCTCAAATGTAATATCGGAAAATAATTCTACATATGGATTTTCGTTGCACCCCTCCATTGATGATCGACTAAGCTCTTTCTCTAAACCTTGTTCAATGGGAAATGGTGATAAACACAACTCACGGATTCGTGGACGTCTGTTTTGGAATGAAGAAGTTTAAAGCTTTATAGGGTTAGAGACTTGAAAAGGAAGAAACTAGAAATACATACTTTTCCTCCTAATAGAATTAGATACTTCTAAGAGTTTTCCTAATTGTAAAACACTTCAGAAGCTTGAATTTTGGAACTAAAAAATTTTCCTTGATTTTGGAACTAAAATTTTTTCCTTATTCTAATACACTTCAGAAACTTGCCATTACAGATTTTTTTTCTTTGGCTCCACAAATCAGTGGACATGTGGCGCTAAAAAGGAGGAGAGATATCAAGTGGGGAGAAGTCAAAATCATGGGGAGAAAATGAAATGACTTCTCCCTTTTTAGTGCCACGTGTCCACTGATTTGTGGATGACCAGATTTGTTTTCCAGGCATCCCAGAGACAATCCTGAGCCGATAATATTACCTACCCAAAACACATGAAAGTCATAGTTTCTATCTCCTTAGACCGTTATTAGAACTTCTCCTTTTCTTGTCTTGAGCAACCAACCAGCAAGTACTTCGCTTGTAGAACTGGGGGCTGGGAGAGTGAGGATTTTTAGAATTCGCCCCCATGTAGAAAATAAATGTAAGATCATCTTTAAGGATAACCACCTTCCAAAAAATAAAAATAAGCTTTTTAAGGATATCTTTCCAAGTTAAGAGTCTTAGAAGTAATGCTGATATAGCCGGAGCCGAAAAAGGATGGACCAAAGTTTGGCTGGAATTTGATTCCCTGATATCGGTCCACTTTGGAGTTCCTCTTTCTTCAAGGGAGGAGTTCCTATATTCCCTCTGAAAAGTCCACTGTTATTATGGATGTTCACATCCAACTATTGTTACTCACGTTCGCCGAGAGGGCAACGGTAAGGCCCATCGTCTAGCTAGGTGAGCACTCCGAGCATCCTTACCCAGGATGGGAGATATCATTCGATCGACTACTGATTCTATTAGCTCCTGGGGTGTATTCCTATTCGATCCGGGAACCTTGTGACTCTGATGTGTATTTTCCTTGTTTTTGCTTTATCTTCAGTGTAGCTTTTGTAATAATTTTCTCAAAAAATAAACCTATTTAAACCCTTTGGGGTCATTGTAAATCATCCAAGAATTATCACTATTGAGATTCTATCACAGTATCAAGCCAGGCTGATCGACCATAGTTTGACATTTTTTTCTTTCAAGAACATCAAATCCTTTCCTATCCCATTAAGCAATCACATCAGCAATTCCCAACAGAATGTTTCAAACCCAACCAGCAGTTCTTTATTAAATACAGTGTAAAACTGAATGGGGAGGGCATTGGGATAATCCTAACAAGGTGGAAACTTTGAACGGCAGAGGATATACAAATTAGTCTACAGGTACTCCCAAATATACTTCCAAATCCCAACTATTTAATTCAATTATTAAAGGGTCCAGATTAGGGCTGATGTGACATTAGAAAAGACAAAATAAGCAGAGTCAAATCCTGACCTTTTGTGTTTAGTTATAAACGGGTAGGATTCCGGAGTATATTTGGGAGTACCTATAGACTGACTCATGAAATACCATTAGTGACATTTATGGAAACCGCCAAAACAGTGTCAAATTTTGCATACAAGTAAAAGAAAAACTGAACATTTACATTTTTTTATAGAGTTAGGGCCCTAAAGAAGCTTCAATATCCAAAAGAGTAGAGGGTTTAAGACTGTAAATTATAATGATAGCATACTACAGCGTAATTTGATACATAGAATATTGTTACTATTCATAGATGAAAGAAACAAAACTAAAAAAGAAAGAGAAAGGAAAAAAAAAGAAAAATCTTATCAAGAAACTAAGATGCAATTTCACAAGAATACTTCTACAACATATACCTGCCTGATAAGAACCTTATGCTATATGTTAAGTCTACGCCTCTGCATTTCCCTTCTTGAGTAAATTATATACCACGAACCTCAAACTGGAGAAAAGAATAGAAATAAACAAGAAAACCTGAATAAGAAAGAGATAAGGCAACAAGAAGCAAATCAACTCTTAATAACTGAATGCCGCAGCCAGCTAATGGTGGAGGAGCATACTCAAATTCAGTCAGCCAGCAAAGCTGAGCACATATTAGAACTTGTGCCATGGCAGCTCTTCAATCACCTCTGTGGTTGATCTGAACCTGAAGCTGCAACTGCAGGTGCTGTTGAAATGCTGCTAGCTGACCCATTCTCAACAGGTGGGGGAACACCCCATTTGCCTTCAGATTCCATAGGCTCAAAGACATGGACCCCACCGTCTGTTAGTCCCACTGCAAACTGGTTTGGTTCTAGTGGATGCGCAGCAATCACGAGCGGGTATATGGTAGAGCTGCAGCCAGGAAACCAGAAAAAGAGTTCAAACCATCCACTGTTATCAATTATGTAGGAATTAGTGCATGATAGCATGGTCCAGGTCCGTCTTAATATTCCAACAGTTGTTGATTATGAGTGTTAGCTATGAACATAAAAGCATACACATGGTACAAATGACAAGACTCATCATTCGTTGTTCCCACATAAGTCTACCAGGTCAAAAATCACCTCAAACAAATAACTGTAGCCAGCAAAAACTAGTACCAGCCAAACATGCAAAGACATGAACCACACATATCAGAAGGGTCCTGTGGGTATATACACATATCAGCCTGGATCTGTAAGCTGTCTATACACACACACACACCCCACATTCTTCCCTAGACCCCACATTCACCCCCGAACAAAAATACATTCAAGATATTGAACCTTGATGCTGATTTAGTTAAACTCGTAAATAGGGTAACTCAATAGAGAAGTGTCTTATTAGATCCCAGTAGAGCAGTAAAACTGAGAAAATACCTGACATTGGCTGGAAGATAAGCAGCAGGATTAATCCGACATCTTAGTCGAAGATTGGCTGCACTAAATACGCACACGGTTGCATCCAGGAAGCTGGCATATACTAATTGGCTATCGCATGAGAATGTTGCATGGGAGATTGGTGCAGAAGATTCACGTGTAATCCACTAAAAAGATAAAACAAATAACATAAAAAAACAGGAAAAATATCATCATATCATGTTGTATTGTTGTTACTTAACAACAAACTGTACTTTGAGATAAAGGTACCTGCTTTACACATTCTAGTTTTGTTGTTTCGTATATAGCGAGCTGAGTCTCATGTACAGCCAGGAAATGTTTCTGATCCTGGTGAAACTGTACACGTGTGTCCGACAGTGCTGTGGGTGTCCTCCCAGCTGAAACCTGCAAGAATCTGCTCTTCTGCTTTTCCCATCCATCGGAGTTCCACACACAAAGCTGGAGAAAGAAACGTGATTAAACGACCATAATTTATAGGGGGCCCAAACAAGACAAATGCCTTTACTAGAACAATAAGAGCTCACAAAGAAAATGGTGTTACTCAATACACATGCTACAAAGGAGTAAATGCTAACCTGAGCATCCGCTCCAGATGAAACTAGTACATTCAGTACATGAGAGAAGGCTAGGCCAGTGATTCTTTTAGAGTGGCCTTTCAGCTTGCTTTTAACCTGCATCAATGAAGATGGTTAACCATTTCTCATTGTTGCTTCTTAAACCAGTAAGACAGCAAAGATAATTTGCCCATGAACAGTATCATACCTCATCTACACGGACATTATATATCTGGATTGTGGAATCCTCCATGCCGATAGCAATTATATTGTTGTCTTGAGGGTGGAAAGCAAGAAATGTTGCCGCAGGTGGTGGAGGCATGAAAGTCGTCATTGTCTGTGCTTGCACAGAAGAACTTGAGAATGGTTAGCCAAATCTCAAACATAACGTGAAACCACATCCAAGAACCTAGTAACTCTTGTTCCATAGGTTACCTTAAATGTCATCATGTTGAACAGGGAAATCTTTCCTCCTGACGCTGACATGACATAAGAATCATTCTTAGACAAAGCAAAGCAGGGCACAGCCTCTTCAGGATTGGTGTCGGTTATGTCGTTGGTCATTATAATGCCACTTGTCGGTTGCCATATTTGCGGGGTAACATTAGCTGTCGCCTACACAGTGACGTATCTATTATGATAAAATCAACTCAATTTCCAAGGTAAAGAGAAAAAAAAAGCTAAAGTGGGGGATGGCAGCTATAGTATGTCCCCTTTTACCTTGCCACTGAAATTTCGTTCATTTCGCTGCCACTTCCAGAGAAGGTGAATTGCATTTGAAGCTAATGCCAAAATGGCAGTACCTGAATTAGTATAGATCAATCTTGATATCTGCAGTAGTCACAAAAGAAGCCAATGAGAATTTACTTTTCTTTTGGATTGCAGTTTGGGGCCTCAAAAATCTTATTGTGATGAAGGGCTTTATCATTAGTGAGTATACCAGAAGTAACATTGAACAACTTTCAACTAAAGTAGATAAAACAGCCAATCTAATAAAGGAATCACATTTTATGAAACAAAAATGGGAGAAAGGATTCTATTCTATTTCTTGTCCACTTTAAAACATATACTATGGAGGTAGGAATTAAAAGGGAAGCATTAAACCAGATATCATTTTTTTCAGATAACTAACTAGACAAAAAGGAAGATGAGAGTAATGCAGAAATAAATAAGTTGGCATCAGAGATGACTACTAATCGTTCCTTTGTCATAGTTAGATACAAATACGGACCTCTGTGTACATAATTTTTATCCACATTTCTATTAGCCTTTAGGGGCTTCAAATTTGAAGTATGTTCATAACATGAGGACAGTTTTATGCCCTCTTGTATTCAAATCTGGTTTGGAGGAATTTTATAGAGTTTTGAGGGAGTTATAAGGTCATATCTGGACCCTCTCTCCCCCTCCTATATGGATCACACTTCACCACGGAAAACAGAAGATAGTTTCACCGTCTTGAATCCAAAATGTGATGTATTTCTTGGTCAACATCCCAAATGACATTCGAACAAAAGGTATATGTTCTACCTCCTAACATCCCAAATGCCAATTTGATCAAATTTTGACATTATATGCACTTCTATGTAATAATCAACTAGGTGGAGCATCCAGACCAATCACACATATAAAAGAGTCAACTTAAGATGTTAATTGCAATTTCATCACATCAACTTCTCAGTTCATAGTATAGAATATGTTTCAAAACCATTATTAATAACTTACGCCATTAACATTATTTGAATGAATTAGATTATTCATTAGATTTCCACAGGATAAGTGCCAAATGATGGGATTCGAATCATAAAATGTTAATCAACTACACTTTAGCAATCGTCCAACACAACGAGTAAAGAATCATTATATGTGCATAGATCAAGTGAATTTCAAATAGGTTATCTGCCTCATTCTTCGCGAGAATATAAAATAAACAATAATCATACTAGTTACCAAAAGAAGTGTATAACTGGCAAAAATATGAAAATTCACATTAATTATAAGAGGCTATATAGCCCCAGGAGAATAAATGCAATGGTACAAATTTCCAACACAAAGCTGTATACACAATAGACAAATATAGCCCCCAAATAACATTCATGAAGCATCAATAACTTCACTGAAATGTGCACATATTTGTAAGGCATAGTGAAGGAAGTTGTCAGCAATAACACATCCAAAATATTAAATAAACGTCCAAAGGAACAGAGTATTTCAGAAAATACAGGCACATCACCCTTAAAGTGACAGTAATGCCTAAATGTTCCCAAGACAGATAACCAATCCATTAAAATGCTAAGATAAGAGTATCTCTTAGAAAGAAATGCTAACCAGTGAAAACAAATACCTTCGTTGTTCTCAAGTTATCAGGGAGCCTCAATGACCGACACTGAGTCGGCTCATTAATTTCAGTGAGCTTCCAAATCTTTGACTTGTCATTGGCTTCTTCAGTTAATTTAGGTTTCACATCCCCCAAGTTTCTGGTTTCCCCATTCTAGCAAAACCGTTTACTAAGTTACTTCAAATGTAATCTGTAGAACAACTATGAAGTCATGACAGTAAGGTCTAATTTATATTGGCGAAGGATGGTAATGAAATGGGAAATACAGGATGAGTACAAGAAGTGATGCATATGGTATGTAATTATGATGGATAGAGAAAAACAAGAATCTAAGACAAACCATTCCGGCAATAGCCACTACAGGGGCACCTCTATCTGCAAGTCCAGAACTAGTTGCAGCCACAACAGCTGAAATTTGGCCTATTGTAGGCTGCACAAAATAACACTATTAGGAAGGAACCATTTACTAATAAAGGTGAGGCATCAAGAGAAGATCTAATATGCTAACCTTTGTTACGGTCTCAGATACAACTCTTGAGGTATCAAAAGAACGACTTTCAAATGTGCGCAGCAACCGGAGACCATCAGCATTTGCCAAGATTTTAATTCCATTCTCTTTTGCAGAAACAGCCAGTAGCGTGCCCTCCTTGTTGAATCGGATACGCGGGCTTGCCTAGAAATTGGAAAAGGCAAAATCATAAAACTTAGACCGTTCTTTTTTCTTTTTTCAAAACACTGGATTGCAGTTTAATTAGAAATATCCATGAAGAACTTACTGATAGGCCTCCATCACCATCAATAGTTGTCAAAAGGTTAGTGCTGTCCATATCCCAAAATTTGATAGAAAAATCATCACCAGCAGCCAAAAACCGATTTTTACTCGTATCAAATTGCACAACACCCAGAGAACGTTTGCGAAATCCTTGGTAGGTCCTTTTCACAGCCCCTTCACTTTCATTCCATTCAACAATGTGTGACTCTCCATCTTTACTGGTCCCACATGAAAAGAGTCTGCAAATTCCCAGGAAAATATCAACATTTCAGTTTGTCAATGAACTCTGCAAATGACTGAAACATAGTGCCATGGAAACAAATGGGCCCAGTAAATCAACCTTGTACCATCAGCACTATAAGCCATTGTTGTGCACCATTGACCAGGAGCATCATAATCAACCCTGGATCCTAAATTGTCATATAACCATGCTTTTATCTTTCCATCCAGTGCTGTTGAAAAAATAAACTGAGACATAAAAGTAAACAGAAAATTAGGCTCAAGGACATACTGAAGACAATAACAGCCATAGTAGGCAAGAGAAAAAAACATGACGTGCTCCAAATTATATATAACCACCATAACAAGAAGCATATAGTATCCAATGGAGTCCTTACCTGAATGTTTTCCTTGTAATGGGGACAGACAGAATAAACAGGAGCCTCATGACCTTCAAAAATATACTGTTTGGTACCATTAGCTGCATCCCACACCTAAAATTACACAAATATTAGAAAAGCATTGTGATTTCCCCTACAACTTAGTAACTAACCATTTAACACGACAAACCAACCTTAATGGTCTTGTCATCGCCACAGGTTATGACAGAAAGTTGCTTATTGGGGTGAGAAAATGCAAGATCATTTACACCACCAACATGAGCATCAATCTAGAGATGAAAATTCAGTGTCAGAACCAACCTAACAAGCCCAAATGTTATAGCAAGAGAAAATAAGAATCAAATGTACAGTTGGTACAATTCACACCTCTAAGTGCTGTCGTACGTCATCACCACCATGATAAGAATATATTTGCACAATGTGCCTTGAGTACGCAACTCCTGTTTAATGGAAGAAAGAGTGTCATGTTTACTAGTAGTCGAATTTCTCCAAAAAAATATATTCATGTTGGTAACTACATTTACCATTGAGGAGTTTCAATATCCTCAAGCTTACCAAATAAAGAACCATCAGGGCTCCACATTATGCGGTTAACTGATACACCAGGATCTTTAAATAGAGCTGTCTGCACTCCATTTGAATTGGTTTAGATTTCAGATCATTCTGATGGTAGAAGCATTGATACTACACATTCCATAATAAACACAGTTATCTCTTCAAATCATACCACAGTTAAGAAGGTGACGTACCTGGAGGGGCATCGAACATGCTCCAAGATCCCAAACCTTAAAATTTCTTATAACCAATCTCTCCCCAGAACTAACTTCCCACAACCCTATGTCCCCCACATTGGTACCAACTGAAGCATCACATTAATAAAACTCATGAGTCAATTGCTAGCTTTAACAGACAAAAGGGATAGACGGAATTGCTCGCCATAAGAACCCAAAGTATAATATAAGAAAACAAAAGCTCAGAAAAGCAGACCTAGAAGTAGATTCTGTTGAACAGGATGGAAATCCATGCTCATGGGACTTGACCCCTGATTCAATGTCCGTGCAACAGTTTTGGGCAAGTCATCGGGTGTGTGGAAAGCCTGACTGTGACTCTGACCAGGGTAAGTTACTGGCAATATATTAACAGGCAGATTTACCTATAGAAAAAATAATCAAACATCAATGGAGAGGTAATAAGTTGAGAATAACATAATCAGAACCAGAAGAGTTTAAAGGGCCAGAAGAAAAACATTTGCAATGGTGGGCCCTGTAAGAGTCAACTGTCAATCCAACCTACCTCATCAGAAATCCCAATGGGCCTCGTTGTTTTGGAAACATGATCAGAATCCCCTGATGCATAATCCAGAGAAGGGTTATTAGTTGGCGGAGTCCGAGCATGCTTCAAAAGTGCAGCTATCACAAACAACAGAACAAATTGAGAGTTAATAAAACAACAATGTCCTAAATAACATCTCTACCATCAAAAAGAAAAATACAGAGCACCATGGCAAGCATTAGCATATAACTGAAACTACTACCTGGGTTTGTTGGAGCATTGAGGCCAATAGATCCTCCAGAAATTGCCAGATGAGTAACAGTAGATGGATTAGACATCCAACCAACAAGGGGAGTTGGAACTGGTGCTGGCGTAGGTTGGAAAGGCTGAGCACATTTTCTCAAGCATCGTAAGAAAGGAAGATAATTTATATGAAACAAAATGGATTACATAACCAACTAAGCCAGCTTTATCACTTACCCCGTGTGCACCTAATGGAGGAAAACCCCCAACTTTCTGTATGGATCCTAGCAACGGACCGTTTGCAGGTGATGGGGCACGTGCCCCATTCGGCTGTCCACAAGTATGATCGACAAAAAGGGTTTTTATGTCGGGATTAGGCCTTGGGTTTTTACAAAGCTGATGCTGCCAATTCAGGCTGCAGATTACATACCAAAATCAGTTCTCTCTTCGTAACCAAGAAACATAGCTAAAAAGTGTGAAGAGTATCAACGCTAGTTCAATCAAAACTAAATTATGAGTACTCTGCCCCAATATTATGAAGCATGTTTTTTAACAAATTTTCATACATTGATAGTGTTGTGATGGGCCTAAATCATAGAGCCCATAGGCTATTATGTTTCTAGTTAGTGTGTACATGCCTTATAACCCTATTAAGGGTATTTATGTCCACACACTTTTTTTATTAATAAAATAGGGAGAGTGTACCCTTTCCTCTTCTTCTTCTTCTCCTTCTCCTTCTTCTTCCTCTTCTCCAACAAAACTAGGGCTTATTTCTGTTGATTTCTACTTACAAATTAGTGTTTAGAAGGCGAAGAAGAATGCGAGAGGCGAGGCATCATGACCTCAATATGCATGAGGCATGAGCCCCACGCTCCCTCATTTTAACAAATAAATAGATAAGAAATGAGAAAATTTGCAAAAAGTTTCAAAAAAAAATTTAATGAAATATTATGATTTACACACACACACACACACAGATAATACTATAGAATTTATTCCATTATTCAACTATCAAAAAAATAATTTAAGAGATGCAAGCAAAAGCTGAAATTTAGATTTTTGTTCACATACATATTGTGAGACGTATGATGTCAAATCATCAATTCATGTTGTGGATTTTGAATTCCAACAAACAATTGCCAATGAGTCACGAAATTACATTGTAGGCCAGTAACTCCAGATCTTTGCAAAGTCTACTAGGAAAACTAGTATGAAATAGGCTCAAAAGGATTTCAAAAAGCGTAAATAACTAAACATAATAAATTATATGCTAGCTTAAAAAATTAACAAAATAGATTAAAGGAAAATTAACTTTTAAGTCGTACTTATGTGTTTAGAATCCTATTTATGGTTAATTTATGAGTGCCACGCCTCAAACATAAAGCGAGTCTCAACATGAGGCGTGTGCCTAGTGTCAACCTCACTCTTTGAGATGTGAGCCTCATGGGATTTAAGCTTCTAGGATAAGTCTCAATGTACTTTCTTTGAACCTCGCCTAGAGGCACAAGCCTCACATGCCTTATAAAACACTGATACAAATAATTCATTTTTAATAAATACACAGTTAATCCATTCCAACTGGATGAAAATAGCATAAAAAAAATATAAGATTAAAGCAACAACAAATATAGCCACAAATTACCTTTGGTTAATGAGAGTCCGTAACCTTGAATTTTTTAGGCTGGGAAACTGCAGTTTGTCACGGAAAAGGGGATTTGCTTCAATAAGCTTCTTGAGCTCAATCAACATAATTGTTCTCGCAGACTTTGTATCTCCATACTTGGAGAGTTGTTCATTTTCCCTACAGAACCCATGTAATTACCATAAAGCCCATGAGAGTTCACCAAATCAAAGGGAGAACCTAAAGAAATCATCAAAGACTCATACCTAAAATTCCCTAATGTCAAGAGCTGAGTGATTTCCTTGAACAATTCTTCATTAAATGAAGCAAAAACTTTCAGATCCTTTACAAGGATATCTACAGCTTTGGCGCGATCATGCCTGTAAAAATTTGGACCATATTATGTCAGATGCAAGGCAAAATTTTCATTGAGACGGATAATGAGAAAAGGGAGGCTTTGAAAATTAAATGCTTACCTATCCAGTGCCTCAAGGTACTTTTGCTTCCTAATTTCAAAAAATATCTTCATAGAGTACCGGTTGTCATCCACTTTGGTGAAACCGGAAAGGTATCTCTCAACCTCATCCCAATTTCCGTTATGCACCTCCTCCTCAAAATACTTCATGTTAAAGAAGAACCCCGATTCCTGCTCAAGCCTATTCAGATAGGAACCCCCACAATGAGGAAAAACTACAATCAAGCATCATAATTTACCTAAATTTTTTTAAAAAGAAGGAAACTTTAGCAACAAAAACCTACTTATGAACAGTCTCTTTAAACTTTTCCTCATCAAGGAACTGTAAGATCAAGAAGACAAGCTCTCTACTGAGAGAAGACATCGTAACGGCCCGTCTTCGTCTTCAAACCCTTCAAATGAACCAAAATTAGCAAAAACAATAGCAAATCTTCCCCGAAAACCAAAACAAAAAGTCACCTCCACAAATTCCCCAACTAAATTCAACAATACAAGAATCAACACGTCCAGAATTGAACCAGAACCCGATTATTCAACTGATATTTGAAATACATACAAAACCCCCTTTTCCATCAAGATCATCAACAAAATTGAGCAATCGCCGACGCAGAAACTAAAACAAGATAACTAAGTTGAAAAATTAGGGTTTTCAACCATAAAGCAGCTTTTGAGCATCAGGAATCGAGATACAGAGAAAAGGAAAAGAAGAAAAAAAAAAGTCAAGAGAAATGAAAAGGACAACAGCATTTAAAGGCAAAGATTCGAACAGAAAAGAACTCGAGGAAGAAGCTTACCTTGAAGATCAATCAACCGAAAAACACAGAAGAGAGAGAAATTACTCTCTCTCTATCTCTATCTCTTTCTCTTTCTCTTTCTGAGGAAAATAAAAATACGACATCGAAGTTGCAGAAAAAGAGGATTTATAAGGAGAGGCGACAAATTGCAGAAGATAAGCTACTGGACTTATTTCCTGGGTTTATTCTACTTATCAAATGATAAGTACAGTACCAGTTATAAGTGCAGTTGAAATGGGTCCCAGTAGAGCGACTACGTTTTGTCGACTTTATCGGCACGGAATCTTTTTCAGACAACTGTCCCTTTAATTAAAAGATAAACTAGTTCAGTTGCTTTTAGAGCGCGTGTTAGACACCGCCAGTGCAAATGGAGATCTTAATCATAGCCAATCGCGGTTCAAAGTTCAATTGGGATTGGATTTGGTCTTGCGACCGTCTTGCCTTGTTTTTGCTTCCACCATGTGGCAATAAAAAAAGGAGAGGCAATAGAGAAGTCCAAAAAAAAAAGGAGAAATTTTTTTTCAAGAAAGAATGTAAAAAAAATATTAACTAGTTAAAAGTTATTAGTTAGCATTAAATTTTTTAATTTTTTTTTAAAAATCATGGCTAAACTAATCCAATAGTGAGATCGAATCACTTCGAATTGTGATTGAATTTGAGGAGAGTTCAATCGCACCTACAAGCTAACATGTCTCCATTTTATCTCTTATTTATAGTGGTTAAAATTCACTAGACATTAAGGTTCAACATTATAATCTTGATTTTTAGAAAAAGTATTAAAGATATTTAACTCTAATTAAATTTTTGTAACCCTTAAGGTTAATTTTTTTTAAAAAAAAGTTATAGTTATAGTGTTGAACTCCAAGGGTTAGTAAATCTTAACCACAATTAATAAAGATTTTAAAGGGCACGTATTGGCCTGTGGGTGTGATTGATCTTTGCCTGAATTCAATCGCAATTGGTTCTGATTCAATCACTTGAACCCTAAGAGTTCGTAAATCTTAACGACAATAGTAGGGGTTACTATGGACACATGTTGAGTTGTGAGTGTGATTGAAATGACATTAGATGGTCTATGGGAGATGCCAAAAAAATTCTCTCGAGCTCTACACATCATTCGACACGTGGTGATAAAATGGGGAGAGATATCAAGTGGGGATAAGTAAAAGGAAAATAATCACCTCATCGGTTGGTGACACGAGGAGGTGCGTCTCAGGTCCCATTTTAATGTCATGTGTCCTTCTTTTGGTTCTATTTAACTGTGGTTCAGATTCATTAACCCCTAGGGTTTACTCTTCTACCTTTAGTGTTTAGAAAAATAAAATATAAAATTTAACTATAGGGTTAAAACGACTTAACCCGAGTTCATGGAAGGCTGAATGGGTGGCTTTGTGAGAGCGAGTAATCCTCGGCAATGGAGCAAACTATTGTTCTAAGTACAAAACACGAGAACGAAAATTAAATGATTTTTTCCCTTTATCGCCACATGTCGTATGATGCATGGAAGCCAAGAGGATTTTTTTGATATCTATAGACAATCCAATGCCGATTGAACTCTCTCCAAGTTCAATCCCTATTGACTGTGATCCGATATCATGCGGATGAGAAAATTCAGGGATATGGAAAATGAGTTCACGCTCATTTATATGCGCGTGATTCTAGGAATTTTTCTTAGACTAAGAGCACGACAAAACTGCTCGGACGGGGCCTTACTTAGTTTAGGTCTAACATTTCCACATATTACATTATCTGCCACAGGTAATTTATGATGCAAAAAGGATCACGTGATTCGATACGAGATAAGCTGGTGAAAAGGATAGTTCTCGGCATTATGAAGAGAAAATATCGAGTTATTACGATATATTCGAGAGAAAATACCTATAAATATTGCGATATATTAACGAGAAATTGTTCCACCTCTCATGTATGGGGACAGTGTCTACGACTCTGCCCAGGTCCTTTTAAGGCGGGCTCATAATTGTCCATGGGGAAGCCAGAAAGGTTGTCTAGGTGTACCACACATTATTTCATCATTTTATGTTCTCTCCATGATTTTGACTTCCTCCACTTGTTATCTCTCCTCCTTAACTTATAATTTTATCTCTAATACCGCATAATGTGTGAAAAAGTCAAAATCATGGGACAATGAAGCCCTTGAATTCTTTAGGACAGATGCCTAAAAGATAGTCTCAGGCTACCACACATTAAGCACCATGTGATGGAGAAGTCAAATTCTTATCCCCCATGATTTTAACTTCTAAACACATGTTGCAACATTTAGCGATAAAATAGTGAGAAAAAGAAGGAAAGATATCAAGTGGGGAGAAGTCAAAATCATGAGGAGAAAATGAAATGACTTCTCCCCTTTTTTCTGATCACCATGGCGCTTAATGTGTGGTGGCTTGATACCACTTTTCTGGCATGCCAGAGAGAATCTGTGAGCAACAATGAAATTACTTCTCCAGCCACATGTCGCACATTGTGGTAGCCCGAGACCACCATTTCTGGTTTTGCTAGAGAGAATTCGAGGCCTTTAAGATGAGTGCCACGTTGCCATTAGTGTTCCACTTAATGATTATTGGGCTGTTTGGAAAGATCCTTTCTATTTTCTAATACTAAAAACCTTTAATCAATGACATTAGTAATTCATCTCTAGTTACTAGTTTTGTTTTGAATAATCACAAGCCCCTTCAATGGCCATGAACTCTGGTTACTTTTTTTTTTACCCCTATAGTTAATTTTTATTTTATTTTCTAAAAAACATGGATAGATGTGGGGACCATAGGGTGAATGAATCTTAACCACAATTAAAAGAAGGGACTTAACAGGGGACACATGGCAGAAGAAGGGGCCCGAGATGCCCTCGTCGCGTCATCGGCCAAGGAGGTGATTATTTTCCTTTTATTTTTTAATGGTTATCATACTCTCGTGTCAAAATGTTAGACTACTAAAGTGGGATTTATGTTGCTTAAGGATCATTAATTTGGACCAGTGTTACCTACTTTGCTACCTACTAGTATGAACCGCGATGTAGAGACCCCGAATCTTTTTCATGTTTTTACTTCATTGTATTAGGGGTATTATAGTCCTTGTGATGTTTTGATGTTTATTGTATTATATATTTATTTGGTGTGGTATAAACTAGGCTTAATCAAACTTGTAACGAAGGGATGTCATATCACACCCTAAACTTTAGGAAGCTCTAGTTTTGGTACCGTTTACTGGAATTGAGTGATTCTTGAACCATTAGAAAGATGTTGGAACCCTCTTCGAAGTTCATGTTTAATGTTTTTCCTTATTTTGAGTTTAAGCCAAGTCAATAGTGGGTTTTATTTAATGGAATTGCAGATCAGTCAACTTTAGAGACAATTTAGTCTATTAATTAAGTGGAATTTAGAAATTCTAAACGCCAGAAATGTTCGTTTTCGAGAGACGAATCCAACCCAAATTGAATCGTCAAAATCCGTCGAGCGAGTCAAAAGTTATGGCCAAAACAGTAAAATGAGTCGAAACAGAGCACCGATCGCTCGGTCAGAAGCAGCGATCGATCGGTCCAAAACCGATCGATCGGTATCTATCGACTGGTCCAAAATTTTGTATGGAGAAAATTTCCAGAGAGTACTCAAGAACACCGATCGCTCAGTTGAGAACCGATCGATCGGTCATAACCACCGATCACTCGGTCCTTCGTATTTTTGCAGAATTTTAGTAAGGGCTTTTTGGTCTTTGGGTTCTCAGACCTTGGGGCTATAAATAGGGATCCTATTTTGGGGTATTAGAGTACTCTACCTATTTCTAACCTAATTTGGCAAAAAGGGAGAGAAACCCTAGTGTTTTGAGAGAGGGCTTTCTTGGGGAAGAAGGAGATAGCTTGGATAGCGCAAGGAAAGCTTGGATAGCGCAAGGAAAGCTTGGAAAGCTTCACCAAATCACTCCGGGAGCGTTTTGAATCCAAGGGAAGGATTCCTAAGGTCGATATACTATTCTAATCAACTTTATTTTAAGGTTTTGTGAATGTTAAGATAATAGAAATGATAGAAATAGAAATGATAGAAATAGAGCTTAATTATGTTTTCCCTAATTTTCTATGAAGTAAGCTAATTTTGGATGGAAATGTGGATTAGAATGTGGATGGAATGTATGGAGGATGAGAAATGTATGGATGATGAGATTAATTTGTGGATGTGGATGAATATATGGATTGTATGGATGAAATTATGATTTGATGAATGCATGAAAAGATAGAGAAACAATGTATTTATATTATGTGTACTCAAGGTGTTTGTGAAAATGCTTGAGAGGGTAAATGTTATTATACTCTTATGAAATAGTGGTAAATAGATCATGAATTGTGTTAAGAATTATGATAAGATATATATATGTGATTGTTTGGTAAGTATATCTAATTACTTGCATGGAAATTGGTAGTCGGAAAGGTAAGAACTTAGAGGAACATCTCTCAAATCGGGAATTCTCTAACTATTTGATATGAGACATATAGTGGAGTTTCCATGGTGGGAGATCGGAATCTAAGCAATTACCGACTCGAATGTTAATTTAGACACTTAAGTACACAAGCACGTGTATGTTAAGACAAGAGTCTCACAAGTCACACATGTGGACCATAAGTATGAGCATGACATATGTATGACATTCTGAATAAGCATAAGCATGACATGGTCCGTATCCGCCAAGAACGGCATGTCGACCTGATTCTTAGACATGGTCCGTATCCGCCAAGAACGGCATGTCAACCATATGATTTCTAAGGCATGGTCCGTATCCGCCAAGAACGGCATGTCTCATTACTGTGTGATCTGAATAAGTGCATAAGCATAAGCATCTCCCAAGCACGTGGTCTTATAAGCATAAGCAACTCATAAGTGTATTGTCTTCCAAGTCTAAGATTCTCACAAGTACACGAGTCAAGGTGATGATATGATGTATATGCGCACACGTTCTTCCGCACTCTGATTATGTTATTATGTTATTGGATATGTTTCTAACTAAGTGCAGATATATTATTATTGTTGGTTGGATTTTATATACACTGAATACCTTCGTACTCAGCCGGACTTCGTCTTGGCAGGTTTAGAGTAGGAGTACACGGCGGAGCCGTGGGTTGAGGAAACTTACATCGAGGAAGGAGGAGAAGGTGAGCCCATCGAGGAGGGAGCCAGAGACTTGGGTGGCTATACCTCTTAGTTTTTATTTCATTTGATTGAGAGAGTTGTATTAGACTTGAGTAGATGTTGCTTAGTAGACTTTTATAGTTGTGTATTAGACTCTTTGGTTTTAGTGGGTTGTATTTGTTGACTATAGACTCGTGCTATTTAGTTGGTTACAGTTGATATATCGGAAATTTTATTATCCTCATTTTTGGAGACTCGTGTAGTAAGCCTTGTATGCATGGATTTTAAGCAGGTTTAAGTAATGTGGCGATCCCAAAGTCCTATTTTAGCCTTGTAGGATTTTGGGGTCGTTACACGCGAACTGGTTTGAAGTGAACCAGTTCGCAGTTCTGTTCATTTGAGTTCATGAAAATGAGGGAACCCGTTACTCGAACCCAATAATTTTGGTTCAGAGAACTTTTTGTTCGGGTTCGGTGAACTTTTTGTTTGAGTTCGACGAATTTGTTCTTTAAGTTCGGTGAACTTATATTTTGAGTTCCGTGAATTTGTTTTTTTTTTTGTTTGCAACCGTCCATAAAACCTATTTTTTTAATGTTTTTTTAAAATAAGTATTTATAATAAATTTATTTACATGATTAATATATAATATTAATATCATATAAGCGAATCAAATTAAAGAACTAAGCGAACTGAGAAAAGATCTGTCTCATAATACCCTCGGCGAACCGGGTTCACTCTAGAGTGGCGAATTGCGAATCTAAATTCAAACCGAGCAAACCGACAAACTAGATTACATTGATTTGGAATGTCCTTCTAGGGCAGTGATTAGTCCAGCACACATTTGACTACCTAGTCAAATGCTTGTCCATGTGTCCCTTTTAACACTCCTTTAATTATGGTTAAACTTATAAAAATTAAGGTTAATATTTTTTTTCTTTTTTTAAGAAACTAATATTAAATTGCTTAATCTTAGGAGTGAGTGAATTTAATCACAGTTGATGAGTGTTAAAAAAGAGGACATAGACCAATGAGAACCCCACATTCCACTACATAGTGGAATGCAACGAGTAAGTTAAACATTTCCCTTGTATATTCATGGCCGTGTGACCTTAACTTGTGGTCATAACTCTTAATTTGTGGATTTTTGTTTTTTTAGGAGAAAAAACAAAAGTAACTCAAAATATTAAAAATTTATTTCTTTTGGGATGAAATTGCTATCCCCTCAATCAAATAAAGGATGTTACCCCCGGGTGTAGCCCAGTGGTCGTGGGATCAACAGTAAATCCTGAGGTCCTACGGTTGACTGTGGATGCACACAGGTATCTCGTTTGTCTGATAGAGAATATTCCTAGGCAACTCGTGAGGATTAGTGGGAGTCTTGAACTGTAGATATCCTACTGTTATCAAAAAAAAAAAAATATATAGAAGATGTTACAACTGACTTCACCAAATAGAAATTAATGGGAGTTGTATAGCTTTTTTTTTTTTTTTTAATGAGAGTTGTACAACTTTTATAATGACTTTTTTTCTCTCCGGTGGTGAATAGGGGCAGCCTACCTGGAGCCCCCATACACCTAGGTATTTTTTCCTGCTAAAACAAAAGTTAGTAATTGGAGATAATTTTTGTTAGGATTCGGACTTGTTCTTTAACTCAAATTGGGTTAGTAGAACAATTTAAGTTAAGAAAATAATAAAACATCTTTGAGGAATGCTAGTCCCACTAGCATGACTTTCCTACTCTTAAGTTGAACGAACCAACCAACTGTCCAAATGTTCTGTAAAAGTAAACACTTTTTCAGTGATTACAAAATGTTTAACAGAGAATTTGGATATGTGAATGGTTTAGCTTAAGAGTAGGGCTAACACTCCTCAACATCTTTTTATTACACAGTACCAAATATTTCATTAACTCTAGTTAATCAATATTAATTTTTACGATTAATGTTATATTTTTTTCTTGCACAATCTAGGATTAGGGGTTAGTATCTGCTCAACTCAAAGTGTGGGGAAATCATAACACCCATCTTGCGGGACTCAATTCCAGATCACCCTCATAAGGAGGGGATACACTACTGCACTAGGTTAGTCCCATGGCCTGTATTAATGTTATCTCTTTCATTGGATGAAAAATGATTGGTATGTACCGACTCCGTATTAATGCCAATGGACCCTACGCCAGCTGACACTTGAGAGTATCCCATGTCTTTTCTTAATCTTTTTATCATATATAAAATGAAAAAGGTAATGGGGTAAAGCCAATAGTCATTTATAGAACCTATGTGTATGGCAAGATAGAGAATAGGCATAGTACCGTGTGTTTAACCAAAAAAAAAAAAAAAAAAAAGGCGCCATAGGTATAGGACCTTTTTTGTTTTTGTTTTTTTGGGAATGTCCCCAACCCTTTGGGTCAGGACTAATCTTGAGGGTGCGACGTGAGCCCGCAACCCATCACACCACGTAAGTCGGACAGAATCTATACGAGATTGGCCCCAAAGGGGTAGTAAGAAATGGAACCCTTAACCTCCCACTTGGGGAAAGGCCTAGGAACCATTGGTCCACCCCTTTGAAGGTTATAGTAGATTGGTTTTGATATGTTTCCCTTTTGGTTTTGTAGGTATCATTTATTTTAAAATAGTAGGTTAAAAATAAGTATCTAATGAACTTCTTAATCATAACACCAATTCATGATAATAGATTATGATCCACCCAAGCCTGATATACAATGTATAGGTTATTATTATTATTATTATTTTCTAATTATGACTTGGGGCGTCTTCCATCCATCAAAAAAACACGACCGGGGGAGGTTCAAAGTCAGGATCAATAGAAGTCTTTCATTGTCTTTAAAACACTGCACTACACACTATGTGGTTTCCTCGATAAGGAATTTTTTTTTTGCTTTGGGGGGTCAAATAACACTGGTATTCTTAAATGTGTAAGTCTACATGTATGCTGAAATATATTCTCAAATCTTAACCCTTTAAATCAAAGGGTTAACACTCCACCCTATTCCACTAGTGGTTGGGGTGTGGCCTTCAGATGTAGGAGGTCATGGGGATGGAATCCCCTCGGATATGAGTTGCAAAATTTCCTCCATCCAATGCTAACACTTAACGGCCTAACTGATTCAAGATTACTAATGTATACATGATAATTACAGTAAAAAAAATAAAATAAAAATAAATTAAAAATTAAAGTTGATATGACATTTGAAAAGACAAACGAAGTTATACCAAATCCTAACCTCAGTGATTAGCATAGATGGTTAAGAAGTATATTTGGGTCTATGTATAGACTGACTCTTCCTAAATAACTACGCTTATTGTGATAACTTATAAGTCGTTATCTCTTAAAAGGTCATTGACTTGTTTATTTCAGGGTAAATATGTCATTTAACTTTCGGTAGGCCCAGCACTTCTGACGAGATGAAAGGATGTGATCAGATAATTTGTATTGTACTACTGCAATATTTTTATTTGTCAAATTTATTGCAAAAATAAAATATAAAATAAAAAGTCACACAAAAAAAATCTTTATCTTCTTATCCTACAAGTGGAGAGTGGCTAGCACTCTCTATTTGTTATGCCATTTTAAGAGCCAACATATTTTCTCTAGCATATGCCCAAGTATTATACTCTATATGCCCAAGTATTATACTCTATGAATGACCTCTACAACTAACTTGTGGCGATACATAGAATGAGAAATCAAAACATCAAAAGCTTTTCCAATCTCTCCCACCTTTTTTGATTTCTGATTCCGTTTATCGCCACGACTTAAGTGACTATGCCAGAGTACAATACTCTCACGCATCTGCCGGAGGAAATCTATTGCCTTCTAAGGAATTCATTTATGCTATGTTTTTGGTTGTCGAGAAAATAGGTGAAAATATGGAAAAGAAAAGAAAATTTTGAATTTATAATACAATTTTTAATTGTGTTTTGTCTTATTTTTTTTTCTTTTCCATTTTTTTCTTATTTTCTCGGCAACCAAACATAGGGTTAGTGTGTGCAACTCGTTAGATGTCCCCTTTTATTAGAGTGCTACTTACACAAATTAAGGGTATATTGATAAGAATACTTAAAATATATTTATCCTTTTTAGTAACTTATATTTTTACTAACATGCCCTATTTAATTATTAGAAGGGGCACACGATCTGATGTGTGGGGTTGCACACACAAAATGGACTCTATTCTAAGTTAATTTTCATTCGTCCCAAGAGTAATTCACATTCTAAGTTAATTGCTGCAATTAGGTTATATATAAACCTCGTTATGTGTGTGCACCTTGGTTCACTAATCTTGTAACCCCGCTGATTAGATTGGACATGTTAGTAAAAGTACAAATAGTGAAGAGTAGATTTGGACATGTGCGATGTAGGTGAGAGAGAAGAAGAGGGGAGAGGCTGGAAAGAGGGATTCTAGTGAGAACCATTTTTTTTTAAAATGAATATTTTGGGTATAGGAACTTGAGGGATATTTTGGTTAAAAAACATTTGTGAGAGACACGCTGCTTATAGAAATATGATGTAGGGACATTTTAATAACCAAAAAATTTTAGAGATATTTTAGGTATAGCAAAAAAAAAGGGCCGGCGAGGCCTTGGCGAGACGTTCTTCTTTCCGAGCATTTTGCAAAGATAAGGAGTCCAGTTATGCCACTAAGGTCACCATGTGTCCCTTTTAACACTTCTTAGCTGTGATTAAGATTCACCCACCCTTAGTGTTCACCCACTTATCCTTGGTTTTTAGAAAAAAACAATGAAAAAAAATTTAATCCTAGGAATTAGTGAATTTTAATACAGGTTTAAAAATAATAATATTTTTTCTAAAAACCAAGAATAAATGGGTAAACCTTAGGGGTGGGTGAATCTTAACCACAGTTGGAGTCTGACTACGCCCTTGAGGTTGCCATGTGTCTCTTTTGACACCCTTAACTGTGGTTAAGATTCATCTACCCTAGAGTTCACCCACATATCTTTGGTTTTTAGATTTGTTTAAATCCTAGTTAAAATTCACTAATTCTTAAGGTTAATTTTTTTTTTCTAAAATCCAAGGATAAGTGAGTGAACCCTATGAGTGAGTGAATCTTAACCACAATTAAAGAATGTTAAAAGGGACACATGACAACCTTAGTGACGTAACCGACTCCAGTTATAACTGTAGAAAATTTCAAGCATAATAAATAGATGAGTGAGGGATAGTATGAGAATTAAACAAACATTTAATCAAGAGTTTGTCATTATATATAAGAAGATGAGATTAACAAAGGGTAATTTTGAAATTACAAAAGAAATTAATCAATGTTTTGAACAATGACATCCTCTTTATATTAATTAATAAAGATAACCATAATTTATAACCCTCCAAAAAAAAGATAACCTTAATTTATATATGTGACACTTTAAGCATCCCTGGGACACACAAGATCTATGTAGGGGGGCACACACAAAATAAGACACAAACCTCTCATAACCTTAGTTTTATGAATGAGTATTGAAAGCTTAAATCTCAAGCTTATAGAGAATGTTCTGTTGGGAAAGAAACAATGGGGATGTTTGAGGGCATTACATGAATCTAAAGACCAAATGAATGTATTGAATAGATATATGAGCAATACTAGATCAACGTTCCTTCTCATCTATTTTTCATTTATTTTTTATGAATAAGAAAACAAAAATATATGACAACATTTTTTGTGCCATGATTTTATTTTTGTCTCTTGTGCATAAAAAGGAAAGTAGATGAAATGTGAAGTGGGTCTAGCATTATTCATGAGCAATAGTCCCCTCTTTGGGGGAGAGGAAAAGCCTATTCCTCCTATCACTCACAAAGCCCCTTTAAACTATGATTAATAAGTTTTAACTTCTGTGGTTTTTTTTTTTAACATTAAGATTAGATGTTTTAATCATAAGGGTTAATAAATCTTAATCATAATTAAAGACAGTAAAAAAAGTGGACACAAAAAGAGGAGGGGAGGGGGGGAGAGCGTAAATCCCTTCCTTGCCTCGAGGGGATTTCCATATAAAAATTCTTAGATGCACCAAATAATTCATGTCATATGGTTGTTGTCCAATGATATTCTCTAAACAAAGAATCTATTAAGCAGCAGGGTTCTAAGGTCGTATGCATATATTGTGCTATCTGTAGATAGCTTTAAAATTATTGTACAAAGTCAACTGGTCCAAAACATTTGGAAGCTAATTCAGCGATTTCTGTTGACTTTAAGTACGGAGAAATAGCGTCGGTGGTGGAGGATTAGATGGATGCAATCATGAAGTGGACGACGAAAGATCCTTGAAGAACAAATGATTTGATCTAAGGGAACGACTTAAGACCCGAAGTAGATTTTTCCCTCAAAATATATTTCAGTTTAAATACTGAGAGGAGCTCTGCATCACCATGTTGAGCCGGAGCTCCTCTTTTTACATTAACTGGTGGCAACTGTGTAGTTATGGTGTATTGCAAAAATTATCCCAATCTTTATCAATAATTACAAAAATACCACATTTATAGTGTAAAAAGAGGGAGCTCCGCATCAACGCCATGATGCAGAGCTCCGGCTCAAAATTAATCTCAATATATTTATATACACAGTTTTTTTTTGGTATATATACACAGTTAGCCCACAATCCCAGTTAGTAAGTCATTATCTATTCTAAGTTAAAGGCGGTGGAGAATGCAACCCACTCTCACCCTCACCCTCTTGGGAATGGAACCCGAAACCTCCTTCCTAAGGAAGGGATACACCTACCACTGGGCTATTCCCAGGGATGTGTTATATACAATTAATTGTTATAGTAAATGAGTGGGGCATTCTTATGGATGTCACACATGTCAACATGTGTCTTTTTTTACACCACTTAACTATGGTCTATGGTTAAGATTTATTTACTCTTAGAGTTCAACTATCTAACTTTGGTTGTTTGAATTTTTTTTTATTAATTATAAAGGTTAAAACTTGTTAATCAGAGTTAAAACAAGAGCCAAAGAGACTTTGTGATTGAGTTAGATGTTTTGGTCTGGCAAGGGCCGGCCCAAATCCGATCTCCCTTCTTACTAACCATCACCAGTGGAACTTCTACTAATCCACAAGAGCTCCCCTCACTTAGAAATGGAACCAAGACCTCCTATGGAGATAATGAGTACACTTTCCTCATCTTAGCCAGAGATATGGGTCCCAACTAAAGTCCGGATCCTCTCCAATTGCGATTGAACTTCCCCCACAAAGTCTCTTTAATTGTTCTTTTAATTCTGGTTAAAATTTTTGTTCCTTAAGATTAATATTTTCTTTAAAAAAAATTATGGTTAAATTGTTGAACCTTAATAATATTTTTTATTATCCAAAAAATAAGTGAAAAGAGAAAAGAAAAAAAAATTAGATGAAACGCAAATAATAATTGTACTAAAAATTAAAAAATTCTTTTCTTTTTAATGTTTTCACCTATTTTGTGAGAACCTAAACATACCTTAAATTAGTGAATTTTAATCACAGTTACTGTATATTTAAAGGACACGTGTTAGACCAGTGGGTGCCACTCTGATCCCGAAACTCTCCCAACTATGGAACCTTTGACAAGGCAGGAAGTTTCTCGACATAGGACTATTATTCAATGCATATTTGGTGATCGTAGAAGTGGGAGGGACCCATCATGTGGTGGTACCCTACAAAAAGATGGAACCTTTCATAATTACCTAGGCTTACTGTCCTTTGTCATGACTTTGTTTTGAACGGAGAATCTGTACCTTAGAGTATTCCTAGCAGCCTCACCAAAATAACCAAAAGTTATTTTGGTGAGCCAAAAGACTAAAAAGGTGTTAAAATGACTCCCAACAGCCTCAACAGAATGAAGAAATCCATTTGGTGAGTCTATAGTACTCACCAAGTTTGGTGAGTAATGTAGACTCACCAAAGTTAAATCTTCCCACCCTTGGGCCCACACAAAAAATAAAATAAGGTTTCTCTCTCTCCCTTTCTTTTTTTGGCCCCACACAAACAATAAAATAATATTTCTCTCTCTTCCTTTTTCATTTTCCCACACAAATGATAAAATATTATTTATCTCTCCTATTTTTTTGGGTTAAAATGGTGAGGCTGTTGGGAGTGTTTTAAAAAAGTGGCTCACCAAAACCACTTTTTGTAGGTTTTGGCTATTTTGGTGAGTGAAATTTGGTGAGGCTGCTAGGAATGCTCTTAATGGGGTATGTCCTATTAGGAAATATCCTATTGTAATAAAGTGAATGAGATACACTGTATCATTATTAGTGTATCTCTTCACAATTAGATAGTATCAATTAAATTTGAATTTATGATTTGATTAGGTATGATTAGATTAGGATTATCTTTGAGAGATCTTTCTATATTAGGAGTCTTGGCATGAAACATCTATTTAAACCCTTTATGGGGTCATTGTAAATCATCCAAAAAATCTCAATAAAATTCATTCTCTTTATGGTATCAGAGCGGGCGATCTGCCTGTATTGATTTTTTTTTTCCTTTTATAACGTGTTTCCGACGGGCGGCATTGCCGCCGCCCGTCGGGACTGAAGTTTCTCTATTCTCTTTCTTATTTTTTTTTGTCATTAAAGCCAACATAGATGTTAGCATAGTTGGTCTAGTTTTTTTTTTATTCCTCTTTAATGGTTGTCGTAATAAATGTATCTCCTTTTATTTTATTGAAGACCTCTCTAATGAGAGTTTTTCTTCACATTGCAAATCAATCTTCGGGTGCTTTGGGAAGACGATCATGACAGCTTGATCTAGTGGGCTACCGGCTCCGACAGACTCATAAATATGAGCGGGATGCGACAGAGATAGACTTCACAGACTGGCGGTGACTACCAAGCACAGATGTTTTAGCTCTTCATGTACAAAGGGAGTACCCAAGTTGCGCAAACCCATGAAGATTTTCAATCCACATGTGTTTGAGGGGGAATATTAGGAAATATCATATTGTAATAAAGTGAATGAGATACACTGTATCATTATCAGTGTATCTCTTCACAATTAGATAGTATCAATTAAATTTGAATTTAGGATTTGATTAGGTATGATTAGATTAGGATTATCTTTGAGAGATCATTCTATATTAGGAGTCTTGGCATGAAACATCTATTTAAACCCTTTATGGGGTTATTGTAAATCATTCAAGAATTCTCAATAAATTCATTCACTTTAGGGTATCAGAGCGGGCGATTTGCCTGTATTGATTTTTTTTTCCCTTTTATTACATGTTTCCGGCGGGCGGCATTGCCGCCGCCCGTCGGGACTGAAGTTTCTCTATTCTCTTTCTTATTTTTTTTGTCATCAAAGCCAACATAGATGTTAACATGGTTGGTCTAGTATTTTTTTTTTATTCCTCTTTGATGGTTGTCGTAATAAGTGTATTTCCTTTTATTTTATTGAAGACCTCTCTAATGAGAGTTTTTCTTCACATTGCAAATCAATCTTCGGGTGCTTTGGGAAGACGATCATGACAGCTTGATCTAGTGGGCTACCGGCTCCGACAGACTCATAAATATGAGCCGGATGCGACATAGATAGACTTCACAGACTGGCGGTGACTACCAAGCACGGATGTTTTAGCTCTTCATGCACAAAGGGAGTACTCAAGTTGCGCAAACCCATGAAGATTTTCAATCCACATGTGTTTGAGGGGGAATATTAGGAAATATCCTATTGTAATAAAGTGAATGAGATACACTGTATCATTATTAGTGTATCTTTTCACAATTAGATAGTATCAATTAAATTTGAATTTAGGATTTGATTAGGTATGATTAGATTAGGATTATCTTTCAGAGATCTTTCTATATTAGGAGTCTTGGCATGAAACATCTATTTAAACCCTTTATGGGGTCATTGTAAATCATCCAAAAATTCTCAATAAATTCATTCACTTTATGTCCTACACTAGTACACTACCCTTCATGAGGGTGTTGGCAACTAGCAATTGCAAAATACTTAGTGTCATAGTACATGCCCTCAATTACCCTTCAATGGGCGTGTTGGCAATTAAAACAACTCCACAGAACCCAATATATTGCATTAATATTGCCAATTTTTTTTTGGTTCTTTTTTAATATTGTAAACTAACAAGTGCTTTTATAAATAAATATTTTTTTAGCAGTGATTAGCAGAGCAGACTTGGGTCCGTTTCCAGTCTTACCGTGTACTCTTATCCCTCTTAACATCCCTTTAACCCTGGTTAAGCATAATTAAACTAAAATTATTTTTTTTTTTTTTTGAAAAATCAAGGTTGGATTGCTTAACCTTAAGGGTGTGTTCGGTTGACAAGAAAGTGAGTGAAAAAAAGAAAAGAAAAAAAAAAGAAAAGAAAAGAAAAGATAGATGAAAGTTTTGAAAGAAAATTTGTCACTTTTAGAAAAGTGCGAGAAAATGAAAATATGTTTCTTGTAAACCAAACGCGAGAAAAGTGAGAGAAAACATATTTTTCTTATCTTTTCCCTCACTTTCTCGTCAAACAAACACATCCTAAAGGGAGTGAATTTTTACCATAGTTGGTGAGTTTTTAAAATTGGGGATGGACCAATGAGTACCAACTATTCTGTTACAAAATGGAAATCACGCATACATCAAGTATATTCCATTAAAAAAAAGTCTTATGATTACTTATTTATAAGGGTTTTTTTTTTAGTTCTAACCATTTTTATTTATTACTTATTTAGTTTATCAAACAAACTTATTTGTAAATAATTAATTTATTTTGACCAATAAGTAAATAAGTAATAAATAAGTACTTAATAGTATTGTTGCCAAAGCCCCCTAGTTTTGCAGGCCACAGAGGTTTGGGTTGGGCACCCTCACTCGAGGGCCAAATTGACAGCCGTAGCTATATGTCTACAACATGTATTGAGCCTAGGTAGGCCTTCCTATCATAGGTTGAGTAGATTATCACATCAACTATAAAATTTCTATCAATCTCCTGGGAGGTATCGAGTCTCTATTTAAACAATTATGTCTCTCACATGTACTAAGCCTTCCCGCATAGGTTGAGCGAATTTCCAATCGGTCAATGACTTCTACTGATCTACAAAAACTTTTATTATCTGAAATTGAACCCAATATCTCTTCTAGTGAGGGACAAACTTTCACCATCCCAGGTAGAGTTGTAAACAGAGTGGGTTTGGAGCGGATATTGATATATCCGAATTCGTATCCGATTATATATCTGGATATCCGAATAAATATCCGGTAGATAGTGAAATATGATATTCATATCTGACTCTGATTAAAATATCTAGATTTAAATAGTATCCGATTAATTTTTTAAAAAATATAAATTAATATTTAAAAATGTAAAATATATATTTTTTTATTAAAAAAAATATTTAAAAGGTTATATTAAATTTATAATTTTAAAATATATTATTTATATATATATTATATAATCGGATAGATATTTATCGGATCGGATATAACAGTATCCAAATCCGTATCCGATTATAAACGGATAGTATTTTACTATCCGAATCAGCTCTGCCGGATACCTATCCGGATAATTATCCAACTAAACGGATTTGGATATGAATCAGATAAGGATAATGATAATATCCGCATCCATTTACAGCCCTAATCCTAGGGTTTTTTTTCTTCATGCAAGACATCAAATTTATCTACAGTTGTTGTTACCACTAAAGGGATGAGTCAACCTCTACATGACCTAGTGAAAACTTCTACCAAACCATAGAGAGTTCTATAAACTTAAAAATCCTCTTATTAAGGAGTGCAAGTAGAGGATTTTTGTACATGGTCAACAAAAATGCAAAACTGTTAAGGGTGTTTTGACATCATTTCTTATGAATTATTTTCCTCATCCTAAGATTAGAAACAACATAAATGTGCTTGACAACTCATTTTTAGGGAACAAATTTAAGAATCATTCTATTTTCGGTACAACTTTAGACAAACCAAAAAACTATGATTCTTAGAATTAAATTCAAGAAACAAGCTTGAAACAAACGAGATAAACATGAAACAGGCGAGATAGGCAGAATATAATAAAGTTTTGGATATTTTATGACAGTTATAAATGTGTTGCTGAATTTAAACATATTTAGTGCCTATAATAATATTTTTTTTCTTCATTCAAACGTAATTTTTGTTCTTTCTTTTTTTCATAATTGATTCTGATTGACAGCTATCAAATGCATTCTCTGCATAAAAAGGATTATACGAATAAAAAAATCTTGTGAATTAATTTTCTTTTTCTGAATGAGAGAATTACCAGAATTGATGCCAAATGGGCTCTAAATTTTTTTATAGAAATACCATTTTTTTTCCTTAATTAGAGGGTGAGGTGTTCTTGCAGAGATAGAGTTAAGTTATAGGAGGTGGTAAAAAATTAGCAGGTGGGGAAAAAATTTAAAATTTTTATTATATATATATATATATATTGAAAAGTAGATAATATATAAATTTGTTTATAGTGACCCCCCAAATTAGGATGTAAATGTTTTCTATATGAGAAGTTTGGTCCCTTCTAAATTTTGTAATTTTTGTATATGTATATAATAAAAAATTAAAAATATAATTAATTTTGTTGATATAATGATTCTCTCAAAAGGGAAAGTTCTTGTTTTTATTATATACTGGACAAAGTTTCAAATTTTGTTGAAATCTCACGAAATCTCAGTTTCGTCCAAACCCAATGACATCGATACAGAGTGGATTTCGGAAAACATAATTTCGGTCTAAATTTCGGGTCAAATCTTGGATTTTGGGATTTTAGAATTTCGGTGATATTTCAAAATTTTATTTTTAAATAGGTGTTTTCTATTTTTTTTATTAAAATTTTGAAACATTCTGAATATTTCGAAATTTTTATTGAAATTTCGTGAAATTTTGGAAATATATATAAATTTTGAAAATAAAATAATAATATTTATATAAATATATAAAATTTTAGTAAAATATTATTTCTTATTTAATAAAAATATATATATTTAATAAAATATTAATAAAACACAATCTGAAATCCCGTCGAGATACTATAATTTTTTGAGATTTCGGTTCAAATCGATTGATCAAAATCACCGAAAATTTTGGGATATCAATTGGACTTTTATTTAAATGCACATTAACAAATTTTATGACCACGATGATTCTAATATTACTAAAAAAAAAAAGAAAAACTCAAAGGTTACATAGGAACTCAAGACCCAGGGTGAAGCGACACGGGAGCCTTTAAAAATTTGAAAAATAATAAAATCCTATATTATTATTATAAGAGCGTGGCCTCGGAAAGGGGTGGAGCCATGGGATGTCTCAAACCTTTAAAAAAAATTTAAAATGATATCCGCCGAACTTGACTCTAAAAAATATAGACGTGATGACCCATGAACTTGATAAAAACGAATTCCGAAGCTACGCTCTCGAACCTTTATTGTTGGTGGCTCCGCCTCTGGCCAGACCTCACTAATTAATTTTCTTGATTCATATATACTCCCCGAGTAAAAATTCCTCGCTATAGACCAAGGCTCGTGGGTACAAGATCCTCTTTAGATATAAAGCTTCAAATGCGTTACGTGCCTCGTTGGTGTCGAAAACAATGTCTACACTCTCATTCGTCCTCTCATTTTTATTCCACTTTCACGTTGTCACCGTCAGTTGTCAGGCTCAACGTCACCATCGCCATTAGATCCAAATTAAACGGCGAGATAACGGAATACCCTAATATCTATGACACCCGTCCCTCTCTTTATATCTTTTTGAACGACAAGGTTGACGAGGAGTTTATCATATATGCACCTGAGCTTCTTCATCGGCAATGAACCCTCATTCATGAGTGCACACATCTAATCTAGACCATTCACTTGGTAGTCTACTTTTGGAAGGCTACAACACCGGCGGCCAAAATCCGATCATCTCTACATGTATCAATATAAAACGTAACACGTGTCCGCTTAGCCTTTTAGTACTAGTAGTGCTAGCTCACGTATATTTCAATTTTTTTCCCTGTGTGTGAACGCCTACCATTAGCACTGTGAACCACACAGTGCTCACGAGCTACTCGAGTCCCGGCTAGTTAAAAGTTGGAGTTCGTTCATTTATAGAAAACAAGCTAAACTCTTGAACATGATTTTCGAACGAGCTTGAACTTACCCTGCTTAGGTCATTAAAAGTTTGGCTCGATTATATATACATATTAACCTAATAAAATATTTAAAATATATTTATTTGATTTAAATATTAAAATTGAGTATATGTATTATATACGAGTAAAAATACGGTTTTAACACATTTAAATGTAACTGACAAAAGTAGCAACATGTGTTGTTATGATCACAGTGAAAGTTTAGAAGTTTGCGGGTACCATTTCTCTTTTTAATACCTTAATTGTTTTGACATTAATCCCTCTACCCAACTTAGGTTGTATCTGTTCAAAAATTGAGACACAAGTTCTAATTCCGAAAATTTGTATTTGATACAGGCATCTCGTTTGTGTTCCATACAATGGGCATGAAATTAAAATAATTTTATGGTTGGATGAATGAATATATCGACCGTTCCACTAATCTAGCTGGAATAAATACTAAATAGTAATTGGGGTTGCAGCCTAATTAATTATATATATCGTGAACCAAAAAAAAAGAAATAGATGGATAAATTAGTGACAAATTAGTGACAGGTGCTAGCCTACTCTCAACATTCCCTACTATAATCTCAGCTAAAAACTAACACTTGTGAAACAATAACAAGTGTTGATTTTTGATTGAAAGTAAGGACGTGTTAATTTTTGGTTGAGAATAGGATTAGCACGGCTCATGAGTTACTAGGCCACGGACGTAGGGTCTATTGAGAACGCTGGACCTCAAGTCCATCTTATAATTTTTAAGAGATTTGAACTCAAAACGATTCAAAATTATAACTTGGGAGTGGTCGTTATTGGTCTATATAGCCTATTCAGTGACACTTAAAAACTGTGATTTAGTAATATACTGACCCAAAAGAAAAAATATATGGGCTTAAATAAGTTATGGGCCAAAAGCTCAGTTTATTATTTAAACAATATAATTTAAGATAGAGATTGATTTATTTAGATAAGGTATGTTTAGATTAAGTCTCTTTTTTAAAATTTTAATCTATTTAAAAAAATTCAAAACACTAAATCTAAAGGAGAGAGATAAAGAAAGAAATTGTAGAGACAAAAATCGTAGAGAAAGAAATGAGAAAGAAGGAAGAGGTAAATTTTTAGAGTTTTTCTTATTCTTCTTTTAGGTTTGCATCACATTCTGATCTCTCATTTCTTTCATTTATTTGATTTATTTATTCTTTTTTTATAGACTAAGTCTTAAATAGTATTATTCTCTGTACAGATCAAGCTCGGGAAAATGAGTGAAGAGATGGAGTCGAAAGTCTACAAAAAAAAAATGTTAATTGAGATAATTAATAAAATACTTGGATAGGTTTTCCTCTATTTTATCTTATTAGGTTTCCTTTATAATGAATTAATTGTACAAAAGTCGAATAAATTATTTTAACAAATGATTTCTAAAACTTGTACAGTTTAATAAACCTCGGCAAAATTATCATGAATGATAGAAATTGTAGTAAAATCTAATTTTGGAGTATTGATAAATTAGCATGTCTCGTATGAGTTTAGATTAAGTGAAAATTATGATTTTTGTAAATTATTAATTTGGGATATGCTATCTATGAAAATTTAATGTTCTCATTTAATTGAAAATTAATTAGAAAATTGGGTTAAAATCTAAAAATTGGTGATGTTAAACAATTTTTGATGAATTTATATTTGATGTTCTGAAATGTTATTTGAAACCGGTTAATATTGTAATCATGAGAATTCTGTCATGATGGTTATATGATACCATGGGTGAGAACCCCTAAAATGACGAGCAAGCCAAGATCATAAGTCCTTGGGTGAAAGACCCTAAAGCTTCCGGAGAAGATCCTTTGCCTGAGATTTGTAGTTGGACCGAACTGGAAATAAAATCGGTGATAATAATGAACCGGGCTGGTGTTTTCAATTGATGTTATACATTAAATCATTAAAGTTCTTTTATTTTATTATTTGTTGAATTATGTAATGCTTTCAGGTTGGAATCGAGAAATGAAAATTTACTCATTAAATAAACTATTGTTAATATCACTTTTATTATAAATGAACTTGATAAGATAATATAGAAGTAAAATTCTACTGAGTGTTAAGTTCACCCCTTTTTTTTATATCAAAGGTTGTAGGTATGAAGAAATGAGCGACTAGAGACCATGATGAAGATGAAGACTTTACATTTAAAGATTTGGTTTAGTTTTCTTTTACTCATTTAGATGTATGAGAATAATTTGAATAATTGTTTTGGCTTGACATTAATGATTAGAATGTGTGAACTTAATTTTTGGATATTTTAGTTTGATTTTATGATAATATTAGTTGAAGTATGAGCTGCATTAGAATTAAATTTAATGTGAAAATATTCAAATTCAGATTTTCTTATTGTAGTAATATTCTAAAATTTCTGGGTTAGTGATAAGAGAATATTCATCTGTGCTTAGAAAATTATGAAATTTTGTGTGTAAATACTAGATTGATAAACAGATGGCATGGGGGAATCATCTTGTAAAATTTGAGATGAAAATAATATAATCTACTAATTTTAATAAACGTATTTTTGAACGTGATATTTCAGTGGATAAATTTAGTTTGAGAGATGAGTTAAATTATATATTATTACCCACCTTAATTTGTAGATGATTTTAATAAATTTAATTTTCTTTTAAACAAGTATGATCAATTATATTTCAAGAATAATTAGTTTCAGGACGTTTTAATTTGTATTTTATTTATGGTGAATGATTTGATTTAAGGTTAATATTTTATGAGTGAAGCCATTAATTCTTAATTATAATTTTTTTAAATTAAACTCTTGTTAAGCTAGCTTTCTAGGAATATAAAATTGTCATAATTGAAATTGTACCTCATTAGAAATGAATATTTTGAATACCAAGTGATACATCTGTGAGAAAATTAAAGCTTAAAATTCTATCGATAAATAAGAACAATTTGATATGCTTTATTAGTTTTACCATTCATTATTTTCTTTCTTGTCTTTTCTTTTTCCTCACGTTCCAAAGTTTTAGAGTTCAAGACAGGCATAGATCATGGAATGGGATTCGGATTAGATTTTAGGGCGTGACAAATTCAGTCAATAATAACTTGTCTTTGAAGATTTACACGTTTAGGGAGCTCATAACCTTTTTTTTAGCAGTGATTAATAGACCGCCCGGTCCACTATCTTTTAGACTGCCATGTCCTGTGCTCCTTTTAACTACTATTGTGGAAGTTTAATTAAATTATTATTAAATATATTTTTATTATTATTGTCTAGAAACCAAGGTAGGATAGATGAACCGATGAGTGATTCTTAAACACATAAAAAGGGAAGCGCGCAACAATATGTGTGATCCGTTAAATATTTTCCATTTTTTTGTCCGTTTTCAAAAAGTCCTTAGAAGTTGGCCGCAAGGTCCCCTTTTCAGTTGACCCCAATGTCATGTGTCCCCATTTTTAATTATGGTTAAACTTAAATAAATTATAATTAATACGTTTTTTTCCGTAAAAACCAAAATTGAATGAATGAACCCCAAAGGCGAGTGAATCTTAACCACATTTAGCTGGTGTTAAAAAAGAGGGGTGGACCAATGAGATCAAGCTGACCGTGTGGCCGTCTCATTTCTCTTAAAAAAAAGATAAGACCTATTTTCAAATGGACGATCAAAAGTTGGCAACAACGGACTTTAATAGCTTAGCTAACAAAGACTAACACAGACAAAATTGTTAAATACAAGGTTGAAGAATAATAAAACATAAATGTGATGCTTTTGAGTGTATATCTCTGATAAATTTTCTATTTATTAATATGCAATTGGTCTTTTACCTAAGTTCGAAAGACTATGGTTGGAAAGTTTTGCTCAAAATGGGTTCACACGTAAGTGACAGTTTGTGTCAAAGGAATATGTCTAGGTTCCAAAATTTATTTATTAATAAATAAGTTACTACAATGCTAGTCCGTTACTCATATAAATAAGTCGTAGCCTTAATTTTTATGAGTCTTAATCTATTAAATAAATAAATAACATAACTACATTATACATTATACATTATATACACATACAAATAAGTCTTTAGTCTTAGGTTATTATGTCTTAATCTATTATATTTTAACATTACAATAAAAAGATTTTGAAAAGATCTATATTATACGTACACAAAATAACCTCTCTTAGATTTTAATAATATCTTACACTATAATAATAGTCCGTTACACATGCAAATAAGTCTATTTTGTAGGTTCTTATAAGTCTTAATATATATATATATATATGTGGAGGGCCAAGCCAGGTTAAGTGCTTATCGAGTCTCGTCCTCAAGTAAGAAGGGCTTTCAAAATTAAGCTCAATTTGCCATACGGGGCCTTAAGAGAAAAATAGACCCCTCTATTTTGTGGACTTTGAAGGTGGGATAGGCCAATCCCCTCATCAAAGAGCCAAAGAGGTGTGCTAGCCCTACTCTCGATCAAACTTTACTCTCTGCCTCCACCAACCACCTATCTATTATCAAATCAGTTATGTTGCTTAAAGCACTATCTCTCATTAAGAATGGATACATGGTTGGTGGAGACTGAGAGCAAAGTTTGACTGAGAGTAGGGCTGACATTCCTCAAGGGCCAAATTGACAGTTGAGCATATGGGCCTCGTAATCTGTGATTGCACCTATATGTGCAAAAATAAATAATAATATTAAAAAAAAAAGTCCTTGTCAAAAAAAGAAGAAGTTATTTCCGTTTTTTCGTGGCCTAAAAAATGTTTTTAAGTTCATAAAGTTTTTCTGAAAAAATATCTCCTCAAATAATTTGAAAAATATAAACATAATAATCGATCGTAGAGTTTTTTTGAAGAGAATCATTTCCTTTAATACCGGTTGTTTTGTTGCTACCCAAAAGCCAACACGGTTTTGACCTCTTGATGTGACAACGTAATATTAAATTTATTTAGGTTGCGTTTGGAAATAATAATCTAAAAAGAAGTGCTTATTGAGAATTATTCTTAGTTGGATTTTAAATTGTTAAGTTGAATAAACTACTTTTAAAAGTAGAGGTTTTTACCCCCCAAAATCTCTAAAATGTAGACGTGCAAATAACTTTCAACTTAACAATCTAAAGTTCAACTAAATATAATTTTCAAATAAGCACTTCTTTTTAGACTAGTGTTACCAAACACTACCTTAGACTTAAACACAAAAAACCTTCGCTTTAGCTTTGGTTAAGCTAACCATTAAAATTATAATTTTTTTTAAAAAAATAAGGTTAGATGGTTGAGCCTTGAGAATTAGTGAATCTTAATGTGATGAGCTATTAAAAGGGAAAGGTGTTGACATGTGGGCCGTAGAGAATTTCAGGTCATTTATTTATTAGGGAAATGATTAATTTACTGTCGCATTTGACTATGCATTCAAATGTGCGGTCCTCAAAATCACACCAACGGTCCACGCCATATGTTTAAACACTCACCAATTGTGGTTAAGATTCACTCACCCTAAGATTAAACAATTCAACCTTGGTTTTTAGAAAATGAAAAAACAAAAATCTAATTAATTTTAATTTAAGTAAGTTTAACCAGAGTTAAATGAGAATTAAAAAGGACACGGGACACCGGGTAAGTTAAGTAGCAGACCCATGGCTCCGCACTGCTCAATTAGATAAGTCAGGATTGATATGACCATGATTTCTAGCCATTAGTGGAAAAGTGGGAGAGGGATGAGCGTGAGAGGAAAAGCTTAGCTTTGCTTTACTTTTTTCTGTTTTGAAAAGCTTTGCTTGCTTAAGAAAGATATTCCAAACTCCATACCTAAAAAGAGAATATTTCAACCCAAACACGGCCACCACTGACTGTTCCTCTAAAAAACAAATCACATAAACTGAAGATTTTTCACCATTTGATAAGTAGATTTTTCTTTTAAACGTCTACCATGGGAAGAGATTGAAATGTGAGCCATATTTTTCTTTGAAAATAATCTCCTCTGGCTGAATACTGTCTCACCCCCTTTTTTTTGTGCACGTGTTCTTTTTTTACTCTCTTTAACTGTAATTAAGATTTACTGATCCTTAAAGTTAAAGCATCCAACTCTAGTTTTTAAGGAAACATATTTAACTAAGAAGCTAAAACTTGTTAACCATGATTCAAAGGAGCTTTGTGAGAGCGAAAATGAATAACTAGTCCCCTCCTCGACCTGAGGAGAGGTTTATTGCTCATTTTTCTTTCAAACGTGATAAAAGATTTTTAGGCTCTATTTATTTGGACGAAAATGTTGTGAAAAATAAAATTTTCTGGAAAACGACTTCTCAATTTTTGGAGAAATTTTTCGTCAAATATAAAGGAAAATATTAGGAATAGTTTAGAGGATAAAAAATGATGTAATAAGGTGAGATGAGATGCAAAGTATCTCATTTCATATCGAAGTAGATTTGAATTTGAAAAAGATTATGATCAATTAATTTAATTTGATTGAAATTAAATTCGATAGAATTTCTATCTTGAGATAATGTAATATATCTATGTAAACCCTCTATAGGGTCATTGTAAATCATCTAATCTATTCAATGAACCTCTTTTCTACCATAATATTAAAAAATTATTTGTAATAACCCATCACAAACTTTTCTTCTGAAATACTTTGTTATTTTTACTCCAAACAAATACAGCATATTAAAAGCTGTATAAAAATCTTCTCAACTATGGAGTTTCTTTTGAGACCATCAACCCTCCTTATGATAGACCCTTTTGGAGTGGTTGTTAGGACTTACCCTTATGGCAACTTAGTGGCTACCTTAGGTCTGACTATGTGTCTTAGTTACATGATATCATTTCAACCAAAAAAGGTATCTTTCGAGGACATTTAAGGAGTATGAATCAAGCATATGATGAATATTGTTGTCTCAAACCTCCAAAATAAGCATATTCATTCCAAAAGAATTAATAGGGGTTCACATTTTTGGTTTTTAATTGTTTATTACTTTCTATAGATTAGATATTATTTGCAACTTTTTCAAAAATTGATAAATAATTCATCTTTAATTTGTGAAGTTTGATTCTTTTAACATATAGTCATTTTTTTAAAAAAATCGTGAATAACTCATAAATTAATCATTTGATAAAAAAAAAGTCATGAATTATTCACAATTTTTTTGATAAAAATTAACAATTTTGTTATCATGTTTTCAACAAATTGAACCTTATGATGATTTAAGGTTACAGTCTCCATGTTAGGAAAGATGTCTGATGCTCCTTAGAACATCATACATTCCATCTTTAGTGGTCTTATGTTCATTAAAAGGATAATATATAGTCGAAATAGGGTTTTTTTTTTTCTAAAGCAGAGGTGCATTATTAATGTGTTAGAAACCATATGGGCTTATTCCTAACCTTAGAAAATTAAGAGGGTATTAGTAAAAAAAAAAAAACACAAACCCTAATAAACGCACTTAAAATGAAAAAAGAAAAAGTAAAAAACACTTTATCCCAAAAATTAACACTTAATTACTATATCTAATTTAACATAAACATATATTCTAAAATAATAAGTTGTTTTTACACTCATATAATATTAAAAAATAGGATAAAATAATGTAACCCTTCACTTAAATTAAACTAAAATAACAAAGAACATGAGGAGGATATAAAAATACATCACATAAACTATGTAAAACTTAAGTTTTCTACACAAAAAAATAAGATCTAGTGCTTAAAAAGAGAATCAATAATATAATAGCTGGATGCATGTACTTGTACATCTAATAGGAAAAATGAAAGAAGCAGAAAAAAAAAAATTAATATCATAACCTTTTTTTTAGCAGTGATTAGTAGACCGCCCGGTCCACTATCTAGTAGACTGCCATGTCCTGTGCTCCTTTTAACTACTATTGTGAAAGTTTAATTAAATTATTATTAAATATATTATTATTATTATTGTCTAGAAACCAAGGTAGGATAGATGAACCGATGAGTGATTCTTAAACACATAAAAAGGGAGGCGCGCAACAATATGTGTGATCCGTTAAATATTTTCCATTTTTTTGTCCGTTTTCAAAAAGTCCTTAGAAGTTGGCCGCAAGGTCCCCTTCTAAGTTGACCCCAATGTCATGTGTCCCCATTTTTAATTATGGTTAAACTTAAATAAATTATAATTAATACATTTTTTTTCCATAAAAACCAAGATTGAATGAATGAACCTTAAATGCGAGTGAATCTTAACCACATTTAGCTAGTGTTAAAAAGGAGGGGTGGACCAATGAGATCAAGCTGACCGTGTGGCCCGTCTCATTTCTCTTAAAAAAAGATAAGACCTATTTTCAAATGGACGATCAAAAGTTGGCAACAACGGACTTTAATAGCTTAGCTAACAAAGACTAACACAGACAAAATTGTTAAATACAAGGTTTAAGAATAATAAAACATAAATGTGATGCTTTTGAGTGTATATCTCTGATAAATTTTCTATTTATTAATATGCAATTGGTCTTTTACCTAAGTTCGAAAGACTATTGTTGGAAAGTTTTGCTCAAAATGGGTTCACACGTAAGTGACAGTTTGTGTCAAAGGAATATGTCTAGGTTCCAAAATTTATTTATTAATAAATAAGTTACTACAATGCTAGTCCGTTACTCATATAAATAAGTCGTAGCCTTAGTTTTTATGAGTCTTAATCTATTAAATAAATAAATAACATAACTACAATATACATTATACATTATATACACATACAAATAAGTCTTTAGTCTTAGGTTATTATGTTTTAATCTATTATATTATAACATTACAATAAAAAGATTTTGAAATGATCTATATTACACGTATACACAATAACCTCTCTTAGATTTTAATGATAACTTACACTATAATAATAGTCCCTTTACACATGCAAATAAGTCTATTTTGTAGGTTCTTATAAGTCTTAATATATATATATATATAAAAGTGGAGGGCCAAGCCAGGTTAGGTGCTTATCGAGTCCCGTCCTCAAGTAAGAAGGGCTTTCAAAATTAAGCTCAATTTGCCATGGGGCCTTAAGAGAAAAATAGACCCCTCTATTTTGCGGACTTTGAAGGTCGGATAGGCCAATCCCCTCATCAAAGGGCCAAAGAGGCGTGCTAGCCCTACTCTCGATCAAACTTTACTCTCAGCCTCCACCAACCTATCTATTATCAAATCAGTTATGTTGCTTAAAATATTATCTCTCATCAAGAATGGACACGTGGTTGGTGGAGACTGAGAGCAAAGTTTGACTGAGAGTAGGGCTGACATTCCTCAAGGGCCAAATTGACAGTTGAGCATATGGGCCTCGTAATCTCTGATTGCACCTATATGTGCAAAAATGAATAATAATATTAAAAACAAAAGTCCTTGTCAAAAAAAAAAAGTTATTTCTGTTTTTTGGTGGCCTAAAAAATGTTTTTAAGTTCATAAAGTTTTTCTGAAAAAATATCTCCTCAAATAATTTGAAAAATATAAACATAATAATCGATCTTAGAGTTTTTTCAAGAGAATCATTTCCTTTAATACCGGTTGTTTTGTTGCTACCCAAAAGCCAACACAGTTTTGACCTCTTGATGTGACAACGTAATATTAAATTTATTTAGGTTGCGTTTGGTAATAATAATCTAAAAAGAAGTGCTTATTGAGAATTATGCTTAGTTGGATTTTAAATTGTTAAGTTGAATAAACTACTTTTAAAAGTAGAGGTTTTTACCCCCAAAATCTCTAAAATATAGACGTGCAAATAACCTTCAATTTAACAATCTAAAGTCCAACTAAATATAATTTTCAAATAAACACTTCTTTTTAGACTAGTGTTACCAAACACTACCTTAGACTTAAACACAAAAAAACCTTCGCTTTAGCTTTGGTTAAGCTAACCATTAAAATTATAATTTTTTTTAAAAAAATAAGGTTAGATGGTTGAGCCTTGAGAATTAGTGAATCTTAATGTGATGAGCTATTAAAAGGGAAAGGTGTTGACATGTGGGCCGTAGAGAATTTCAGGTCATTTATTTATTAGGGAAATGATTAATTTACTGTCGCATTTGACTATGCACTCAAATGTGCGGTCCTCAAAATCACACCAACGGTCCACGCCATATGTTTAAACACTTACCAATTGTGTTTAAGATTCACTCACCCTAAGATTAAACAATTCAACCTTGGTTTTTAGAAAGTGAAAAAACAAAAATCTAATTAATTTTAATTTAAGTAAGTTTAATTCAAGTAAGTTTAACCAGAGTTAAATGAGAATTAAAAAGGACACGGGACACCGGGTAAGTTAAGTAGCGGACCCATGGCTCCGCACTGCTCTATTAGATAAGTCAGGATTGATATGACCATGATTTCTAGCCATTAGTGGAAAAGTGGGAGAGGGATGAGCGTGAGAGGAAAAGCTTAGCTTTGCTTTACTTTTTTCTGTTTTGAAAAGCTTTGCTTGCTTAAGAAAGATATTCCAAACTCCATACCTAAAAAGAGAATATTTCAACCCAAACACGGCCACCACTGACTGTTCCTCTAAAAAACAAATCACATAAACTGAAGATTTTTCACCATTTGATAAGTAGATTTTTCTTTTAAACTTCCACAATGGGAAGAGATTGAAATGTGAGCCATATTTTTCTTTGAAAATAATCTCCTCTGGCTGAATACCTACTCACCCCCTTTTTTTGTGCACGTGTTCTTTTTTTACTCTCTTTAACTGTAATTAAGATTTACTGATCCTTAAAGTTAAAGCATCCAACTCTAGTTTTTAAAGAAAAAAATTTAACTACAGAAGCTAAAACTTGTTAACCATGATTCAAAGGAGCTTTGTGAGAGCGAAAATGAATAACTAGTCCCCTCCTCGACCTGAGGAGAGGTTTATTGCTCATTTTTCTTTCAAACGTGATAAAAGATTTTTAGGCTCTATTTATTTGGACGAAAATGTTGTGAAAAATAAAATTTTCTGGAAAACGACTTCTCAATTTTTGGAGAAATTTTTCATCAAATATAAAGGAAAATATTAGGAATAGTTTAGAGGATAAAAAGTGATGTAATAAGGTGAGATGAGATGCAAAGTATCTCATTTCATATCTAAGTAGATTTGAATTTGAAAAAGATTATGATCAATTAATTTAATTTGATTGGGATTAAATTCGATAGAATTTCTATCTTGAGATAATGTAATATATCTATGTAAACCCTCTATTGGGTCATTGTAAATCATCTAATCTATTCAATGAACCTCTTTTCTATCATAATATTAAAAAATTATTTGTAATAACCCATCACAAACTTTTCTTCTGAAATACTTTGTTATTTTTACTCCAAACAAATACAGCATATTGAAAGCTGTATAAAAAGCTTCTCAACTATGGAGTTTGTTTTGAGACCATCAACCCTCCTTATGACAGACCCTTTTGGAGTGGTTGTTAGGACTTACCCTTATGGCACCTTAGTGGCTACCTTAGGTCTGACTATGTGTGTTAGTTACATGATATCATTTCAACCAAAAAAGGTATCTTTCGAGGACATTTAAGGAGTATGAATCAAGCATATGATGAATATTGTTGTCTCAAACCTCCAAAATAAGCATATTCATTCCAAAAGAATTAATAGGGGTTCACATTTTTGGTTTTTAATTGTTTATTACTTTCTATAGATTAGATATTATTTGCAACTTTTTCAAAAATTGATAAATAATTCATCTTTAATTTGTGAAGTTTGATTCTTTTAACGTATAGTCATTTTTTTAAAAAAATCGTGAATAACTCATAAATTAATCATTTGATAAAAAAAAGTCATGAATTATTCACAATTTTTTTTGATAAAAATTAACAATTTTGTTAGCATGTTTTCAACAAATTGAACCTTATGATGATTTAAGGTTACAGTCTCCATGTTAGGAAAGATGTCTGATGCTCCTTAGAACATCATATATTCCATCTTTAGTGGTCTTATGTTCATTAAAAGGATAATATATAGTCGAAATAGGGTTTTTTTTTTCTAAAGCAGAGGTGCATTATTAATGTGTTAGAAACCATATGGGCTTATTCCTAACCTCAGAAAATTAAGAGGGTATTAGTAAAAAAAAAAAAACACAAACCCTAATAAACGCACTTAAAATGAAAAAAGAAAAAGTAAAAAACACTTTATCCCAAAAATTAACACTTAATTACTATATCTAATTTAACATAAACATATACTCCAAAATAATAAGTTGTTTTTACATTCATATAATATTAAAAAATAGGATAAAATAATGTAACCCTTCACTTAAATTAAACTAAAATAACAAAGAACATGAGGAGGATATAAAAATACATCACATAAACTATGTAAAACTTAAGTTTTCTACACAAAAAAGTAAGATCTAGTGCTTAAAAAGAGAATCAATAATATAATAGCTGGATGCATGTACTTGTACATCTAATAGGAAAAATGAAAGAAACAGAAAAAAATACAATTTTTTTTTTTAATAAGAAAAGATGAGCCAAAATGACACAAATCCACTTACATTCATATTCGAATGAAATCCATGAATCTAAACAATAATTTATCTAATATTTAGTAGTAATTTCGAAGAGATGGAAAACCTACCCGATTTGAAAAGCTTTTCAAGTTGATGATTGAAGCATCAAAGATTTGAGAACCAAAGTTGTTTTTGAAGCAGAAAAAATTTGAGCACCAAAAGTTATTTTTGATTGTAAAAAAATTAAACGGAGTTTCGATTTTAGAGTTTGACAGAAAGAGGTGGCAAAAAGGTCGATCTGAACAAGAAAAGGAGGGGAATCAGTGATTTTTAGGATTTGTAAAACTTATAGCTTAACCATTACATAACATAAGATGCAGATAAGACTCGACCAAATCTTACATTACAAAATAGTAATGGCCGAGTCTTATTTTCTCTATTATAAATATCGTAACATTATTAGTATATGCGACATAAATATATAATATACAAAGCTTACATTACTAGAAAGGGGATCTTTCTTATTACTGATTGTAGAAACCAGCAGAGTGTAGTGTTCTGGTATAGCTTCACCTTTTTTTTTTTAACTTCAATGCCATTGTTTAACAGATCATTTGTTGTGTAATTTATTTGAACTTTGAAGTACTTCAAACCAGAACCAATGCAAAATGATATTTTTTTTTACTTGTATGATAACTAGCTAGTCATAGTTAGGGCCGTCAACGGATTTTGATTAATATCTGGATTCGTTTATTTGAATAATTATCCGGTGGAACAAATACAAATAGTACTTTTATTATCTGTTTATAATCATATAAGAATCTGGATGTGGATATATCTAATTCAATAAATATTTGACTGATTATATAATATATTTTTGCATGCATGAATAATATATACTATAAGTTTATAAGACTAAAATACCCTTATTAATATATACTTTTTACATAATTCTAAGACATTAAATTATTATTTTTAATATAAATAAGAAAAAAAATAGTAATTTATCATATTTTAAAATATTTTTATTAAAGTAATCAGATAATTGAAATATTAGTCAAATTTGAATATTTTAATTGGAGTCGAATATGAATGCTCTATTTCACTTCCAATAGATATTTAATCGAATGCGGATAATCGGATTTATAATTGAATATGAGATTAGATATATTGCAATCCGCTTTGAATTCGCTTGTTTACAGCTCCAGTCATAATTGCAGCATCTTTCTGAACCTACATAGTCATAGTGTACCTCAATTGCAGCATCTTTCTGAACCTGCATTTGCAAAGGAATTTATTTCATAATGCTGCTCATTGCATAAATTCTATACTGACCCCATTATTGTACTTTCTCTTGGCCATCTCGATGGCCCGATTAGATTACGAGACTTATCCTCGCCGATTTTATGATTTATGGATTACGTCCTATTATTATTAACACAAAATCATCATCTTTATATTGCAAATTCATTCTCCATGTGAACCTTAGACAATTCATGGCATCCTGGATATATAAAGGATGAAATACACAGATGGTGATAAACGCCTAATTTCTCCGTCGATAGTGATTTCTCTCTATCAACAAGTTCGATCCATATGGCCTATTTTCAACATGATCACGATGCAGAGGAAGCATGATTAACTTAGAAGCATAGTTTTTAAGATAGAAGTCTAGAGGATGTACTTCGTAATTTAACTAAATGTTTATCTCAAGAAACACAGAGAGGTTGTTTGTTCTTGCGTGCTTGGTTTCCATCATCCAGCAACAGATGAAAGGTAGATCTTGGATAGGGAACCAGGTGGTTGGGTCTCTCTCATTGAGGTTTTCTTGCATTCCTCTTTGCCTGGAACAATATATCAGACATGATTTTGTGCCTCAAACCTAAACGATACCGAGTAAAGTTGATGAAAGAACAAACATTCAATCTGACGAGCTCAAAATTCTACAATAATATGTTTTAATGGGAATGAATATCAGATTAGTAGATTCCGCATTGGAGTAACCTTGCTCAGTTCAGAGCCTTCTACTGCAAGAAATGGTCATCTTCATAATTCTAATTACAATTCTAAAGAGAAAAGGGGGTAATTTTCGAGCATATTATAGTTCATTCTTAGTAACATCATTAACATTATAGACAACTACAATCACGGGCGTCAAAGTCCTGTTTATCACCTAAAATGATTAGCGACATGAACAATCTATTCACAGGAAATTCATTGTCCGGGTTTATTTAGATATCCGCCATCTCACTGGGAAGACGAAGCCTTCTGACTACTGCCTATAGGAACCAGAAGAGCCAAGTACTCGTTTAAAGCTTCACCTTCTTTTGTAACTTCGATATCATAGTCTGATAATGCATCTCCACGCTGTAGTTCTCTTGCAAGCTCATCTTCCATTTCCACATCTCTCTCTTCTGTTTCATTGATGCTTGATGCCTCTCCCATAGTGTCTTCATTGTTCAGACTAACCGAGTTGACGGTGTCATGTGTCGGCGTGAGAGAAGCCTCATTAGCTTCAATCGCGTGGTTTTCTGTAGGCTCTGCAATTAATAGACTCAATGCTTTCTCCATTGTGCCCAAAGCCCGAACAGCTGCAACCACTGTAGATAGAATACTTGGAATGACTAATGCTTGTTTTTACTTCAATGAAAGACAAGAACAAGAAACATATTAAATAATAATAAATATTCTTTCAAAATTTTCTTGTAATTTTCATCAGGGTGTGTTTGTTTCAACAGAAAACACAAGAAAGTGAAAGAAAATCCCATTTTCTTCCATTTTTTTGGTGTTTGTTTCACAAGAATAACCCACTTTCTGAAGAAAGTAGATTCCAAATAGTGTTAATTTTCCTTCATTTTCCCTCAAAAATTTTCTTCCACACAAGAAGACTATTTTGACAGAAAACTAAGGCATGAATATCGAGAAAAGAAGAACTTTTTTATTTTTACTTTCCCTCCAATTTTTTTGCAAACCAAACACACAAGAAAATCCCATTTTCTTTGAACTTATTTTCTTTTCTTCTATCCCGTTTCTTGTGAAACAAACAAACATACCATAGGGAACAAATAAAAACTAGAACTGCCACAACATGAACTGTGTACCTCTTGATCTTTCGAAGCCCATAGATATAAGCTCTTCGATAGCAGCATCTTTTGTGTGTCTCTCTCTCTTCCTCTTTTTTGCCTCGATGTCGATCTGCTAGCCAAAAAGGAGGATGCGACTGTTGAAATCTGAGAAAAGGACTCAGAGTCTATAGTAATTCAAGAGAGGATATAAATAACCTGTATAGTAGAATTCCTTTCTGGATTTATCAAGTCATCCAAGGCCTTTTCACGATCATTTTCATTTCTTCGAAGGGCTTCTGCAGCTAGCTCCTTCTCAAACCTGCCAATATGCAGTACCTATTTGACTTGACTTTTGATTTGAAAGATAAACAAGCTCAAACTGTCACTATGTGTATGTCACACTATCTATCTTAATGAAGAAGATCCACTATTATTATATTAGCAGCCCTATTAGAGAACTAAACTTGTATCTCTTAAGTTTAATAAAATGGATTTCTCTGAATCAGAATTTCCCGGCACCCTTTCCTTTTGATCCTTCAGGGCACAAATTTGTTTTCTGTTGGTACATGTTGACCAAATATATTCTTTTCAAATTTAGCGGTTGGGTCTGCTTACCCGATAGAGACCAATTCAGTCAACCTTTGGATATCCACGGCTTTCTTAAGGGGAGTCATTCCATACCTCTTCAACTCCCTGCAAATTCTCAGAGGTTTAACAGTACTGAAAGGGAATATACCAAAGGGGACAAAACTAATATCAGTACTGTATATTATATGACACCCACATTATTTCTTTTCTTCGCCGACTATCCTCCTGCTGTATCTGTGCTTTCTTTTCCTTCTCCTCAACAAGAAACTGAACGGCTCTCTCGACATCTTGATTGGTCATTCTCAGTGCCCTCTTTGTCTCACGTTCTTTGTAACCCATGCTCATTAGCAATGACAATGCTTCATCAGACACCTGAAGCTGAATTAGGGGAAAAATGATATTATATTAAAATGGCAAACGAGAAAAGGAGAAAAATATTAATAAATATTTCTCCTATAATGTTGATAGGATCTAGAATATTTTGGGGGTTGGTTGACACACAAACAGGCTGAACGGAAAAGCTGAACTGTAGAACTAAGTCGACATCTACTAATTAGTTTCAAATGTAAATAGCAGGAATAAACAATCTGGTTCAAAGAAGACAATAAGTGATACATCAAAAGATTAAAATATAGATAAATTTCTTCCAATCTGCCATTTTGGATCCAACCTTCAATCTCTCTTAGGGCAAAATTTGAGCTGATGAGTTGATCCTAACCATCGAATCTATAAGATCTTTTGGACATTCAAACAAAGAATACACTGAACAGTCCAAAAAATACCTATATCATGAGACATTTAGATTTATGTTACTAAGAGATTGTTGATCTCCCAATCTGTCACATGGTACCCAATTTTTGCACCCCTTTCCCCTGCTTCTCTTATATGAGACTTCTAATCCTAGGACCATTCCTAAATTCTGAGACACCCCTTCAAAATTATCCTAAGAGCATTCTCAAACCCTAGGATCCTCCTTCATTTTAATCATAGGACCCTTCTTAAACCCTAGAATCCTCATCTCAACCATAGGGCTCCCGTTCACCTAAACCTAAAACATTAAGCCTCACTTATAACCCTAAGACCCCTGTTCACTTAAACCCCAAGACCTTTCAAAAACCCTAAAAACGTTCCTAAACCCTGAGTCCAAGCATGAGACCATCCTCCTAAACCTTTCCGTCCCAAAACCCTAACCCATACCCATAAACCAAATTCACATACCCATATCTAGTCAACCCATACCCCAAACCCACTACTATGGCCCATGACTCTTTCATTAATAACCCCATAAACCAAACCCATGAGCCATAACCCAACAACCCATAACCCCACTTATTCATGATAGAGCCACTTTTCCTTTTTCTTCCACACCCCAAGGCTTCTATTCTCATGAATGAACCTCTCACCCCAACCCCAATAATTTCCTTCCTAAGTAAAAGGATAAAGTCACATTAGTATAGGGCCATAGGCCACACCCTCTTTGGTTCACCTCTACCTATCCTTATCTTATTTCAATTTCCTTTCCTAAGTAAAAGAAAAAAGCTACAATGAAAATGAATATAGACCATATCTTCTTTGGCTCACCCCTACCTAGCCTACCCTGTTTCAATTTCCTTTCCTCAGTAATAGAAAAAGTTATCATGGAAAAGAATATAGACTACACCGTCTTTGGTACACACCCTACCTAACCCATACCTAGCCTAGCCTATTTCAATATCTTTCTCTAAGTAAAAGAAAATGCAACTTTGAAAAGGAGTATAGACAACCCCCTCTCTAAGCCCTTACCTAGATCCTACCTAGCCTCCTACCTAAAACTTACATTTGGGACCCCTTTTAACCCAACATGTAAAACGAAGACTCATTCCCTCATCATTCTTTATAAATACCCAAACATCTTTCTTCCTTAGAGACCATTCTCAAACTCCCCTTAAGAGAACCCTTGAGAATTTTAGAAGATTTAGCCATTAGGCATTTGAGGGTGGAAGCCATTGGCTAGACCCCTCTAAGACAAGTCCTTCCTTGGAGCTATATTTTGGATAAGAGGACTCAGAAAAGGCGCCTCTTTGCCATCCATAATCAAGGTTTTTGGCCCTCTAATTCCCTCCCTCTTTCATTTCATTTCATTTCCTGATCATATTATATTTTTATTTTAGCTTAGTTCCTTTCATTGCTTTACTTCAATTTTTATATATTTATTTTAGCTCTTAATCCCTACTAGGAGAAGGTAAAAGTCCTACAGCCCCTCTAGAGAAGTAGGGTTACCCTACACCACCTTGTAGGAGTAGGAACCTCCACCATTTTTTGATTGGTAAATAGCATATATATATATAATAATAAAAAGGAAAAAACGACATACATCACAAGGTTCACCAATAGTAAGCCAAGAGGCAAAGAAAAAAGAAAAGAGAGAAGGAAAACCCCAGATGCATCAAAATACTACATGGCAAAAATATCTCCCTAGGGGTCTCCCTTGATACAATGACACCCACTACAGAGCCCCGAGCTGAAACTAGAAACCGAACCCGAGCCTGGATCTGGGGAATGGATAAGGATGTGTCCTCGAACACCCTCCTATTCATTTCCTTCCAAAGGGTCCATGCTAGACCTATAAAAAAAAGTCCATGCCATAGCTCTTGAGAGGAAAGGCCAAACAAACCCTGATGGACCTGAAAATGACACTGAAAACCAACAAGAAAAAAAGCTTTGAAAGGATCGGGGAAAGATCTAAGGGATGTGAAGGTGAGATAGGAAATAGGACCCAACCTCTCATCACCGGGTAGTGAAATAATAAGTGATCAACTGACCCCACTGCTAAAAGGCACATGTAACACCTGTTAGCCAAGCACCACCCTCTATGTATAAGGCAAGGTTCTAAATGTCGATATTGCTCGACATGTTGAGCCGCGGAAAAAAGATATATCGGAGATATATCGAAAGATATATTGTTTATCGGTGATTTTTAGAAAAATGACAAAAAAAAAGGGAAAAAGAAAGAATTTTGTAGGGAAACTTCAGGAAATGTTAAAATAGATGTTAATACACATTTTAGAATAAAAACATTTAAAAAAATAATTATATACATAAGAGATGCAATGAAAATAAAGTAAAGATGTGCGCTGACGAGTGACGATAATATATGATTGATTCATGTTTCATTCATATCTCAATCAATCATAAATTAATAATTTATTTGATTCAGAATAATACAAACATACATTAAATTGGGTGTATAATAAATCAATATTAGTTTTTAACATATTAATTTTTGTCATATAATATAATTTCTTATAATGCACATTATTTTTAGAAATATATATATATATATATATATTTAAATTATGTACTAAAAATAGTATGTTAATTTATAAATTATAACTAAGTGATTACTGATTAGTCAAAGTGGTAGTATATTTTGTTTATTTTTAAAAAGCCCTTATGGATATAATCTTATTACCTATAAATAATTTTGAATTTATAAAATATTAATAAGAAATAATTAATTTTTCGATATTACTAAAAAGCCCTTATGGGCATAATCTTATTACCTATAAATAATTTTGAATTTATAAAATATTATTAAGAAATTATTAATTTTTTAATATTACTAAAAAGAGCTTATGGGCATAATCTTATTACCTATAAATAATTTTTAATTTACAAATTATTATAAAGAATTTTTTTTAATATTACTAAAAAGCCCTTATGGCATAATCTTATTACCTATAAATAATTTTTAATTTATAAAATATAATTAAGAAATTATTTATTTTGTAATAATACTAAAGATAATTAAAAGAGAACATTAGTAACAAAGAGTAAAGTTAGCATGACCCTTGACCTTGTTATGGTTTAAAACACTTAAAGGTTTTAACAGAGAGTGAAGTTAGCAATACCTTGACCTTGTTAGGTTAGCATAACCCTTATAAGGGTTCTTTAGGTTTAAAAACAGAGTGATGTTAGCATAACCCTTATAAGGGTTCTTTAGGTTTAAAACAGAGTGATGTTAGCATAACCTTTATAAGGGAACCCAAGCAAAAAAAAAAAAACAACCAACATGCAAAGCTCGAAGAAGGGAAAAGGGGAGAGGGATAAGCTCGACCATCTAGGGCTTTTGCAATCAGTGAAGGCAGCAGCTCAATCCTCACGGCAATGGCGATGAAGCTTCACAGGTATGTACCCTCTACTTCGGTTCTTCCTTCTTCTTTCTTCTCCTCTCAAGTCTCAACCATTTTCCCTTTTTTTTCTTCTTCTAAATCATGATTGAGGACTGATTTTAGTCCGTGAACTTTTATTTTTTGGATGGCTAATACTGCACCTTTGAAAATTTTGGGAAAAAATTTGGATGTCAAGTATTTCGGTCAATATCGGTGAGATATCGACGACATATCGTCGATATCACCGATATTTCGGCGATAACTCACGAAATCATGTAAAAAATACCTTACACCACATAGATATGTCGGCAAGTGCCGATACCGATAAATATCGGCGATATATCGCCGATATTTTCGATATTTAGAACCTTGGTATAAGGTGATCGCTTGTTAAAATTCTATCTAAAATTGTTGTCCACTGGAAAAATGATACCTTAGAGGGAACTGATGAAAAACATACAGCCTGCTAAGGAAAAAGTATACTTGACTCTGTTTACAATGCTTGCAAAAATGATCTTACTAAGAACCACCCTTTGTTGTTCGAGGACTAGACCCAACTATTCCTGATGAGTGGCTTTGGGTTAACTTGTTAAATTTGCAACAGTAACCTCAGGAGGTCCTAGAGCTTCCAGTCTAGTAAATTATGTCTTAGAGTGGGTGTCCAAACCATAGTTAGTAGTTCGGCATACGGCAAAAATTCGGCACGGGAATTATTCGTGTATAAATCGGAAAAATAATTTATTAATTCATTCAAAAATTCGGTGAAAAAAACGCTGGACGTTAAAAATACGGTACGGGAATCGTTCGAGTATAATTCGTGCCAAAACTAAAATTTTTTGTCCAAAAAGTCGGCTAAATATATAAAATGCATGTATAAGGTTATCTATATTTAGACGTTGATGTAATTGAATAAATAAAGATAAGTGACTTAAGTGGATAAATAAGATATAAAATAAATAAATAAATAAATCAAATCTTAGTATTAAATAATTAAATTAAACTAAAACTTTAAATAAATAAACATTTATAATACACAATCTAATGATATAATTTTTTTTTAAAATGTCTATAATATATATTACATTCATTGGTCTATAAAAAAGAATCATAATAAAAAATTTAGTCCCCATCTTTTTGGTTAGTCCTCATAGAGGGTTGATCTCAGTTAGTGGTTCGATCACATAAGGGTAATACCAAATGGATTTAATGATTGATACTTCATCTCGGGTAGGAAGCATATTAAATCACGATTGAACTCAAGAGAGTTCAATCGCACCCAGAAGTTAACATGTGTCATTTTTAATTTCCATTAACTATTATTAAGATTTTTTTTTTTTTTAAAAGAAGCTTATGATTAAGCATTGAACCTTGATTTCCAAAAAAATATTAACATAATGGTTAAAACTTTATAACCATCGTTAAAATGGCAAATAAAGGGGCTCAATGAGTGCAATTGAACTTTCTCGAATTCAATCGCAATTGGACACGATCCATCCAGCTCTTTTCGTATAAAACAAGTTCCAGCCCAAAGGAATGCCAACACATAACAAAAATATGTCTTTCTCTCAATTAAATCTTTGAAATTAGTCACCCACTAAAGGTAATAGATGACAGATGGCTGGATCAAACAGTACTACCGCCTCTCTCAACGATGGCATTGACAATCTGAGTTGGCTCGTACTTCACAGGTTGCCCTGTCAAAAATAAAGTAACTACATTGGAGACTCTTTTATTCAATTTATAATCCTTCAGCTTCCATGAAGATTTTTGTATTATCTCTCAGCTTCCCCATCGATGGAGGACGATCAAACGACAATAATCAAACATCCTTGATCGTCGTCAATGTAATCATGGCCCAAGTAGAGAGAGAGATCAAAGACAAGAAGAGAAACAGATTGCTAGAGAGACCTAGATGAACGAGGGAGGGTAAGGAAAAAAATAGAGAGTGATCACACGCAGGAAAGAGAGAGAGAAAGATCCGGCAACGGCTGTAATCCGATGATGGTGAGGACGAGTGAGAATTAACACTGTAACGACCCAGAATTTTAATAGAATAAAATTATGCGTTTATGGGTCCTTAACTGGGGTTGATTAGTTAAGTGTTTGATAAATTTGTGAAAAATCAGGTTTGAAGGCGAGGAGCTTCACCTTGGGCGTTGATCTTTTTCCCGAACATGTTGGCACTGTCCGTTTTGCCCCTAGACGTCTCGAAAAGCGCGAAAGAAGTAAAATCCCTCTCCATCTCTTCTCTTTTCCCTTATTTAAGCTACTTTAATTACATGGAATGGTTAGGTAATATTATGTGTGGATGAAAAAAAAGGTCAAAGACCTTATGGATGAGATGGATGAGAGTGAAAATGGAGCAGAGGGATGGAGCCCTCGGTTTCGGGCTGTGCCTAGTTCGGAATTTAGGCTCAGTGTGATTTGCGATAGATCGCAGGGAAAGTGTGATCGACTGCAGGAAGTTATGAGAGCCCGACTGGGCTTCTATATGTGTGATATGATGTGATTTTGACATTGTAAGGCAATGGTAGGGTCCATTGGCCTGCTTAAGTTCCTTATCGGAACTACTCTTGTATGATGTGATGTTTGTTTTAAGGCAATGGTAGGTCCATTGGCCTAGTTAAGTTCCCTATCGGAACAAATCTGATATGATGTGATGTTTTAAAGGCAATGGTAGGTCCATTGGCCTGGTTAAGTTCCTTATCGGAACAAATCTGATATGATGTGATGTTTTAAAGGCAATGATAGGTCCATTGGCCTGGTTAAGTTCCTTATCGGAACAAATCTGATATGATGTGATGTTTTAAAGGCAATGGTAGGTCCATTGGCCTGGTTAAGTTCCCTATCGGAACGAATCTGATATGATGTGATGTTTTAAAGGCATTGGTAGGGTCCATTGGCCTGGTAAAAGTCCCACCTCGGGACAACCTTTGTGAATGATGTGCTGTTGTTGGGACATGGTAAGGTGATGGAATGGTCCATCGGCCGGGTAATGTTCCACACCGGAACGGTATACCATCAGACTTGGTCCACAGGCGTGAGGCCCAACTGGTTCAATTATTCAAGCAAGGCTTGAATAATTGGGGATTTCCTATGGTTAGAGAACCTAATCTACGTGAACTGCTGTCTGTGGTCCCTCTTTGGCTAGGTTCGGAGAGGCGGTATCTATTATGAGCCCGGGTTCCTTCGTGACTGATAGTCGGGAGAGTTAGGACGACATTGGGCCATGGGCTCAAGGTTGGATTGAGGTTTATGGACCCAGGGATGTATTGAGTTTACGAACTCAATGATGTTACCTTGAGGGGGCATTGACCTGTGTCGCCAGGTATGCACCCAACAGAGGCTGTGATGATATATGATGGTAGCTGTCAGAGGTGTTGTGCCTGACAGAGGTTAATGTCAGATGTGTTTTGCCTTTTGATGTCAGATGTGTTTATGTCAGATGTGTTTTGCCTGACAGAATTTGATGTCAGATGTGTTTTGTCTGACAGGATTTGATGTCAGATGTGTTTTGTCTGACAGGATTTGATGTCAGAGGTGTTGTGCCTGACAGAATTTGAGGTCAGATGTGTTTTGCCTGACAGGATTTGAGGTCAGATGTGTTTTGTCTGACATGATTTGATGTCAGATGTGTTTTGTCTGACAGGATTTGATGTCAGAGGTGTTGTGCCTGACAGGATTTGATTTCAGATGTGTTTCCTGGTTATTAGATGGGTGTTCCTGGCATGTCAGATGTGTTATTCCTGGCAGGTCAGATGTGTTCCTGGTAATCAAAGGTGTTTCCTGACAAGGGTATCATGTCAGAGGTGTTATGCCTGACAGAGTGATATGTCAGATGTGTACCTGATAGACAGGTGTTTCCTGATGGTCAGGTGTTTCCTGGTGGTCAGGTGTTTCCTATTAGTCAGAGGTGCGTCCCTGGCTTGCAGATGAGTTTCATTTTCCTGACAGGTTGGATGGGTTTCCTGACTATCAGATGTGTATCCTGACGATCAGATGTGTTTCCTGACAAATGTGGTTGTGTGTGTGTCGATGTTCCCATAGAGGAAAAATATAAAGTAAGTGTCAGAGGTGTTGTTCCTGACAGAGTGTGATGTATTAGAAGTATTGTTCCTGGCAGTTATCGGGTGAAGACCCGGGTTATGTGTAGAATATGATGATTTAAGGATTAATTGGGTTGACATACCCAATGATTGGTTATAATCGGGAGAAGTCCCGATTGGTTGATAATTGAGTCTGTGGACTCATGGATAGAGGTTGTACACGGGCGAAGGCCCAGTCGATCGAGTCTGTGGACTCAAGGATAAAGCGTGAGCGGTTATCTGAAACGATAACCTGGTGTCGTGGACAATGACTTGATGAATATGACAACTTGGAGGTTGGGAACCTCTAATAGGGTGAGATAGCTCTGAGTGACCTCGAGTCACGAATTACGATATTATTATAAATATGAGAATTGTACTGTACTAATATATCATTATTGATGAATGTTAATATGTGGAAAATAGTTTAGATGAGCTGTGGATTTTGCTGGGCTTTATAGCTCACTCCTTCATCTTATGTCTTCAGATTCTGGAGCGATTATAGTTTGGCAAGAAGCTACGCTTGATAGAGTCTGGAGAGTTTTCCGGCGCAGTTGCGGCGCCAAGTAAGGACTACTATAGCCAGTGAGGTAACGCATTTGCTTATGATGAGTTATTGTGATGACCAGTTGTTATTGCTTATGTAAGCTCATAAGAAAAGTTCAAAATTCCCGCATTTTCAAGGGTAAAGTCTTCCGCATGCGTGGTTATGACGAAAGGGCACGCGTCTCGGAACTTGATTCCTTAGGCGCGGGTTTGGGGCGTCACAAACTCGGAGAGAGAGGCAGAACCAGACGCTACCCAGAGGGCAAGGTAGAGAGCTCGCCAGAGAGAAGATAAAGAATTCGTTCTTTTTTTTAATAAAACTTTTCTTATTCGCGAATAGTTCGTTTTGCACCAAACAATCGCGTATCCATCCGAATGTTTGAATCGGACGGCCAATTGAAACGGTAACCGAATTGTAAGTTTAATTCGCGAAGTTTTCGCAAATGAATCGCGAACTTACTAACTATGGTCCAAACCAACACCCCATTGTGCCAAACCAAATACTCGGCTACTGAAGCTTCTATTTGATGCAAGGAGAAAAAGATTGTCATAGGTTTGTCTGAGAGTAATTGACCACGCCAATGATCATTCCAAAAGTTAATTTGCTCCCCATTACCCACCTTGAGGCAGGTAAACTTGGAAAAATCCTCCAAACCTTGCATTACAGCCTTCCACACCCCAGCCCCCATGGGACCCGCCCAAAGCTTAGGACACCACCTATTTGATGAACCATGTCTAGCCTTTATACTTGCCCGCCAAAAACTACCCCCCCCCAAAACTCCAAAGCCACTGCCCTAGAAGGGCCTTATTCACCCATCTAAGGGGAGAAATACCTAGCCCACCATCACTCTTAGGAAGAGAGATGATTTTCCAATCTACCAAGTGACTTCCGGGAATAAACTCTCTCATCCATAATAAATCTCTCTCAATACGCTCGAGAGAGGATGCAATAGAAGCGGGAATCATTAACAAGGAGAGGAAATATGTCGGAAGACTACATAAGTTACTTTTGACCAGTGTTACAAATCTCGTTCTCGGGATTTTATCAGCCGAAGTTTTCTCGGGAGATTTTCAAATCTGAATTTTTTTTCGGGTATTTCTCGCTAAATCTCGGCAATGATTAAAAAAATATATTAAAATTACAGATAATAGTAATAAATATCACCAAGTTATAAATTCATAAAACCAATAATATTGTGTATTTCTTAAGATATTTTAAAAATCTTAGTTAAATCTCAGGTAAATCTCTCAATATTTAAGGGATAAAAAGAGAATTTATATTTCTCACGAGATTTTAAAAATGTCGCGATAAAAATGAAGTTTTAAATTTTAGATGTTTTTCCTCGGGAGAAATTGCTTATTTCTTGGGAGATACGTAACAATGCTTTTGATTAGCGTAAGCTTCCCCCATTTGGAAAGGAATCGAGATTTCCACCCTTGTGGTCGCTTGGAAAACCTATAGGGCTCCAAACTGATTTAGCTTTAAATGGAGCACCCAAAGGTAGAATTAGGTCTGATGTCAGAATGCTCCTCATTCGACACCCAAGACAAGCTGCTAAATCTCCTAGGTTAGGAACCTTCCACACTCCGAACAAGACACTCTTTCCAAAATTAACTTTCAACCCTGACACAGCTTCAAAGCATCGAAAGAGGCATCGAACAAGAGCCAATTTCATACAAGAGAGATCACAAAATAAAAGAGTATCATCCGCAAATTGCAGATGGGATATGTGCAAGTTTCCACGGCCTAAGTTGAAACCTTCCCAAACCGTGGGTGAGGCTTTCTAGACCATTCTACTGAAAGCCTCCAAGACAATGATAAATAGTAAAGGAGAAAGACGTAGACCTCGAGAGCTTCTAAGTAGCCATAGGGTGAACCATTAATGAGCACAAAAAACCTAACTGATCCAAAGCATCCTCTCATCCACGCCCTCCATTTCATGTCGAAACCCATCCTCCAAAGAAGATATTCCAAAAAATCCCAATTAATGTGGCCATAGGCTTTTTCCATGTCGATTTTGCAATGGAGGCCCGGCTCCCCCTTTCGCGGGCGGTCCTCTAGACATTCATTTGCAATCAGAGGCCCATCAAGAATTTGTCTTCCTCCCACAAAAGTGCATTGAAATGACGAAATGATCAAGTTCATGACCACTTTCAATTGAAGTTCGAGCACTTTAGCGAGAATCTTGTAAACGTTCCCAACTGGACTGATTGGTCCGAACTCATTAATCTGATGGCGCCAGCAAATTAGGGAATGAGGACCATGAATGTACTATTGAGTCAAAGGAATTAGAGAGGTGGAATTCATGAAACACCTGCAAAAGGTCCTTCCCCACGATGTGCCAGCACTTTCTATAAAACTCTATGCAAAAACCATCCGAACCTGGAGCCTTATCTCCAATCATACTCCTGACCACTGTGGCCACCTCCACCATTCCCCCATGCATTCTCTCTCCTTTTGTTTTTCTCATAAACTCGGGTATAAATGAGCCATGTTAGGGCAACCCCTTCAGTTCCCTATTTTCCCTAAGTTTTTTAGAACCCTAGACTTGACCGACGTTAGGTTTTTTTGATCGGTAATTGAGGCTATATATTAAAGAAAAAAACGGAAGTACAAAAGCGGAAAGGGAAAAGAGAAGTTCACAAGCTCGTGAACCAATAGGGAAGAAGGAAATGGACCCGCTACAATGATGGCCCTGTACTGATGGGCAAGCCACCCTACCCACCCACTAATCATGACAACAAAACTCCCAAATCCCCACCCCCATGACTGCCAGCACACCAATCTGATATCATAAACCGGATTCTTCAACAAATATGAGGAATAGAGGAATGAGAGTCTTTGAAGACTCTCTTGTTCCTCTCTTTTCAAATGGCCCAAGATACAGCTCCTGGCAATACAGACCAAATAGCCAACCTTGAACCATCCCCCTCAACCAAATTACAGCAAGATAAGAAGTTGAGAAAGGAAGAGAGAAAGACCTACGTTAGTTTTTAACTCTAGTTAGCTTGCCTTTCATCCTTATACTCCATGCATGAGCCCAAATTGATATTAAAAAATCAAAAAGACCAAAAATATTCAAATAACCCACTAAAATCCACAAGTTAGCAAGTTTGAACTACGTTGGCTTGATCCCATTAACTTGGGTATGTAGGCAACCTTAAGGGGTCCAGCATCTCCAGCCCACCTAAGTTAGATTTTTCTCTTTGTTATCTTCTCCATTATGCATGTTTCCTTGTTTAAAATTGATATATGTTTTGCTTAGCGTGATAATTTCCCCATGTAATTTCATTTTGATTTGGCTTGGACTTATGGAGTAAGTTACCATCTTGAGATAGGGGTTTAGGGGTGTCTAACACCTTCCCCTAAACTTGAAATAATCTCTTACCCAAAAATCTCAAGTTGACCATTGGCCTTATCCACTATACAAATGGGATTCTATTTTCCCCAAAATAATTAAATAAATAGGTGGTGGCTCCTTAAAGGTGTTTCGCGTCATTCCTCCTACGGAATTGTCCCGGGATGAAAATGCAGTAAATTTCCGCGCTCACACTCATCATGTTCTAGATATTGAACCTGGCTACAACTTATGGTCTTTTGGACAGTAATACAAAGAATACGGTGAACAGTTCAAAGAATGCCTATATCATGAGACATCAATTTATTTTATGAAGAGATTGTTGGCCTCCCAATCTGCTACATGGTAGGTTCTGAACCTACAGCCTATGGGAGCCATCGAGCTGTACATCCTTAACCCACAGCCCATGTGTACAGAACAGAGACAACAACGACTTCTTTCATTTAACTGCTCTTAAGAAAGCGAGCATAAATGGATAATATATCCAGTTCCTTGAACTTGTTGGAGGCCATATAAACCTAGAAATGCTTATCGAATACACAATTTTTTCAAAGAAAATAATTAATGAACCTGAGAGTATTTATCTTGTGCAGAGGTCAACGCCTTCAGAGATTTTTCAAACTGATCATTGTGATAAGCCACCACCCCTTCCAATAGCTCCAGTCTCAAGTGTCTATTAACAAGTAATAAAGAAAAATGAGTTCAAAACCAGACCAAACTTGTTTAATTTCTAGGCAAGAAAAATATTATATGAATGAGCATCGAGGAAAAATACTCACAATGCAAGCTCTGGAGAGAAACCTGCTTGGAGGAGTCTAACTCGGGTAGAATCCTTCCCATGAGCGCGTTCTATTCCTTCTCTAGCTTTAGCAAGGCGTATTCCTGCCATAGAAAGCCATCTGATGTTTCGGAGCATGAAATAACACCACACCGTGTCTATTTGGAGTATTGGGACATTGTCAATCAGCTGGAAGCCAAATATGTATTAGCCAAAAGGCATAAGATATGTTACCATATAAAGCAACTGTTTTAGAAGAAAGGACTGTCCAACTCACCTCAATAACCTTGGGGTCACAGAGAGAAAAAGCCTCCTAGAAGAAATAAATGGAGTTTAGTTGGATAACTTTTTTCATAAATTCTATTGGACTACAGGAAACAAAATGATTGGAAATCCTATATAGCCAACTTTCTGGACATAAGATTATCCATTTTCGTTTGACTACATATTATTGGATGACAAAAGAAAAGAAAACAGTTTTGAACTTTTTGGAAGCAGAGAGCAGTAGAATTGAAACATTTATTATGAGGTAACACAATTTACCTGTCAAGTAGACCATAATACTGATTGACCAAAGGGGCACCGACATACATGGTGCTCAAGAAAGGGAGATCTACATTAAAGACAACCCTATTGGATGACCACAACCATCTGTTCTATATCACAGTTTTAGACAATCAAAAGATCCGACAAAGAGTATGGAGAAAATGTCTGGAGAACGAAGAGTTAGGATCATTCAATCAAGTTATTTGTCATTTAAACCCTTTAGTGAGGCCTGATAGACATGGGATTATGCAATCATGTTTTTGCAAGGGTTACTTTGGAAGACTATCTTCTTATCTAATGGGTGACATAGATTTCCTCTATCTCGAAACCAAAAATTTGAAAATCAGATAGTTAGAATAATAACAGTCCAATTCTTTAAACTACAACAGTTTCTGACATCATATTCATATATATAAATAAAAACTGTAAATAAAATGACTGTGTTGCATCCTTGTACAGCAATACCCTTATTTCTTGCATAAATTGAACAAGTAACTAACCTCTCCCATTTCGAGCACTTCTAATGCATCCTCGTACTTTTGCCTTTTAATTAGCTGTTTGGCATTTGCATGAAGCATCAGACCCATCATCACTGCCCTGTTCAATGATGGTTCAAATCTCACTTTTATGAATAAGAATGGGATAGTGAATCTAATAAGCACCAGAAAGTTGAACCGATTTCCTTCAAATGTAGTTTTTTAAAAACATTTCCTTCATGCGTAGTTTAAAAAGATCAAAGAAGAAATTTATTTACACAATCATACCGCTGATCAGTTTCAGATCCCAAATGAACTTTTTGTCCACTCTGATCTTCAAGTTCTATGTTGAAGTCTTCAATTGGCAGTGAACCATCCGCATGCCTCTTGGCCAATGCAGTAGCAGCTGCCCTGTCAATTTGATGGTATCACCTAAGAGTTAAAAGAAAAACAGAGGCTAACAGTGGGTATGTACAAACAAGCAATGCAGATCCTCCTTTTTTTGTGGGGTCGGTAACACAAAGTATTGAACAAGAATAGTAGAAAACTTAGATACACTCACTAATATATGTGCACCATATTGGATGCCCTAAGATTCACTCACAAATATGTACACACCATTTTGGGCGACATGGACACATGGTGGATGAGACAGAACTGACTGTTCAATGTGTCCCTCAAGATATCTAATGGGTAAACAACCAACCTGATTTAATTATTGTAACCATCACATTTGCTGACTCTTTGGCCACACTACTTAGTGACTCGTAGGAGCTATAAGCATCTATAATGCAAAGCGATATAGCATATAGATAGTGGACCGCACATTCAGCTACCTAGCCGAATGTGTGGTTTACAGGCTGCCATGTGCCCCTTTTAACACCCATTAACTGTGTTAAGATTCACTCACCCCTATGGTTCATCCATTTAAGTTTGGTTTTTAGAAGAAAAAAAATATTAACCTGAAGTTGGTTAAGCTTAACCAAACTTAACCACAGTTAAATGGGGACGAAATGGGAAGGGATTTCGCTGGCTGAACGAATGCGGGGTTGGCTAATCACTGCTCTAATGAAAATGGATGGGGCGTTGGGGATTGATAGGGGAGCTTTATACTTTATAGCTCAATGTAGAGGAGATATATACGTTTTGGTGGAGGTTACATCTGGGTAGATGATCCAAAAACATCTAGCTCTGTCAGGTGGAATAGGTTACAGTGGTTGCCAACCCCAATACTGTTGAGTATGAAGACTGATTTGGGGGCAACCGGTCGAACGGTATGCAAGACTGTTCAAATGTGCTTTATGGTTTCTGTAGTGAAGATAATTCCAGCAGCCCATTGTCAAACTGGTCGAACAGTGGTGTAAACTGTTCGAACAGTTATCACAGGTTTGGCCTTTTTAGGTCAAAATTTGACATATTTTGGATTAGTATATAAGAAACTAATGGGCTAGGATTTCGATTTTTCCAATCATTTATTGTAGCCACCAAGAGAGTTCCTTTCTGAGAGAGAGTGAGAACATTGTAATGCTTGTTTGCTTTTGCCTCTGAGCATAGTGAAGTGGTGTGGATCCGTAGACATAGGCATCATTAGCCGAACCACGTAAATCTTGTGTTGTGTTTTTGTTTTGCATCTTGATTTCTCTTTCTCTGTTCTTATTCTTTCGGTTATTGTCTTGTGGGTTGTTGCGCGATTCTTAACAATTGGTATATGAGCATCTAGGTTCAAGTGGGAGCAATGATGGAAGAAGTAGGAAAGGTGAGAATCGACAAGTTCAATGGTTCAAATTTGGATTCTGGAAGATGTAGATAGAGGATTACCTTTATTAGAAGGATCTCTATCTTCCTTTAGAAGGAAAAGCGAATAAACCAGAAAAGATGATGGATGGTGAATGAGATGTATTAGACAGGAAAGCCCTAGGCATCAGGTACAAAACGACTCACTTGATGCATCTGTCGCTTTCAACATCTCGAAAGAGAAGACAACGATAGGGGTAATGAAAGCCCTACCAAGTATGTATGAAAAACCCTCAGCTTCAAATAAAGTAATTTTAATTCGTAGATTATTCAATATAAAGATGGTTGAAGGTGGGTCTATGACTAAACATCAAAATAATTTCAACACAGTCACCAACTAGTTAAGTTCGGTATAAATTAATTTTGATGATGATGTCTGGGCTTTAATTATTTTATCTTCATTACCAAAAAGATGGAATGCCTTATCTATGGCTATGAGTAATTTTGCAGGGACAAATGCTTTAAAGTGTGATGATGTTGTGGGGGTTGATTTGGGCAAGGAAGTTCGCAAAAAATCCTCAGGTGAAAGAACAGGGAAAGCCCTAAATGTTGAAAATAGGGGGTGGTCATCAAAGAGAGAGAATAGTAACAATGACAAATCAAAGTCTAGAAGGGGCAGATCTAAAAGAAAGAAACATGGATGTTGGAACTATGGCAAGCCAGGTCACTTCAGTAGGAATTGTACTTCTACAAAGAAACCTATAGAGAATAGCAATCAAGGAGGAAAAGACCAGACAAATATTTCCAATGAAAGTGATGATGCCTTGATTCTTTCTTGTGATGTATAAGGCGATTCTTGGATAGTAGATACTGGTACATCGTTTCATTTTTTTTGATTGGTAATCCAAGCACGAATATATATATCAGAAGAAAGAAAGGACAGAGAAACAAAGAAAAAAGAATGCATAGCTCACGAGGACGTGAACCAATACGAAACTACAAATGACAAAATAAAAACGTGATGTCCCGTGAACTCCGCCTTGCAACGCTTTATGGTTTTTGTACTGAAGCTAATTCTAGCAATGCTTTGTCAAACCGGTCGAATGGTAGTGTAAACCGTTCAAACAGTTATCGTGGATTTGGCCTTTTTAGGTCAGAATTTGACATATTTTGGATTAGTATATAAGATACTAATGGGCTAGGGTTTTGATTTTTCCAATCATTCATTGTAGCCACCAAGAGAGTTCCATTCTCAGAGAGAGAGAGAGAGAGAGAGAGAGAGAGCATTGAATTGCTTGTTTGCTTTTGCCTCCGAGCATAGTGAAGTGGTGTGGAACCGTGGAAGTTGGCATCTTTAGCTGAACCACGTAAATCCTGTGTTGTGTTCTTGTTTTGCATCTTGATTCCTCTTTCTCTGTTATTATTCTTTCGGTTATCATATTGTGGGTTGTTGCGCGATTCCCAACAAATAGTTGGGATAAGGCACTAATAAAGCAAAAGAAATAAGTCATTTGAGGCAGAGCCGCAGATGATGGATCTGCCAAACATTCTACCTTTAATTATGGTTTGGCAATGAATGTTTTCTCTGACTTCCACATTCCAAACTTATTTGTATTATAAGAAAGAAAGGGTGGAAGAATGTTCTAACGAAGAAGGTGGATTTGTGGCTTAAGAGTTTATCAACCCTAGAAGAAAATAGTATTTGATGGTGTTATCGCACAATTCAGCAAAGAATTCCCAACAATTTAGGAGTTTTACATAGTTGTCCATTCTCTCTCTATCTTCTATCTCTAATAAGGATTTGCGGCAAACTACTGTAACGAGCTCTCTCGGTCTCAAGAGCTCCACTCATTTCACAGAATTGTTAAAGAAAACTCCCGCACTTGGAGCCTCCCTCAATGCAACTCATAGTGTAGCAGAGGATTCTTATTCCTTAACAAATAGCTGAGGATCTTTATTGAAGTTACTGTATAGTTTCGGGTTTTAAATGTTTTTAGGAGTATAAAATCACTGGAAGATAACTATAATTTAGTGGGAGAATTGACCTACATGGCAAACCCGATCCCTCCTTATAGTACTGAGCAGGAAAGACTGAGAATCTGGTGGCAGATGGCATAAAGAAGATGATATAGAAACATATTAAGTGAGAGCACCATGATCCTGATATATATTATTGGATTTCAGTTGAGTTTCCTGCTGAATATCCCCTTATGGCCTCTATCCAAATTTTAACTAAAAGCATCAATGACACCATGAATTATACAAAAACACATAGATATCTTTGAAACCCAGAAATTTAAATAGATAAAAAATGAAATGCAGCACAGATACCCAAAATAAAAACACAAATTAAAACCCAGAGACACAGAGAAATTAAGGAAACAAGAAGTCAAGAACATCAAATAAAAAAAGGGGAAAAGGGATTAGAAAAAAGACTTATAAGACTTACTTGACTCGAGCAAGTCTGTTAGATCGCTCCTCCTCGGCCATCAATCCTTCCTTAAGAGAGTTTCCTTGATCAACGGAAACCCGACAAGCAAGAATCTTAGCGTTCTTCTTGATACCCAATTCACTTAATTTCTGGTTTCCTTCTCCATCTTTCAAAATCTTTCCAGCACAAATGAGTTTGATTGATTTGGAATCACAATTTGATCGCTTTGCAATCTCTTCTCTCAACTGGGGTATTGTGTAAAGTTCTAATTCCACTTCCAAATCACCAGACCAAGCTCCTGCTATCTTTAGTTTCGCCATGTTCACCTTCTTTGATGAAGAGATGGGATTTTGTAGATGATGACTCAATAGAGAACTACATTCAGAAGAAGGAAATGCTTTTCTTAGAGAACAAGTTTCATCTGTGTATATAATATACAAGCTAATCGGGTACATGGACATGGGACCCACCTTTCTATCTTTAGCTTTGTTTTTGGGGGTCCATGGGGAATTTTTACAATGTTATTATTTAGAGTCCTGAGGTCCCCTTCCTAGCTAAAACCAAAAAAAAAAAAGTCCACTCCCTAGCTGACTGCAGTGTCTCCGTGTCCATTTAACCCTTTTTTTTTTTTTTAATAATGGTTAAATTTAACTAATTTATAATTAATATCTTTTAGGAAATGCTTAACTTACTGCTGCATTTGACTATAGAGTCAAATGTGCAGTTTGTCCATGCCCCCCTTTTTACCACACATTAATTGTCTATTGCACCTTTTTTACCACACATCAATTGTGGTTAAGAATTTAAGATTTTTTTTTATGGATGAATTTAAGATTCACTCACTTGTAGGTTTAAGGAATCTAATCTTGATTTTGTTTTAAAACAGACAAAATTATTAACCTTAATTTTCTTAAGCTTAACTATAATTAAAGGAATGTTAAAAGGGACATATGGCCATGGCATTTGATTACACAGTTAAATGCTTGGTGTGCTAATTACTACCATCTATCTTCTATCTACTGTTAAAAAAAAACACAGTGAAACTCTCTCTTTGAATGACACCTATGAATCTCTATTGATGCCATGGAGGACTCCTCTTCATTTGTGAAGTCACATCATCATAATAAATGAATATGAGTGAGACCCACAATTTTTACCACATTTCATAATTCTCTTATTTAATTTTCCTAATTTATTTCCCTCTACTAACCACATTTAAAATTCTCATTTAATTTTCCTAATTTATCTCCTTCCACTAACCGCATTTAAAGAGATTTGGACAGTTTTCTTTTTCATGCTCATCAACTGTGAAGCCACCTAAGCGTGTTCTTCATTTGTAAAGCCACCTAAGCAAAATAGTGGGACCCACTATTTTCTTTCTTATTTATAAAATAGTGGGACCTACTACTTTCTTTCTCATAATATTTCATTTAATCTCTTCCCCCCCCTACTCATACGTTTCAAGTTCTAGGGAAGGTGAGAGACACATCATGGATGTGGAGGGATTTGAGGCTCTTGGGTGGACAGGTGGCAGGTCTATGAAATGTTTTGGCCAGGTGGCATCTCTCGACAGGTGGCATCAATAATTTTTTTAAACTTTGTAATGGATCCTTTTATGTCTTTTAAGTCTCCTAAGCATTACTTCTTCCTCGCTTCCCTCTCACTCTCTCCCAACGCTTAGGATTCTCTCCCTCTTTCTCCCCTCTAAACGGTTCTTTTTGTCACTCCTTCTTCCACTAGATTAGGAGGGAGTGTGTTCACCCTATATGTTAAAGTCTAACATTACCGATCCAATAGTGGCTCTTGGTGTGCACATCAAGGTACCCATCGAATCGTTCCTTCTCCCTGACATCCTGCGGACTCAAATTACTGGAGACGAATAAAAGAGATGATCATACGGAGGTGGCGATGTAAATATGAAAGAGTGGAAGCTCCCGGGAGCTTCTCTAAGCGCTTCAATCTTCTCCGTTGCATCGACATCTCAGCCATCAACCAGGATGGGTGCAGTTCACAACTACAGCATAGGCCCAATCAGGGACAATTTTGCAATCGAGAGTGGTGGTGGAACCATTAGTATTGACTTGAGGGACCCATTCGAAGACGTATCGGGGCTTAGCCTAGACATGAAGGGACTTTGAAGCAACGCTTACAACAACAAAGGTGTTGAGGCCGCTCTATAAGTACGCAATCTGGATAAAGGAGTAATCTTTTAAAACAAACATTTGTGTTTATGAGTTTATCTCCCTTGACCACATGGGGGTGGAACGTCACTGGTGGCCTCCGCGTTTTCTAGCAAGTTATGGTGGTGAGGGAATGGACATTTAGTAAAGGACTTTGCTATTGAGACCGCGAAGGGTTGAGACCACACTGAGACCGTGCATGTGATGCACCATCGCGGTGTGGTCTCGGCCCTTTGCGGTCTCACTAGCATTTTCCTTTAGTAAAATGGAGCCAAATAATCTCCGGTGATAACTAGATTTGGCAAATCCGGTTATCACCCCTAGAGGTCACCACGTGTCTCCTTCGACACCTCTTAACTGTGGGTAAGGTTCACCCACCCCTAGGGTTCACCCCACCCATTTTTGATTTTTTTAAAAAATATTAATTTAAATTTAAAAAACTGTTTTTAATATTAAAAAAACTCTAAAAACAGTTTTTTAATTTTAAAAAAAGAATTAATATTTTTTAAAAAAAACCAAAAATGTGTGGGTGAACCTTACCCATGGTAAAGGGGTGTCAAAGGAGACATGTGACGACCTCTAGAGGTGATAACCGGATTTGCCAAATCCAGTTATCACTGCAGAGGATTTGGCTCCTTACTAAATTTATGACATGAGCTAAATCATGAGGGAGTTTTGAAGCCGGTGGATGTTTTTGGGGATGTGATGCTAGGAAAATGGTCTCCGGCTCCACACATCAACGGACATGTGGCGATAAAAAGAGTGAGATATCATGTGGGGAGAAGTAAAAAACATGGGGAGAAAATGAAATGAGTTCTCCCCTTTTTATCACCACATGCCGGATGATGTGTGGGAAGCTTAAGACCATTTTCTGGCATCTGCCAGAGACTATAGTTCAAAAACTCGGCAAGTCACCCGAGTAACTCGGCCGAGTTATTCGACTCACTTGAATTTTGAGTTGAGTCGCCTTAAAACTCGAATGAGGTATTATTTACTGAGTTACTCAGGTGACTCGGTCGAGTCAACCCAAGATTTTCAACTTACCGGACTAGGTCGAGTAACACAATAATATTTTTATCATTTTTTTAAACCTAAACTCAAACGGCACAATATTTTTGCATCATATTTCTTTGGGTCTATAAAGACAACCTACTATAAGTTTTGTTAAACTTAATTTATAGGTTTGAGGTGGTAAAAACCAGCATACTTTGAGTTCTTTTAACACAGGTTTTTCAAGTTATTACATATATATTTTGAGTTGGACCGAGTCGAGTTTTTTTAAGTTATCCTAGCTTTCAAGTCGAATCAAGTTTTCGGGTTTTTAAACTATGCCTGAGATAATCCTGCTTCTAAAAATGCTATGATTTGGCAGTAAGATATATGCATATATTGGCCCCTCAGCCACTGGAGACAATTTCCAAAGCTAGAGAAAAACCAAACGTGCATGTTGCTTTGTTGAAACGTGCACTCTATTGTAATCATGACTTCAGTTCCAATCCATTTGTTAAGGGATGGGATTTGGTTAAGCCCTTGCCAGACCAATATCGTCTAGCCCATCTTCTACGGGCCACCATGTGCCCCTTTTAAATACCTATTAATTGTGTTTAAGATTCACTCATCCTTAGGGTTTATATATCTAACCATAGTTTAATTCCTTGGTTAATTATCAAAAATTGAGAAAACTAAGGTAAAAAAAAAGAGAGATGAGGATGGTATTGTATTTGTTGTTACTGTAGTTGGTGGTGGTGGAGTTCTTATTGTTAAATACCACTTTAAGTTTTTTTTTTTCTTTTTTTTTAAATACAACTATATTATTGCTAAACTCTTAATATTGTCATTTTTTTTTTTGTCTTTTGGCAATTCCGATCGCACGGGCTTCTAACTAGTAGGTGTTAAAAAGGAGTGGACAAATGAGATTGCACCGTCAGCTAGGAAGTTGACTGCACGGTCTATTTCCCATATCCCTGTGTTCTTACCCGTAGTGACCCAAACAAGGTCGCGAGGAAATAAATCCGTTACCATTAGGACTTTTTTTTTTTAGAGTTATCATGTACGTAAGTTCTTACCAAAAAAAAATAAAAAATCATGTACCTAAGTGAGGGTTGAGATGTTGTCTTAGGGTTGAGTTGTGTCCTAAAATAATTCACATTTTCCTGAGCCCACGGTCCTAATGCGAGACCTCACCTTAGAACGTTTTTTTTTTAAGGTGGCAAATCCTCTCCAGTTATAACCGGATGTGGCACATCCGGTTATGACCCCTAGAGGTCACCACGTGTCTCCTTTGACACCCCTTAACCGTGGGTAAGGTTCGCCCATCCCTAGGGTTCACCCAACTATTTTTGGTTTTTTTTTTTAAATATTAATTATATTTTTAAAATTAAAAATATGTTTTTAAAGTTTTTTTTAATATTAAAAACAATTTTTTAATTTTAAAAATAGAATTAATATTTTTTTAAAAAAACCAAAAATAGGTGGGTGAACCCTAGGGGTGGGTGAACCATACCCACGGTTAAGGGGTGTCAAAGGAGACACGTGGCGACCTCTAGGGGTTATAACCGGATGTGCCACATCCGGTTATAACTGGAGAGGATTTGCACCCTTTTTTTAATAGCATGTATTACTTTACTTTATAAGTTTTCTTTTTATCTATATCTTTCTTTTTTGGTTTAGTCTAATCTCTATATCTAATTACCTTATTTTATTATAAAAGATGATGTTTTTATTCTCTTAAAATTTTGGGTGCCGCTACGAGCACACCAATATTTACTGATTAGACACCATTTAAAAGAACAACTATTTTTTTTTATAAAATTACTTGCCTATGAGCACCCATACCACTATATCCGCTTTTAAAAATTTCTTCTCCTACTAAGGATGAACCCGTGAAGCTCCTTTTCCCTTATCTTTAAATAGCTAATGAGCTGCAGATAGGGGCAGAGCCAGGAATTTTTCTTTGGGGGGGGCAAAATACATGTATAAATAAAACTATAGGATTTGCAAGTACGGAACTTGGGGATTTGGGGGCATAGCCCCCGAGAAAAAAAACTTTGGGGATAATTTTTTTATTTTGAGAATTTTTTTCTAGTAATGTCCTTGAGGTCGCCACTTGTCCCTATTGATACCCTTAACTGTGGTTAAGATTCACTCACATATCCTTGGTTTTTTTAAAAAAATATCAAAATTTTCAAACCATTGTTAAAATTCACCAACTCCTAAGGTTAAAAAAATCTATTTTTTTTTAAACCAAGGATAAGTAGGTGAACTCTAAGAATGAGTGATTTTTAACCATAGTTAAGGGGTGCTCAATAGAGACATGTGGCGACCTAAAGGGCATAAAGGTCCATCGGAGGGCCCACTATATATGTGAAAAAAATTGGGGGGGGGGGGGGGGGGGGGCGCAAAAATACATTTAAGACAAAAAAAAAATGGGGAGGCCAGTATAGTAAAAAAAAAAATCAAAAATTTTGAGGGGCCCATTATTTCTTAGCAAATTTATAAGGAATTCCAAAAATTTTGGGGGGGCCATGGCCACCCCCCCGCCCCCTTGGCTGCATAAACACAAATTACTGTACGCTTATCAAACTAAATTTTTTTTTCCTTTATATGTATCATTTTGTCCATTTTGTTCCATGTTAGGGGAGTTCATGAAGTTACTTTATTTTTGAAACACCTATTGAGCACTTGTCCATGCTCTTTATTTTAAGATAAACATCCTACTGGTCATTTTCAAGTAGTTTGAATTTCTCTACACTATTTACAATGTTGAGTTTCCTATGATATTTTGTTGCAAGCTCTTAAACCCACACAAAATAGGGGTGCAATATATAAGGAATTGAGTATGATACCAATTTATTGGACCTTTAATTGGGTTTAGATCCACCAAAAGGGTAATGAGTTATAATGTTGTATGATTTTAAGTTCAGAATGATGTATAATTAAAAAATTTATATGAATTTTTTTTACCTCTTGATGTGCTTGTAGAATTTGTTATATTTTAATTGTGGACAATAAGTTATATATTTGGTGTCCAAGACAATAAATATTGGTGTGCTCATAGCAGCACCCAATGTTCCCCATACATCTTCTTCTTATATTCCTCTTAACTCCCCTTTCCCCTCTTAGATTTTCACCATCCCACCGATGATATAAAAAAAAAACAGCAGATCTTCAATAATGTCATGCCACAACTGTTTAAGGACGCTCTTTTACTATGCATGCTGATCAGCCATGCCTCATGAGCTGACTACCTCTCCATTGATGTCGTACCATGCCTCCATCATGCTAGCGCTGAAACCAAATGGATCACTATTCATCTCAATCTCAATAAGGAATTGAAATCTAGAAAGGCTGAAAAGATTGATCAATGTGATAGCAAGAGTACAAAGTAGTAGAGGGGCGATAGGGAAGGTGTAGTTCATTCTCTAATAGAGAGTATATATGAAGGTATTTAGTTTAATTTCACATTTACTCTCTATTTTCATCTTCTTTTAGTTATACAAAAAAAAAAGAGTATTCTCTAAAGGAATTTAATTTTTTATTTTCATTATGCCAGATTTGATAGATGAAAATTGAGACTATTCATCGATGTTTCTGTTTTGATCCCAGCTATTAGAACTGATCCACCATCTTCATGGTCTTTGAGCTTGAAAGCTCGACCTACAACATCCATAGCAATCAGTGTAATTTTAATGATTTTCTTTGCGAGCATTTTCTACGCGTAAGCAAAGTATATCGCTTAGAGAGGATCATAGCCCAGAAAAATTGTTGTCCATTTGGTTCCGCATTGGCACAATGATGCTGGATGGATAAAAAGCACTCGATCAGTATTACTTCGGTTGCAACAATTTGATTAGGAATTTATTTTATCTCTATAATTTTATTTTTCTTTATTTTGTTTTTTTTTATATAAAATATTATTTACAACAAACCAGAACACCATTCTATGGGGGGTCTGGGCCCCTTTCAGAAATAAAGCGCCTACACTCCCTAGCAGACAAATGTCGAACTTCAAAACACCCACGAGAACTCAAGGCAAGGGCCTTTGTTGTTAGGTTGTGCGCAAAACCGTTCTTCCTCCTTGGAATATGCATGACTTTGCTATGAAGAAAGAGAGATAAGTTGACTTTGATATCCACCACAATGGGACTGATTTCGGCTGAAATGGAACCGAGAGAAGAGGAGACCTGATCCACCAATGAGCTCACATTTGAAAGGAAATGGACTCGGGGCCAATTCTGAGCCAAAGCAAATTTAACGGCGGACCTTAGAGCTAAAGCTTCAGCCATGATATGGGAGTCTAGCTCCTTTAAGCCCTTGAATATTGCCATTCAAATAGAACCCGAAGGAGTCCGAGCAACCACACCAACATTTGTTACCTCCCCATTTGAGATCTAGGCTCAGTCAAATGCAACAACAATCCAATCATGGATTAGAGCCACTTTATCCGAGTTCGCTTCTCTCGCTGCAGAAGCACTAAGAACAAGAATGTCTGATTGAAGACTACTGGCCGAATCATACGCCTCTTCCACCAGTGAAATAGCTTTAGCCCCAATAGAGAAAGGAGAAGGAGGAGTACCACTGCACATGAAATCGTTCCTAACCTTTCAGATATTCCAAGCCAAACAAGCAAGTAAAGAAAGAGCCCAAAACTTTTCTAGTTTTTCTAAAGGAGCTGCAACCCAAAAATTCCACCAATCATTGAAGGAGTAGAAAGTCCTAAAATCAGACCTAGCGGCTATAGGGGAACTCCACCACACCACTCGAGCGAGATTACAATCAACCAATAAATGCACCACGGTCTCTTCTTTATCAGTACAAAAAAAACATATAAGATCAACCAGAATGCGTTTTCATGCTGTATTTACCGCAATCGCATTATGCAGACATCTCCAAATGAACCATGTCACCTTTGGAGAAATGGGAAGTTGCTAAAGACCTCAAACTTTCTTTCATGTCATTTAATACAATTAATAAGGGTAGATTAGTCTTTTTTTTTATGTTTTTATGCATGTTTTAATTATGTCCAAGAGGTTTGGAGTGTTTCAGTGCTTAAGTGATTTAAAAAGTGGAAAATCAGAGCATGCGATCGATCGTAGAAGGCATACGATCGATCGCACTCAGTTGGAAACTGGGAAAATCTTCTGTTATGTTTACGATCGATCGTAGGTTTTTGAGAAATTTTTTAGGAAGTTATGCGACTGATCACTATCAAGTGCAATCGATAGCGCTAGGGAGCTACGATTGATCGCAGTCGCACGTAGGTTTTTTAAAAGAGTTACGGAAATGAGGGTTTTAAATCCCTAGGTTATAAATAGAGGTTCTATTTCAAGGGTTTTAACTTTTCTAAACCTAATTTGGCAAAGAGGGGGGCAGGGGAGAAAACCTAGGGTTTTAAAGGAAGATTGCTCAAGAAGGAAAGCTTTGTTTGGAGAAGAAGAAGATTAGCTTAGAAATTAACCCCAAAACTTCAAGGAGCTTCATCTTGCGATTTGGAACTAAGAGAATGATCTTAAAGGTTGATATACCTTCTAACTTACTCTATTATGTAATCTCTAAGCTTAAGTATGTTGATTAAGAGTTCTCTTGCATGATTTTTATGGAAATAGATATATATTGGTAAATGGTGGATTTCACTCATGAAATGAGATTTTTGGCTTGTGTTTAAGATATTGAGAATTGTAGTTTATGCTATATGCTTTGTTAATTGATGAATTGATAGGAAATGGTGGAAGAGAAATGGTGATGGATTGTGTTTGAATGAATGGTGATAAGATTGGAATGTATACCTATGGTAATGTATGCTTCGAATGGAGGATGTGTTATATGAATTGGAGGAAGGGTGTTTGTTTTTTTTTATGTATGAATGAAAATAAAATGAGTTTAATGTTAAGGAATGTATTATGCTAAGAATGTTGGCTACGAGTCTTATGTTAAAATGTTAATTATACTTCTCATGTTAAATTACGCCCTATTTATATTGAATGATTGTTGGTATTCGGGTAAGCCAAAACTTAGAGGAAAGTCTTTTAGATCGGGAATTCTCTAACCATTTGGTATAGGGCGTTATGGTGGAGTTTCCATGATGGGAGATCGGAATCTAAGGGATAACCGACTTGAATGTAAATTGCGACACTCAAGCACACATCCACTTGCATGGTAAGTCTATAAGTCTCACAAGCATGCATGCATAACACAAGAAAGTATTGGCCCGCACATGAGTATGGTTATGTTAAAAGTATTAGTCCGCACATGGACATGGAATCTCATAAGAAATATCTTCCAAGCTCATAAGAAATATCTCGCAAGCTTATAAGAACATGCATCATGTAAGATCAAGTCTAAGAGTCTCTCAGGCTCACAAGTTCACACGAGTGAAGATGAAAATATGATATATTTCGCATGCTCTTAGACACTCTGATTATATGTTTACAAAATGATTATGTTATTGAATATGTTCTAATGATATCATGTTGTTGGTTAGGCTACTTATCCACTAAGTGTTTTCAATACTCAGTTGACCTGTTATTGTCGGCAGGTTTAGAGCCGGAGCCGATAGTAAAGCCTTGGATAGAAGAGGCGTACGGAGAAAACGAAGAAGGTGATCTTTTCACCGAGGAAGTAAGGGACCTCGACCAGTCTCCTTACTATTAGGTTTCTTATTTTGCTTTTAAGGAGATTTGTAAAGAACTATGTTGCTCACGATGATGTTACTTAGAGTTTATACTTTGTGGATTTTAATCATAATGAGCTATGTTGGGCAGATTACATTTGTACAAGATGATTTGGTTTATAATGGAATTTTATTATTCTCATTTTTGGAGACTCGTGTTCAGCATTCCTTTTATATCATGAAATTTAAGCAAGTTTAAGAAATGTGGCAACAAAATATCCTATTTTGGTTAAGGTAGGATCTGGAGTCGTTGCACAATGTGATTAATTGGAGATGATCTACTAAGAGCCACCGCCCAACCCAAAGGGTGAAGACTAATTAAATGATGATAAGTAGATCTGATAGTCTAAACTGTTCATTTATCTAATTTGAATTTAGGTCATAAAATTGCTTAGTTTTGTGTTTCTTTATCATGGAGCATGAGTGCAAAAAGTATCGGATTATGTAATTTTGGCATTGTTGGATGACAAAAATTGTAACTTCATCTATGTTGAGATGGTGAGATTCATTTCCGCCATTATATATAATATTTGTTTATTTTAGTTTGTTATTTCGTACAAAGCCAGGCAAGAGTAAATTCATGGAGCTTGTCTATTGCCTTAAACTTTCTTTTATCACATTTTAATTTATTGTTTGAAGAAATTTAATCATTATTAATTTTTCTCATAGAGAACTCTATATTTCATTGATTTTAGTTGTACAAATTTTGTTGACTGTCAAATCATGGGTTCATCTCAGTGGGCTAAGGTTCACTATATAATGTGGCCTTGAGCCACCTTGAACCACTCATCCATAACCATCCCATGCCAGCTTGTGAAGAAGGAATATTACTACCTTCAAATGTTTTTGGGGTCTGTTCTTTAGTTGAGACTTAAAACGCGGCACTTTACACTTTGTCACGGTACGTAGTTGTTAAGAATTTTAAGTTACTTTGTCAAGGTTTCTAAAAAAATTAATTTTTACTAGCACGATAGTTCAAGTCTTATCATTTTTATGAGATTTGATATTACTCATTTTGTTGCATTTAAAATTCTTAAAGGAATTACAACCCATGAGATGAAAAGCATGGTATATTTAGTTCTCAATAGAAAATGCATATTGTCAAATGATAGAACTTTCAGTGTTAGACTTATAAGTTTCAGCAAAAGAACGGATCCTTACAAGAACGGATCCTTAAAAAAAATTGTTTAAAAGCTTTAAGCTTCCACGAAGAGAAATTGTGTGAAACATCTAGTGTAGAAGTATGAATATGCAAAAGACAAAGATATTCAAACGATTAGCGATCATCCTAGAAATTGAGTACAAGAGAGACCCAACACTCTCGAAGAAGTTAACATGAAGGCAGAGGATAGAAATATGAAACTAAAAAAAAAAGTAAATAGAACAAATAGAGAGAGAAGATGAAAAATTAATTCAAATAATGACGTTGAAGCATCGATACCATGAAGAGAGGAACTAGGCCCTATAAGGTCAATGACACGTCACTTCAAATATATAGGTCTCGAATTATCTCTACTAGATGCCAGAAAAGTGGTCTTGGGCTACCACAATGTGCGACACTTGGCATAAAAGTGGGGAGAAGTCATTTCAGGCATAAAAGTGGGGAGAAGTCATTTCATTTTCTCCCCATGATTTTGACTTCTCCCCACTTGATATCTCCCCCCCCCCCCCCCTTTTTCTCACCATTTTATCGCCATGTGTCTCATAATGTGTGGAGAAGTAAAAATCATGGGGACAGTGATTTGACTTCTCCACCACATGTCGCCTAATTTGTGGTAGCCCGAGACCACTTTTCTAGCACCTGCTAGAAAGAATCCGTGGCCGAATATATAGGGTGTCAATGAGTATATTTCCTTTTTCTTTTCTTTTTTTTAAAGGTAAAGGAGATTCACTATTAATTTTTTTTAAACAAGTAGAGAAACTAAGTTTGTAGATGGGTGAACAAAAAATTAACATGTAGCCACTTTGAAAGTAGAGGCTAGAAAGAAAAGCAGACTCCACCCATGATTAAAGTAAGTGGAGGACAACTCCAGCTTGTCAAAGTCCTTCCTAACAACATTAGGGCCTCCTTGGATTCAGAATCTTTTGGTTAGAATCACAAACTAATTGTACATGAATTAATTGTCTAATAAGTATTGTTGTAAATTATGATGTTCGTCATATCAAAAAAAAAATATATATGATGTTGGATTCAAACGTTAACAAAATTGATTCTCTTTAGAAAAATGAATTAATGTAAGCAATCATATTTGGTTTATATAGAAGCATGAACTATTTATAATAAAGCCTTGTATAATTTTATTTTGTTCTAAATATATATTTGTATAAAACTCATACCACATCCACATATATGTTTGAGATAACTTTATTGTAATGATGAGAATGAAGATGAGGGTATGATGTTATGATGTTCAGTTGTTATTCAAATAATATAAATGATTTTCATATGATCATATAGCTTTGTTAAATTGACATCAAGAACTATAACAGTTGTCTCTTATAAGGTAGTTTTTTTTAAAAAAACAATATTAATTTTCTCCTCTCAAAATCATCCTCCATCTCGATTTGAAATAATGTAATTTTTTAGAAAGTACCAATTTTGATAGAATTGATTTTTTCCGAGTGAACCAAATGGTATCCTTGGGATTAATTAATTTTAAGTAATTAAATCAAAAAAAACAAAATCTGATTCTCCTTAGAGCATCTCCAACACCAAAGCTAAAGTTTTTCTATTTTTTCTTCAAAATTAAGAGCTCCCTGAAAAATTTATCAACTTTTTGAAGATGGAACTTCAACAGCACTCCTCATTTATTTCATATTTCTTTGGACTCGAATTGAAAGCTCCCTAAAAACGCTTTCAAAGGTCTTTATTTAATAATAATAAATTGAATAACGAGTTGAAAAACTCGCCACATTTTATGAGCACAAACCATTTTCCTAAAATGGCGACTGTGTTTAGCAAGTCTGTTGGAGCATCGTGAAATCCCTTCACGCTCCCTAAATTGGCGAAGGGAGTGTGAATGGCGTAGTGTTAGAGATGCTCTTAGAAGAATAACATGTTTGAGATGTCTAGTATGATTTTATCAATTGAAACATTGAAACAGTGGTGTTAGCGAAGGCCTGTATGTTCTTCCTCTCCTACCAATCACTCTCAACTGATAGCTCCCAAGAGTAACTTGGGAAAATTGCAGGAGAATTGATTCTCTACAAATCTCTGAAAATTTTAAGGCTCAAGATTGATTATAAATTATATAAAAAAAAGTAAGACCACTCGCTTTGTAAGGGCAGATAAATTCGCAACTTGATTAGAGTAGGGCCACTCTCATGTCAGAGTTAAGGGGTTGCATGAAGATTTTGTTAGTCTTTTTAGACTGTGTTGCAGAATTTGTTCCCTCTAATCTTCGATAATATATACAGTAGAGACCCCGGGTGATGTACGGGTGTGAATAAAAAAAATAAAAAAATCTCTACACGGTTTTTTTTTGGGTGATGGAAATTATTAGTAGTCAGACTGTCAGTAGGTAGTTAGCTTGGGCAGTGGAGCTCTTGCTTACTTGTACCCAGGTAGGATTAGATCCCTAGACCTCTTCCATTGAAGGTCACACCCCTAACACTCACGCAAGAGGTGGGATCTATCTCCCTTATCACAATCACCTAAAATCTCTCTCTACATTTTCTCTTTCTATCATTTTTATCTTTATATTTATCCCTCTTATCACAATCCATTAAAATCTCTCTCTATATTCTCTATCTATCTTTCTTATCTCTATCCATCTTCTAAAATCCCTCCAATAATTTTTGAATTGTGAGGAAAACGAATATTTGAGAGATTTGACGGTTGAGATTAGAGATAGAGTTGTGGAGGGAACAATCTCCTAAAATCTCTCCAATGATTTTTGAATTGAGAGAGAGATGTGTAAGAGACAGAGAGTTAACGGTTGAGATTAAAGAGATTAAAGAATGGTGTCACGTGACATCCTTAAAATAGAATTCATAGGATTCTTTGAATTGAAAATTAGAGAACATAGAGAGGAGATGAGGTGACACTTATTTCTTTATATTATAGTATAAATTAGGTTTTCTTCTTTTTCTTTATATGAGGCTATATATTTGATTTGTTGTAGATATTTGAAGTAGATATTTGAAGGTGTTCATAGCCATTCTTTTCCCTTTACTGAAGGTTTTACTGTGCTCTCAAGGTCTCCAATTTTTCCTTAGTTTTTTTTTCCCAATCCATGGTTTGAATTTCTCATGATTGATGGAAAATAGAACATAAATTAGCTCTCGATATCTAGTTTTGGTCCTGCTAAAGCAATGGAGAGAGAGGAGAGAGGAAACTGTAACATGTGATTAAACACAGGGATGCACTCAAGCCAAGCATGGCTCGGCTCGTTTGAGCCAAGCTTAAGCCGACATTTCAGCCTCGAACGAATCAAGTCAATCTTTTTTGAGCTCGAATGTTTAAACAAGCCAAGCTCAAGCCATGCCATGTTTGATTCGGCCCGGCTTGGTTTGGCTTGGCTTGAGCTCACTTGGTTCGAAATATTATATATATACAATATTTTTTGGTTATCTTATTTATATTAAGGAAACTGATACTTTACGAGGCCGTGTTCCGTCAAACGAAACGCGGATGCCCCTCCTCTTGTCACAAGTCCCCTTTTACTCTTTTTTTTCCTAAAAACCAAGGATAGATGGATGAACCCTAAGGGTGAGTGAATCTTAATCATAGTTAGTGGGTGTTAAAAGGGACACGTGGTGGCTTATAGGGTCTCTTTAACTATGATTAAACTTAACTAACCTTAGGTTAATAATTTTATTATTTTATTATTCTGAAAACCAAGGTTAGATGGATGAACTCTAGGGATGAGTGAATCTTAACCACAGTTAGTGGGTGTTAAAAGGGACACGTGGTGGCTTGTAGAGCCTCCTTTAAATATGATTAAACTTAACTAACCTAAGGTTAATATTTTTTTTTATTCTAAAAACCAATGTTAGATGGATGAACCCGAAGGATGAGTAGATCTTAATCACAATTAGTGGGTGTTAAAAGGGACATGTGGGGGCTTGTAGAACCTTTTAACTATGATTAAACTTAACTAAACTAAGGTTAATATTTTTTATTCTAAAAACCAATGTTATATGGATGAACCCTAAGGGTTAAATGGAAGTTAGTGAATCTTAACCACAATTAGTGATATTAAAAAAGGTTAGTGGATATTAAAAGAGCATGTGGCATCCCGTGAACGCGCGCGCATTTCTGCTTGGCAGAACGCACACACAGAATCTATCAATTCCCATATATTAATACAAAATAACATTTTTCACTTTTTTTTTAAATTATAGATCGTAGTAATTTCTAATAAATAAGTTTAAAAGATAATAATAACAAAAAAGGTCAAGAAGTTAAAATCAAAAACTCTACCTCTCTACTTTTTGGAACGAAGGACTCCTCCTAAATCTTATTTTCGTATATGAACATAATAATTTTTCGTTGTTTCTTGTATTATAACTTATTAATAAGCAATATATAAAATTATGTAAAACTAAACTAATTAATTTCATGAATCAAGCTTGAGCCAACCCAAAGCACATCTCGACTTGAATAAAAATTTAAGCTGAAACGGAGCTCGAGCTCAATCAAGCTTGTTCAAGTCAAGCTCAAAATTAAACATTCGAGTTCAAATTCAAGCCGAGCTCGAGCATGTTCAAGCCAAGCTCAAACTTGGCCAAGCTCAGCTCATCTCGGCTTGAATACACCCCTAGTTAAACGTCTCCTCTATCTTCTTTGTAAACCCGCTGAGAGAGGAAACTTTCTCTTCACTGTCTTTGAACTATGGCATGAAGAAGACAGCAATGAAGATTAAAATTTCATCCTCAAAACAGTATCCATATCCCTTTAGCTTTACTTGTTACCCACTAAAGCCTTAAACCAAGAAGATTTGTATTTAGCATCCAATATTAGAAGTGTAATTTCTTGGTTCATATAGGCAGTTCAGACTATTTATATGTATGCTTAATAGTAAAAAAGGGGCTACGGGTTTTTTATGAGTATATGTAGATTAGAAGGAGATCTGAACCACTAGGTATTAAATGCAATATACAGAAAGATAGATGAAATAATAAAGAAGAGATTAACTATGAACAGGAGCTCCAGTTGAACAAATAACCTGAGCAACCCCAAAAAAAAAACCTTCGATGTATCCGTAATTACAAAACTACCACTACCCAAGGCTTATTTTTTGAGTTGCTCGGGTTATCTGTTCAACCGGAGCTCCTGTTCATAGTTAATCTCAATAAAGAATATGTTAAAACCTAATGTTTTCCATTAACAATAAATAAAGAGAAAAAGTTTCTTTAGATGGATAAACAAAGAGCAAGTGAGCCAAAATTTTACAAAGAAGATGACGAGACTACTAAAAAAAACTGGAAGAAATGTACAAACATCAACACAGAGTAACTGTACATTTTTGAATTAGCAGCAAAGGACGTTGCTTGTGTAAATCTGCAATTCCATTAGACGATATTATGAAACAATCACAAATCTGCTCCACTTGAAAACAGATCTGCACATGTAGTCATCAAATAATTAAAACCACCATCAAGACACTCACACAATCGCGAATCATAGGCTCATAGCATCAAGGGAAAAAATTCAATAAGCCTTGCCTGTTTTAAGTTTTAATACCTCCATCAAGAACCGTTGAAATTCTTAAGCACATCCTTCAACTGCAACTCGCTGGAAAAAAAGATCCTAAATCTAGTGTACAATAGTTTCTAAGTTACCGAGATATCAGAGCCATCACTTCAAGGGTTGTGTATCAGTTAATGGATTAAAGAAGCACCCGTGCAAAAGAGCAGTTATTTGCACAGTGCAAGCAACATGATATCAATCCTGCGACACCCGCCTCCGTAGGCTGGGTAATGTCCCTTTCCCGTCTTTCTAGAACTCTTACAAATTCATCTGAGCTTAAACTTCCATCACGATTTGAATCAAACATATGGAAAATGATGTCAACCACATTGTCGGTGAGAGAAACGCCACATACCTGGTATCAAGTGAAACACTCCATTAAGATACGAAACTACCCTGATTTACTGGAGGGAAGATGAAATAACTAAAGCACAAACAAAAGGACAGGTGAGAGGAACATAAGTACTTGGGATGCAGCTCGTTGGAAATCCTTCCTCGTCAACAAACCATTTACTCTCCCATAACTGAAAATTGCCAAAGACAATGGCTGCAATCTTCTGCGTAGCTCCGCAAAATCCTTAAATTCCTCCAAGGTAATGCGAATATCTCTGAGATGCGGCTTATTGTTAAGCTCATCAATCCGATCAAGGAACTTGTTTATATGGTTCATATCAGCAGAAGCAACCATGGAAAAGGCAAAATCCTTAGCTGATATGGTTCCTCGTAACTTATAGTCATAATGGGCAAACTCCAACCGCAAGATCTATAAAATTCAAAGAGATTTTAATATCTGATAACTGTAGAGAAGCACAAGGGAAAACTATCTATTGCAAATCAAATAACCAAACTTTGATATGAAGACCGAAAGAATAGCAAATTGGAAAGCAAAGACCTCAATTGAATCGTTCTTGCATATCCGTGCATTTCAAATTTTCAACAGTAGCGGCATGCATTTCAGGCAAATGAGAAGCAATTATATTGATGGAGATATGGTTTATAAAAATTAAAAAAGAAAAAGAAAACAATCAATGTGGTCTAGTCAAAAGGCATAAAAAAAGTTGGAATGGAGGTGTATTTTATTAGTTGTTTTTGGAACCGGCATCAATGGCAGATGGTCAGAGTCGTCAGACAGTTAATGGAGTTTTTTGTTGAAATTTGTGGACTTCATTCCAGAATTACAGTTTTATAGGAAAGCTATCTAACCAAGATTTGAGCACATGAACAGATTGTTTAGAATAAGGAATGTCGACTACTCATTGGATATCCTATCAGATGTGTTTTCTGTATCTATTCATTTTATATTTGGTTTATAATCTTCTTGCCATTAAGAGATTGACATTCCTAAGGAGCATTCATTGAATTCATACTTACGGGTAAAATGTAATTATATATATTTTTTCTTGCATCCGACTTTCAGGCTCTCTCATATTGCAAACTTGCATTCTTTTCATGCTATCATACCACCTTGGTTCTTCTTATCTTCAACAAACTCTTCCTTTACATGAAATGCAAGAGCAGAACATGTTGGGGAAATAATGAAACCAGGTGGAAAAGAATAAACCAAAACACACACCCACAATAGAACACAAGAGATATACGTGGTTCGGCAACAACCTACCTACGTCTACGGGTCAAGATCCGATCACTTCTTTATTCACAGAAACCGTGAGGAACCAGTACAAAAACACTCAACTCACATTCTCTATGAAAACCCAAAGAAGAATCCCTATCTATCCTTAGGGGCGGAACCAGGAATTTCGAGTAGTGGGGGAACGTGATGGTTCATGAAAAATTGTAGTAGTTGTTGATGGATTTGTGAATAATTATTAGGTTGGTACAAAATATTATGAGTCTATGTGGGTGGGGATCGGGGCTGTAGGCCCCAATTTTTTATGACTAAGGTTTTGGGCCATTTCGCCCATACATTTCATATATATGTTATGGGTATTGTTTCTCTCTATTTATAGGATAGCTATCCCCTTGCCCCATGGTTATGTCCTGTCAAATATTTAAATAACATGCTATAAAAAATATATTTTGTTTTCAATAGCTCAGGAAACGTTGCCCACTTGCCTCATGGCTATACTTATTAAATAATTGAATAATATAGTATAATGGTTTTAGGGACAACTACACCTTACCATAATTATGCCCAATCAAATATTTAAACAACTTAGTATATAATACATATTTTTCTTGGGGCACCTGCATGGAGATTAGATCACAGTCAATCACACCCACAGGTCAACATGTGTCCATTTTAAAAATGTTTAACTCTGGTTAAGAATTTTAAATCTCAGGGTTAATAATTTTTATAATTTCTTTTTTTTAAAATAAGGTTACATTATTGAACCCCAAGGATTAGTGAATCTTAACCAAATTTAATAGAGGTTAAAAGGGACATGTGTTGACCTATGGGTGCGATTGAACTCTCCCTGAGTTCATGTCCCCATTCCCATGCCGAGATTGGATCACAGCCAATCACAATTGGACTCGGGGATAGTTCAATCGCACCCATAGGTCAACATGTGTCTTTTTTAACCATTATTAACCATGATACTAACCCTTAAGGTTCAACAATCTAATCTAGGTTCTTACAAAAAAAATTAAAAAAATTGAACCCAATGGTTAGAATTTCTTAACCCTGAGGTTAATTTTTAAAAATATCTTATTTAAAAAACCAAGGTTAGATTGTTGAACCCTAAGGGTTAATGAATCTTAACTGTGGTTATTAGGGGTTAAAAGGGACATGTCTTGAACTGTGGATGCGATTGAACTCTCCCCAAGTTCAATTGCGATTGGCTGTGATTCGATCTCTTTCAAGGCTATGTGTAAATAAATAAATAAACCACAAGTTCAGTGGGGGCCTGTGCCCCCACAAGCCCCCACCTGGCTCCGCCCCTGTCTATCCTCCCTTAAACCTTTCTCAAGCCCTAGTATGCTTTAACACTTTCTATTATCTCTCACTCCCAATGCAAAAGTACTCCCATACAAAACCCTAGACCCATAACAAGTATATATAGGCCTAAACAAGAGTCTTAGATAATTAGAAACAACCCCAACTCGGAATGGAGAGTTTCCTAAAGCAAAAAGACTTAATTTCCAGCACTTTTCTGAAAATCAGCGCCACCGGTGATCGATCTCCCTTGGTGGGTGATCGATCGCCCATCCTCGTTCAATTCGAGCTAAATTCATCAATTCAAGGCTGTTCTATCTAATTTTTCATTGGAGCACATCAAGCTGATTTTTCTGCCCATCCTTTTCTTCCCTTTATCTTCTAATTTCCTTTGATCTTATCTTCTTGTCATCCAAAACCTACCAATTCACTTCATTGACTTTTAGTTACTTTTTTCAGTCATTCCTCCATAGATCTTTTTAGATCATGTATCCATCCCTCTCCTCCCCCATATCCTCCATCCAATTCAATATTTCCCTTAGCAAAATAATATCTCAATCTAAGTTTTCCCTTTCTCACAGAAGTCTGATTAGATATATTCTTTATTTATTTTTTATTAATCATAATCAATCCTAATTCAATCTTTCACTTTTTAACTAATTAAACTAAATACCCGACTCCTTTTAGCATAACAAACTACAATTAAATCTCTCTTTTCAACACCCACCCCCTTCCTCCCTCCCAACCTTTCTTGTTCACTTAAACAAGATGAAGGGATTTCTATACCCTTCTCTACCCCCAAATGGACTCTCATTCTCATCCTCTTGCCTTTCAACCCCAGAAATATATTGCTACATTGTTCGCTGTAAACAAAACAGTCAACTTGCAACTTGGGAAAGATAAATCTGTAAAGTATCCTTGTCGTACACTTCCCAAACAACTGATAATTCTAGGTTAAGAAGTAGAGGCCTTGCATCTCACCCGACTCATTCTCAATCACCAACTTCAATTAGATGACCTCAAAAAATAGTTTATACATATCTCCCTCCCTCCCTAATCTCTGAAAGCGTAATTTAGATAATCAGAAAGGAAAAAAATTTGCAGGGCTGTCCCTCCCTCCCTCCCTCCCAAATATCTGAAAACTTAATTTAGATAATCAGATAAAATAAACAGGGGTTAGTGATACCATATGAAACCACCATGTCAAGCAAGCATCCTCTAAAATGTACATTTAAAATAACAAACAGGATCTAGAAATTTGTATGCAAGATGAGCCTACAGGAGTGCCAATCCACCGAGCCACCAGGTTTGAGAATAAGGTGGGATCACTGGATGTAGTGGCTGGTGAATCACGGATCAAAGAGCAGATTTTGGAGAGATTCTTCATCGATCTAGTGGCCGCTTCTTACAAGAGGGAAATTTCCCAAATTACGCGACTAAAGCAGATAGGAAGTACGTTCGACTGCTGGCTACCCGCTACAATGATAAAAAAGTCAAGCCACCATCATTACAGGTTAATTACACAACCATGAGAGATATTAAAAGACATTCTTCATCATGGAAATACCTGTACATTAGAAATAACAAAACAGGATCTAGAAATGATAAGTCAAACCAGAATCGTAGCAGGTTAACTCCACAAACATGAGAGAGATATGAAAGACATACTTCATCATGCAAATCTCTCAAAAATTGGAAAAATTTTCCATGTTTGAGGCATGACTCGCCATCTTTTCCAAAGAAGTACTCTAGTAGGCCCCCATTTTCCACAGAATCCCTAACTTTGAGCCCAATACGCAGCCCATCCCTATGGTGAGCTCCTTGTCTGTTATGGGCTCGCATCAAAGCCATCACTTTCTTGAATTCCTCCTTATCTATTTCTCTGTAAATGGATGTAAGCAGTCAAATCAGCATAATGAAAGGGAAAAAAAAAGAGCACATCCAGTTAAGTGGTAATGAATCAGAAACTATTTTGAGAATAAATAAAAAATAATTAGCAAGCTTAATAAGCTTTGTTCTGCTTATGCATGGTATCAGACTATCAGTTATATTTTCTGTTTGATGGTTGGGATGTATACATATGCATGTTGTTGAACATAATACATTTCTTTTCACCAAATAAATGCAAAAGATTTCTTCTTTTTTTATCACATAGTACATTAAAAATTAGTTGCATGTAACCAAATCCGCAAGGTTGATTATTTTTGCTATGCTCTGCTTATGCATGGTATCAGACTATCAGTTATATTTTATGTTTGATGGTTGGGATGTATACATATGCATGTTGTTGAACATAATACATTTCTATTCACCAAATAAATGCAATAAATTTCTTCTTTTTTTATCACATAGTACATTAAAAATTAGTTGTATGTAACCAAATCCGCAAGCTTGATTATTTTTGTTATGCTCTGCTTATGCATGGATAAGTCATATTTTAGATATTATCATGTGTCTATTAAGGTCACTAAATAAAGTGAACTTCTAGTATAGTATTGTGTAGTGCATTATAAACTTAGTTGAATAAAGTGGAAAAGTGGGAGCAGTGCAAACTTATTACCGAATTTTACTGGTGTAGTGATGTTAGAGCATATATAAAGGATGTCATCCAATGAAATTTTTTTTATGCATCTCAGACAGTGCATATCAAAACTGTTTCAAAGGAGTGTCCTGAGTACTCTCCAGGTTTTCATCCATTGTTCGTTGTGCAGGACCTAGAGTTGTTTTCTCAATAAGTTTGAATTAGGTTGGGAATTTCCTGAAAAAATAATGGATCTCTTTCGGCGTTGTTCACCAGTGCTTTTGTTGAGAGGAGTACGTACATGCTCCCCTCCGCTTTTGTTGGTGCATTTGGACTGATGAAAGAAGTTGTCAACTTTTCTTTCGGCATTGTTCACCAGTGCTTTTGTTGAGAGGAGTACGTACATGCTCCCCTCCGCTTTTGTTGGTGCATTTGGACTGATGAAAGAAGTTGTCAACTTTTCCAAGATAAATCAAGATCGACTTCTCAAGTTTATTATGAATTCTGTCTCAAGATCAATCCTTGACGAGTCACAAAGCATAATATGCATTTTTTTTTGGTAGGCAACATGCTTAGTTGTTAAAGGCGTCGCCTAGGCGACCAGGCGCTCTGTTGGGCTCAGGCGACAGGCCACCTCAGACAATCCTTGGCGAGTCACAAAGCATAATATGCATTTTTGTTTTTGGTAGGCAACATGCATAGTTGTTAAAGGCGTCACCTCAAGCAATCGCCTAGGTGACCAGGCGCTCTGCTAGGCTCAGGCGTCGGGCTGCCTTAGGCAGTCATTATTATGAACCTGATATTATTGTTTAAAGATATAAAAGTTACTTTATTTAAATATAGTAATTTGGTAAACAAAAAAATATGTTATTTTATATACTTTTCATGTCTTTTACTATATAATATGTTAGAGTTTGTATATCCAACAAAAAAAAGTTTTGCCGATAGAAGAAGAAAGAAGAGAGGAATGGTGTCAAGTATGTTTCTCTCATGTTAACATGTTCTCTCTCTCGCTCAATGAGTGGAAAATTGGCCTCTCTCTCTCTCTCTTCCTCTGTTTGTGGGTGGACCATATGGTCCTCATCTATTTTTGCATGATTGTTACAAGCATCGCCTAGGTGACCAAGCACAAAAGTGGGCTCAGGCGGTCCAATAATAAAAAAAAGCCTTTAAATGCCTCAAATTTCTTCTAGGACTCCCAAAACTCTCGTAAACCCATATTTAAAGAGGTCCTTTGTAATTTGAATAAGTGTAAACTCCATAATTATATATTTTACCAATTATATATTTTTATTACATTTTTTGAGTATTAAGAAATGAGAGTAAGATGTACGGCCTCTCGCCCTCTCTTGTTTCTCTCATGTTCGACGTCACATTGACTGTCAGACGATTTTTCTGTTATTTATTCAGTCCTACACTCCCTCCTCTCTCATCTCCTTCCTCTCATGTTTGGTTGTTACTGTAGACTATTGTTTCTTTATATTTTTTATCCTTGATAATCTCTCTCTCCCCCTTTCGACAATCATTGTAGACTTTATTTTTGTTCCGTTATTTATCCCCAACACTTGAAATCCCCATTTATTTTTCTTAGAATTGTCTCCAAGGATGGTTCTATCAAAGTATATCTTAGCAATAGAGATTTTGTAATTTACATGAATTGCAGGGCCCCTTCTTCAAGGAAATGCATCATACATAGATCTCATATTAGGGGGATGTCTGCAGCAAAAAGTTCCTCAGGCGTCCATGAGATCTGTCGCCTTGAAAACTATCATTGTAGACTTTTTTTTTGTTCCGTTATTTATCCCCAACACTTGAAATCCCCATTTATTTTTCTTAGAATTGTCTCCAAGGATGGTTCTATCAAAGTATATCTTAGCAATAGAGATTTTGTAATTTACATGAATTGCAGGGTCCCTTCTTCAAGGAAATGCATCATACATAGATCTCATATTAGGGAGATGTCTGCAGCAAAAAGTTCCTCAGGCGTCCATGAGATCTGTCGCCTTGGATATCTTGTACAGTCACATGCCCAAAGATGCTAAAAATAAACGGATTCTCTTGCTAAAGATGGCTCTCTCCCATACTTTTTTTTTCCTGTTAAATTGGGGATGCTGTTGAGTAGCTCCTCTTCTTTGTTTATAACTTTTCTCATTGTTGACAAAAAAAAAAGAAAAAGTTAAAACAAAAGAAACTAGAAATCAAGTGAATGTTGTTAGTGCTGATATCTCCCAAGACCAATAGGGAAGTGATTCTTGTATTGGTAGGACTGCTAAGTTTGGTCCCTCAACAGAAGATGCATGGCTCCTTTCAGACAGTATTATTACTTCTCTCAATTCTTGTTGGATTAAAGGGACTTCAAGCTGATGCATTCAGGTATTTTATATGTTTAGCACAGCACTATCAATAGAGTAAAAAACCAATACTGGTAAGGAGTACTGCTAAAGTACTTCTAGCATACTTAGTCCTATTGTCATACTTGTTATTCCCTGAATTCCTATAAGTTTCTTATATGTTTTGTCATAAGAAAAATATAAATGGTATTTTCTAGAGATTCTGCACACTGCATATAAAAGTACTTAGTTTATAAGACTAAAACTAATACTACAGTATTGACATGTCAGATAATACCCACATTTGAACTCGTAGGCATGTCTTGGATTTCATAAATCCATATCTAGCCATCTTAAGTGGCAGTGTAGGAAATAGACTTAGGCAACATTTGGATTAGATTATTCATAACAATATCAATTCTCTAAGAAGCACTTATGGAGAACCGATTTGAAGAAATGAAGCGTGTTTGGTTAGCACATATTTTGACGCAGATAGATAGAGACTAGGAAGCACGGATACTTTGAAAATGGAAATGTACCCATATCGCGGTACCCATATCGCCGTATCGGATATGGCACTCTAAGGTAAAACTTAGCTGTTTTTCATAATTTATGTCGTATCGCCCGTATCGCCGTATCTAAGTATCGCCATACCATTGCTTCCTAGGATAGAGAAGAGTTGCAGAGAACAAGTGGTGATGAAACACTAACCAGTTGCGAAAGAGTAAAGATGAACCCCGTTTGAAACAGACAAGCAAATGCACTAGAAACCATTCAGTAAAAGAATTTTCTAAATGAGCTTGAATCTGATCTGCAAATTTTCTCATTTTCTAATGTGGTTCTTAGAGCCCCCTCTCACGTCGCACATAGAGAAGCAGATGGTGGAATTCTACTGTAATGAGCCTATTGTTGATATCTTTGCCACCAAGAAGAAAAAGAAAAAAAAGAGGGGGGACCCTCCCGTCATTGCCATTGTTGTAGTCGTCACAGTCAACCATCACAGAAGAAAGGTGGCAAGAGATGGGGAAGTGCAAGAAGGCTTTAGAAGGAAGGAGTTAAGTCCAGATATAGGGATTTAAGCAATTGAGTTAATAAGAATTTTATATTAAAATAGCAGTCCCAACCAATAAGAAATGACCACTTCTTTCTGCATTCGCTTAGTGCAAAAGTCCTTATGTATATGCTAACCAACCACCCTAATTGAGTGGAAAAGCAATTTGAGCAAGTTAAGGCCCAAATTTGGGCAAGGTGCAGCCACGCAGGTTCATGGAGGGGTTACTAGTTTGATATATTTTTCCCTTTTAGAAGTTTTCTTTGGTTTTCTAGCAATCTCACTCTAGTAAGTTCTTGTTTGAGAAGTGATAGGTGCATGAAAAAGTCGTGTATTTCTAGCCTAAGATAGTAAGATTTAGAAGCTATTTGATTCCGTAAAAATTCAACTTTTAGTAAGTCATAGTTTGAGTCTAAGCAGAAGTTGCTAAGGGATGCTGTCCAGCACATCAATATAAACTGATGTAATCTCGTTATTTTTAGAGTCGATTTTGAATAAAGTTTGTTTAAGCTGCTCCAATGCTGTTTTCACAGGTGTGACGTTTTTCGATTTATTGATGTGACTCAAACCCAAATTAGAGGTCCAAGTTGACAGATTGAGGACTCTACTTATGGACTGTGCAACTCAGTAGTTCATCTTTTTACCACTCTTCATTCTTTCTTTAGTTCTTACTTCTATGATCTATCTTAGACCCACTGCAATTGATATACACACTTTATACACCCATCCATTCCTTTCTACCCTACTTTTGTCTCTTTTTTTGATCGGTAAATCAAGTGTATTCATATAAAAGTAGAAATACAACAGTTTACAGGGACTTCCAAACTCCAATATTTTAACTGTTTTCTGTCCTCAAACAGCACCTAAAACCTCTCTGAGACCTTACTCGTACAGCCCCTAAATTCCTAACTTGAAAATCTTATTTATTGAAACCCTAGTGCTCTCTTTAGTTAACCTTACAGGTCAATCATAGAATTTGAAGAAACAAAGCCATCTCACTTCTGTCCTGCACCATGACAAAGGTCCAATTTATTGGGATGGCAGTTCTAATCAACAATCTACGACACTTAGTGAAGTCAAAACAATGAGGAAAAAAGATGCTGGATCTCCTATAAGGCTTTGAAAGACCATACCATGAATTCTTATACATAAAAATTAGCAATAAATGTTCCTGGAAACCAACAGGATTTTTGTTGCCAACCCCTAAATATTTGAGAGAAAGCATTCATAATGATGATGATGATGATGATGGTTAGGGCTGTTCACGGACCAAAATTTCCTTTTATAATTAAAAAGTGAATAAGACATTGAAACAATAAAATGGATGACCATGGGGACATTAAGAATAACAAGCTGAATATGCTCATATGGATAGCAAGGCAGAAATAGCAAAAAAATGTAACATGTACACGCACACTACTGAGTAAAATGTGGCTCCAGTGATGATGCCAGTTTGTGCAACTACTTAGACAGTGTTTGATGGTGTGGCCTCCAGAGATAATGACAGTTTGTGCAACTATTTAGATATCTCAGTTTTATGGAGGCACAAGATACCTACCCATTATTGTCACGGTCAAACATTTTAAATGCCATGGAAAAGCTTGACTCTGGGATGCTGAGTAGTGTAACAAAAAAGATGTACCTGTCACAAAGAAAAATGAACAGATTGCTTCAAGAGCCGTCTCAGTGAACCAACACTTAAAAATACGGAATTAAATATTAGATTCATCCAGAAGAATAATAATTATATCCTCTTTATTTGGAATTAAGAAGCAACCATTACGATGACAGATTGGAAACTCACTCTGCAAAAGATATGAGTCCATCATTATTAGTATCAAAAAGCATAAAAAAACTTGAAGGAGCACATTGTAACTCGCCAGGTTCCCGTTCCCCTCTCAGATGCCCCTCTCTAACGAGATTTGATTCAGATGGGGGAAACACAGGAACAACAGCCCGCATCAAGTCTTCTGGTGTCATAAGTACTTCTCCTCCCGGGGTTTGAAAAGATGCAAAGTACTCAAAAACCTGGAAGGGAACCATGGTGAAAGAATTTATTGATGAACATCATATGGTTGCCATACATAAAATTGTCACTTCCCAGTAACTGAAACCTTCACATATACTACATGTGAATTATGGATTCATCTTGACTGTGCCATGTACAGGTTGAAGCTCAAGGGATTCAATCCCTATGTACAAGGGTGATGTTGGTCTATTGATTAGTGATAAATAAGATCCATAAACAGATACTACAAATAACAATAACCAGAGAACCTACCACGAGTACCACCTCGGAAAATTGAAGCAAAACCAAGTGCAGACCCAATAAATCCTCAACGCATAAACTAAATTCAACATATCTTGGTAGAGATGAAAGAAAAAAAGGAAGAAAGAAAGAAAACAAACTACCAACACAATACAAAATGTAAATGCCGTTCACAATGTAGCATCAGCTATGGATTTTCCGAATAACAGTAGAATATTAGCACTTGACACACTGATAATAATAACAGAAATTATACTATTCTTGGACAATATAAAACACATCTGAACCAGTGTTTTAAAAGGCGTGCGAGGCTTATGTCTCTAGGTGAGCAACCTTAGAGGCTCAAATCACTTGGGGCTCAGGCCTCAAAGTGTGAGGCTCAAATGCGATGTGCACCTCACACCTTTGAGGTTCGCCTTATGTTTTTTTGATTACCTTATGTTGGAGGAATGTGTTGCATATTGTATCGTATACTATACCTTTGGGATTATAGACTATGATAGTATTATTGGTCTATTGTACTTAGTTATTGAGTATATAAGACAATGGATTAGAGAGAGTAAATTACTCTCTTCTTTCCCAATCTTCTCCTTCTCCAAACCCTAAATCTAGTCATCTTAAACCAACTTGGTATCAGAGCCACCAAATCCACCAAGGAGGTCACAGGCGAAAATTTTGAGCTCACCACAGCCTCGCTGACGTCAGCATGACGTCATCATCCGTACAAGTACTGTAACAACCCTAATGGATGTTGATGCCATGTGATAGATCATCATTTTTAGAATATTATGGTGATTTTTGTGTATTTTTTGGAGCTTGGAAATGGGTTTTTTCAGAAAATTTTTAATATTTTCGGAAAAAATTCAGTTGGAAAGATCCGCTTCGTGCGATTTGTGTGGGGTCTTTTGTGGAGCTTGGTTGGTATGTTTAGGTCCGTATGAAAATTTCGGAGCTGATGGAAGTGGTCTCACGTCGATCGGATAAGGATTGAAGCTTGTGCGAAGTTTTTTCTCCTCTATATATTCCGTGAACAGTATTTTTTGGGTTTTTTTGGCTTATTTTTTTATACAAACTGATTCCAATGCTACTGTTTGGAGTTGATATTGAGTGTTGAGTTGTTGGAATGTGACCTAAGTATTTGAGGAGGTGTTTGTGACCCCGTAGAGTGCTGGTTGGGTTGTGTAACCCTTGTTTGTGGTCGTTTGGTGGTCCGTGGAGACCCGAAGTGTTGTGATTAGGTCTGATTTGTGGAAATCAGTTTCTTGTGAAGCATAATGGAAGATTTTGAGGTTACTCAAACCCCTAGTATTCCTATGAGCAATGATGAACCCTTGAACCTAGGACATGGAGATGCCCCAAACCTTCAGATAACTACCGTAAAGCTGAATGGAAGTAATTTTCAGGCATGATCACGGTCGGCTAAGCTTTACATGAAGGGAAAATGGGCTAGTTGATAGGTGCTACCCCTATGCCTGACTCTTCTAATTCATCGTTTACGAAGTGGCATGCAGAGAATGCCACCATCATGTCTTGGCTCCTCCATTCCATGCAACCGAACATTAGCAATAGCTACTTGTTCCTCTCCACTGCTAAGTAGATTTGGGATGAAGTCGCTCAGACCTACTCAAAGGTGGGTGACGCAGCTAGAGCTTATGAACTACGCTAGAACATTTCTCAGTTAAGATAGGGTGATACACCGTTGTCCACATACTATTCTACTCTTCAGCGGTTGTGGGAAGAGTTGGATCATTATCATTCCTTCACTGCAAAGTGCAATGCAGAAACTATAGCTCACGGGAAGTTCATTGAGGAAGGATGAGTTTTTGAGCTATTGGCAGGACTAAACCCTGAGTATGAGCAAGTTCGAGTTCAGATTTTGGGTACAGAGCCACTACCTGCACTCACAGAGGTGTATGCATATTTACATAGGGAGGAGCTTCGCCGTAGTGCTATGCTTGAGCATCCTCCCCAGAAGAGATCTGCCCTCTCATCCATATCTCGGGGGGGGGAGCAGAGGCCTGGTTGTGGTACTCGTGGAGGTGGTCATTCTGGTGCTCCTAGAGATGATTGTGATAGGTTGAGGTATGAGCACTGTGATCGCACACGTCATATTAAAGACACATGTTGGGATCTTCATGGTCGCCCACAGCAGAGGGGTTCATCAGAAGGTGGCCGTGGGAGGGGGTGTTCAAGTGATAGAGGGAGCTCCAATGCTCATTCAATTGTTTCTACTTTTGATGCGCCTACTCTTACCACAACACGACCTTCAGACAACATGGGTTTTTCGCATGTAGAGATGGATCATCTCAGGCATCTTATGGCTCAGTTAGAGCCTTCCTCTGTCTCGTCACCCTCATTTTTTTATACAGGTACTTCAACCTTAGTCCTTATTGCCTCCATCTCCACACCCATTCGCTCTTGGATCATTGATTCGGGAGTGTCAGATCATATGACTGGTATGTTTTCTCTTTTTTCATCTTATCTTATCTGCTTTGGTAGAAACAAATTAAAATTGCCGATGACACGTTTTCTTCCATTGCTGGTAAAGGTCATATTCATGTTACTCCTTCTATGCCTTTGTCCTATGTTCTTCATGTTCCTAATTTCACTCTAAATCTCCTTTTGGTTATTCACATTACTAAATCTTTGAATTGTAGTGTTACCTTTTTTTCCCTCTCTCTGTGTTTTCCAGGACCTGGAGACGAGGAGGATGATTGGGACAAGCTATGAGGAAGGAGGATTGTATCTACTGGACCCTTTATCCCATGTTGCATCACCTATCTAGCAGATCTCATTTGGAGTTCGAAGTATCACTACTTAGGAGGAGTTGTTACAATGGCATCGTCGACTTGGCCACCCTTCTTTTTTGCTCATTAGACACTTATTTCATCAGTTGTTTATTTCTAGTTTTGCTAGTTCATTTTAGTGTGAAACTTGTGAATTAGCAAAACATTGTAGAACCTCTTACTCTTCTCATGGTAATAGATGCAATTCATCGTTTGCTGTTGTTCACTCTGATGTCTGGGGTCCTTTCCCAGTTGCTTCTTTATCTGGTTTTCGTTACTTTGTTAGTTTTGTGGATGACTTTTCCCGTTCAACATGGGTTTATCTTCTTAAGTCTAAAAGTGAGGTGCTCTGTTTTTAAGTCATTCCATGCTATGATTACTACTCAGTTTGATGCTAAACTAAAAGTTCTTAGATCTGATAACGAAGGTGAATATATGTCTGGAGACTTAGTCTCCTACTTTGATAAACATGGTATCATTCATCAAACCACTTGTCCTGGTACTCCTCAACAAAATGGGGTGGCTGAAAGGAAAAACCGTCACATGTTGAAAGTGACTAGATCGCTGTTATTTGCCATAGATGTTCCTAAGGTTTTCTAGTCTCATGCTCTTTTAACTGCTGTTTTTTTAATCAATCGTATGCTTTCTCGCATCTTAAATTTCTAGATACATGTTCAAGTACTGTCTCCTTTTGCTTGCTTGTTTCCTATTCCTCCAAAAGTCTTTAGTTGTGTATGCTTTCTTCATATTGCTCGTCTTGATTGTACGAAGTTGGACCTTAAGGCGCTCAAGTGTGTGTTCCTTCGGTATGCTTCGAGTCAGAAGGGATATAGGTGTTACCACCCTCCTTCCTGTTGAGTGTTTGTCTCTATGAATGTCACATTCTTTGAGTATACACCATTTTTCTTTAACATGAAGACTTCTCTTCAGGGGGAGAGTGGTCGTGAAGAGTTGTCTTCTGAGTTTCTAGCACTTCCCATTCCAGTTCACCTTCTACTAGTTGTAGTGATACAAGTGGTAGTGATAAATAGGGGGAGACTGCCCCCAGTTTCATCTTCTACTAGGGGTAGTGATGCATGTGGTAGTGATAAATAGGGGGAGGAGACTACCCCTGTTTTGAAGGTGTGTGAAAGAAGGAAGATCGGCAGTAGAGAAGGCCCTCATGTGCCCCTCCAAGAAACCTCCTCCGATCCACCAGTCGAAGGTAATATTCAGCTTTCTAGTCTTGAGACTGTTGATGATTCTAACATTCCTATTGCACTCAGGAAGGGTGTATGCTCTTGTACTCACCATCTTATCTCTAATTTTGTTTTGTATTTTGTTTTATCTCCTTCGTACAGTTCCTTTTCTTTGATCTTGTATTTTGTGTCTGTTCCTCGCAGTGTGACAAATGCACTATCTAAACCAGAGTGGTGAGAGGCAATGGAAGAGGAGATGCGGGCCCTTGAGAAGAATGATACTTAGGATGTTGTTGACCTTCCCAGAGGAAAGAGACCAGTGGGGTCTAAGTGGGTGTTCACAGTAAACTACCATTCAGATGATTCTATTGACAGACATAAAGCAAGACTTGTGGCGAAGGAATACACCCAAATACATGAGATCGACTACTAGGAGACTTTTGCCCCAGTAACCAAGATGAACTCTGTGAGAGTGTTGTTGTCGGTTGCAGCTATGAGCATGAATTTTACCCCGTTCTCACAAAGGTTTTATTGACTGAGAGTCGCCACCTATTCATTCTTAGGGATAAGTCATGGGTGTATGTTTGTTTTGGATAAGACAAATGGTCTGATCAGAGTTAAGGTAAGCGGTTCGATTAAACCCTAGGGAAGGTGTTAGGCACCCTAGGACCCCCGTTTATAACTGTTACCTACTCCCTAAACATAAGCCAAAGTTTAATCTCAAAGTTTAGTTAAAATGCCCAAGTGTTTAAAAGGGTGCTAATCCAAGAAATATAGAAAGCTAGATGACTAGAGTCGAATTCGAATTGGATTGCCTACGTACTCACAAAATGAGATCAGACCGAGCGTAGTTCTGGTGCATGGGCTCGTGTTGACGCTAAGGGGTGCTAAGGGGTAGTGTGCGTATGCATAGGGTGGTCAAGGGTCTAGCCTGGAGGGCTAGGGTTTAGTTGACCGGGGAGGTCAAGTGCACAAGGGTTGAGATCTAACCGTGGTTAGAGGGATGTGATTAGGGTTAGGGACTAACCCTAGTTAAGAAAAAGGCCTAAGGAGTCTTTTTGGGATTTTTGGATTTTTTACTATTTTTTGATATTTTATGTGGTTATTGATTCAGTTAACCATGGTTAACTAACCTATGGTTGAATTACCCATGGTTAAGGGCTAAAGGCTAGTTAGAGTTAATCTACTAAGTCCTTTTTGTCCTTTTGAGTTTTTCCATTTTTTTTGGATTTTTTTTTATGATTTTATGTGAATATACAAATGGGACAAGCTTAACTATGGTTCAGAGTTAACCGGGGTGGAACTAAACCCGGTTATAATCATGGTCTAAGTCCAAGCATGGGTCTGGCATGTGGCAAGGATCAATGGACCTTTGGTCGGGCCTGGGCCACGGACCAAGACTACTGTTTAAACAAAATAACAGAATGGCGGTAATTGGTTTACCGCTATTCTCAATACCGTTCATATTAGGAATGGCGGTGAATCAATTACCGCCACTCCTACTCTACAAAAACAGAAGCTTTACAGCCCGAAGGGGAGGTCAGGGGTGATGCCACATGGGCTTGTGGGCCCAAGGAGTAGTCCAGGCATTATTGCCACGTGTCCTGGGCCCAGTGTGGGCCCTGGACTTGGTCCAAAATAGGCCCACAAGGCCTCTGAAGTCACTGATGTAAAAACAAACAAAATGTCGGTAATGGAATTATCGACAATCTGCACAGTTTCTCTTTTTGCCCATTTTACCATGGTTAAGGTAATCCTACGAGCATGGAATACTCAGGGAAGATGGAGAAGGGTCTGAGGAGTCCAAAATAGGCCCTGGAATGGACCAGGCCTCACCATATGCGACCTATAAGCTCTGCAAAAGAAACAGTCCATAGTATCGGTAATTATTCTACCGACACTACTGGATTTTCTAGAAAACATAAATCCAACCACTAGGGCTTGTACCATTGTGCAACCAGGGCGTTCCTCATGACTTGAGGACCCCCCAGAAGCTTGTGGAGGGGGTAGGGGGACTGTGCACAATATGTGTGAGTGTGGGGATTCATGGGGGTTCCACTACCTATGGAGGAGGCGGGGAACCCCTCTTATGCTGCCGGAAACACTGAGCTATACCCTTGGAATGGACCAAGGGTTTACAAATGCTTAAAAAAAGGAGAACAGGGGGTAAAGAAGGTCCCTACCCTGCTAGACCGTCTGCAAGTGGTGGTGGAAGGTGGCTGTCTGCAGCGGAGCACTGCAAAAGGGGTTGGGGCTCCCAGATTTCGCAAGGTCTTCAGGGACTTAGGAAGGCTAAGGGCTTCGGAATTACTCAGGGGTTCCCTCTGGCAGTTCAAGCTTAGGTTTTACAAGGTGTGGCAATCGGATTTATAGGCATAGGGTTTTGGGGATATAGAGGTAATAAGGACGGTGGTGGATGGAAGTCTCAGGCCATGGAGTGGGATCTGAGGGGTGATCAGGCGCGTGGGGGGAAGTTTTGGAGGTCCAGGAAGCGTAGGTGGTGCAAGGGTGGCGTTGCAGACCTGCAAACATGCAAACTGGTAGTGGCGGTAATAGGTTTACCGCCATTACCAAATGCACAACAAACTGGATGTCGGTAGATGAACTACCAACACTCTAGAGAAAGTGAATTTTAAAGGGTCAGGCCCCTACTACTGGGTTCGACTATGGGTCTTGGGCCTATGTTTGGGCCTAGGCTTGCTGCCTATGGATTTTAGCCCTAAGGGCTTGGGTATTCCTAGGGCTCACTAGGGTTAGGCTAGGGCTACCTAGGTTTAGGTTTAGGTCTTTCTAGGGTTTAGGTTTAGGGTTACCTAGGGTTTTAACTAGGGTTTAGGTGAGGTTGACCTAGGGATAGACTGCACTAACCATAGTTAAACTAATTAACCATGGTTAAAAGGGGGTGTAAAAATGGGGTGCTAACAGCAGCCAATCAAGATTGGCCCCTGTTTTAGTTTGATGTGAAGAAGGCCTTCCTGCATGGCAACTTGGAGGAAGACGTGTATATGACACCTCCCCCTGACTTTATGTGTCCCTCTGCCAAGAGAAAAGTGTGCAAGCTAAAGAAGGCATTATATGGCCTGAAGCAATCCCCAAGAGCTTGGTTTGAGAAGTCTAGTACTACATTGTTGAAAAATGGCTACAAACAGAGTCAAGCAGACCACACATTATTTGTCAAGCATTCCCATCATAGAGTCACTATTCTTATTGTGTACGTGGACGACATTGTGGTGACTGGAAATGACTACGATAAAATGGGGAAGTTGAAGAGGAAGTTGGCAGTGAAGTTCGAAATTAAGGACTTGGGACGGTTGAATATTTTCTAGGAATTGAGGTTGCCAGATCCAAGGAGGGTATTTTTGTCTCATAGAGAAAGTATGTCCTTGACTTACTTTAGGATACTGGGATGATGGGGGGTAAACCTTGTGACACTCCAATCGATGTGAACCACAAACTTAGTGAAATAAGTGGTGAGCACCTAATGGATACAGGCAGATATCAGAGACTTGACTTACTTGAGGATACTGAGATGATGGAGTGTAAACCCTATGACACTCCAATCGATGTGAACCATAAGATTAGTGAAATCAATGGTGAGCACCTAATGGATACAGACAAATATCAGAGACTTGTGAGTAGACTAATCTATCTCTCATTGACCAGACCCGACATTGCATATATTTGCATATGTTGTCAGTGTCGTAAGTCAGTTTATGCATGCCCCGACCTCAGGACATCTAGAGGCAGTGTACAGGATTCTCAAGTACCTCAAGTCTACTCCTGGGAAACGTCTAATGTATTCTAAGCATGATAGCTTGCGGGTTGAGGCTTATACAGATTTAGCAGGCACCGTTACAGATAGATGCTCTACTTTCGGTTATTGTACTTTTGTAGGTGGAAACCTTGTGACTTTGTGAAGTAAGAAATAACCTGTGGTAGGTGGTAGCAAGATCGAGCGCGGAGGCAGAGTTTAGAGCGATGGCACATGGAGTCTGTAAACTTTTGTGGATTCGATTGCTCCTTTCAGAGATTGGTCTTCCAGTTCAAGGACCTATGAGCTTGTACTGCAATAACAAAGCGGCAATCAGTATAACTCACAACCCTATGCAACATGATCACATGAAGCATATTGGGTTTAATCAACATTTCATCAAAGAGAAGTTGAGATCGAGTAACATTTGCACTCCTTTTGTGAAGACAGGAGACCAACTGGTTGATGTCTTGACCAAAGGATTAGGGGGACCTCAATTTAGTAATATTGTTAGCAAGTTGAGCATGCATGATATCTTTGCACCAACTTGAGGGGGTATACTATACCTTTGGGTATACTATACCTTTAAGATTATAGACTATGATAATATTATTGGTCTATTGTACTTAATTATTGAGTATATAAGACAATGAATTAGGAAGAGTAAATAACTCTCTTCTTTCCCAATCTACTCCTTCTTTCTTTTCTCCTTTTCCAAACCATAATTCTCTCAAACCCTAAATCTAGCCATCTTCTTAGTAAACCAACTACATGTCCCTCATACATTACCAAAATAGGGTTCTAGCAGCAGTTGAGAGTTTTTTTTTTAAAATAAACTTAAAGTAACATTTCATTAAACATTATTTAGTGGTTTAGGAACCCTTTTGAATTTGTGTTTCATATTTAGGGTTTCCCTAGTAAACGTTGAAAGGATTTGGAGCCATTGGCCTACAATGTCTATGTTTCGCCACCTCTTTGCGACGATTGGATCGAAAATTCATCACATAAATTGATGACCCAACACAATTTGCTTTTCGATATGTATATGAACAGATAAGTAAACCAAAATTATTTTTTTGACTTATTTAACTTTTATATACATATCTTCTGTTATTTTTTTGAATCGTTATGCAATTTTCTCGTCTAATTAACTTTTATTTTAAAAAATGAGGAAGTGTGAGGCTTAACCCTCATGCATGTAAATCTCCTAACACCTTGCCTTGCCTCACACCTTCGTCCTTTAAAAGTTTGATTTAAACTTCACTTTGCTATAATTCTTAGAGTTGAAAAGTAAAATCCATTGTAGACACCATATTTTGCATGACTAAGGTTCTATTGGGCCAAATGGCCCAATAGCTCCAAGTCTTTTAAGATAAACACAATAAGTACGATCGGAACTCCGAGCATCCGTAGGCAAGACCCAAATCCAAATCTAGTTCCCCAAGCAGCCCAAGACTCGAGGAAGGAGGTGGGCATCTTACTTTTTTTCAACAAGCCCACTCTCGCCGTTTAAAAAGGTGAGAATCCTATTGTGAGTCAATCGCCATTTAAAAGGACAAAAACCTATTCCGAAAACAATTTGGTATTTCGGTGTTTAAAACGGCAAAATTATGTTACCCTAATTTCGAATTTGGTTCGCCTACCAACAACTCAACGCAACAACTCAGCGCAAGGTTTAAATGTGGAAATAAGCGCAGTTTCCCTGCTTTATATGGAAAAAATCCATTTTTTAATACATTCAATTATGCCTTAGCCAATCACCTCATGCTACCTCATTTAGGGTTTCTGGGATCTTTTTAGTCCCACATCAACCAAACGTTAAAACCCTCTGAGTTCTCCATTATAAAAGGCCTCCACACCCCACTCTTGAATACTCTTTGAACCTTGGGATCTTGGAAAACCCTTGGACTTTTGAAAGCTTTGGGCCTTTAGAACTCTTCAATTTTGAAAGCTTTGAAACCCTAGCATTTTGCAATCTTGGAGGAATTTACACACCTTTGCATCCATCCTTCTTATGGGATCCCTAGCCCTAGCTTTAGTTTGACCTTAATTGTAAAGTCCATATTTTGGTATTGGCTTATTCCGTTATCAAAACAATGTATCATGTGTCTTGTGTCCTTACCTACAAACATCCAAGACAAGTGCAAGTGAAGACCAAAGAAGATCAACTGAAGATATTCTGATCATCGCCTTTGTTTCACTCCATATGATGGTAAGTGACCTAGATACCTAGTATACCTTAGAAGGAATTGACATAGAATAATTGGTATACCTTAGGTGGCTAGTAACAATGATCGTTTGAGAGATTTCCAGTCTTTAGAGCTCAAATTAAGCAAAATTGGAGATGGGCGTTTGAACGGGCCTCTGGCCATTCGCAGTCATTCGAATGGACCATGAGGGTGTTTGAACGGATGTTCATAATTCAGAAAACAGTGGCCTCTCTGGCATTGCATCCACAGGCCGTTCGTAAGCCGTTTGCTGGCCGTTGGCCGTTCGAACGGACTGCACGAAAACAGACTCCTAAAGTGTTTCTAATTATGTTTTTGATATCCCTATATATTGGTTTGTTCCCCAGAACAAACCTAAGAGTTTTAGAGAGTTTTGAGAGAGTTTCTAAGAGATTATTAGGGTTTCCCAAACCCATTCTCTTCTCCTCTAATCCTAGAGATTGCAAGCCTTTGATTTCATTCTTGTTTGCTTGGATATTCCCATTGATAGGAATCCATCTAGAGTTTGATTTTAATCAACCATCAACCCCGTTCTGTTTAGAACAAATTGCCTGGTGTAATCCGGAGTCTTTGCGAAGGAAATCGATCTGAGGAGGATCGTGGTTGTGATATTTGGTCGGTAGAATCCACAGCCGTCATTGACAGAGATTGATCCGATGAGGATCGTGGTTGTTGTAGAGACACGAGAAGTACAAGCGGCTGCGGTTGATCACGGGACTTACGGGTAAGTGATGACTTATTGAGGCATAGAATACTAAGAACTGAAGGATCGTAGTGTCGAGTCCGAAGGAGTTAGGTTCGAGTTTTGTAAATTCTTGTTGACTTTGTCTTAGTGGATTCTCATTGCAACTTTGTCTTAGTGGATTCTCATTGCTAGACTAGGTCCCGTGGTTTTTCCCGAAAGGGTTTCCACGTAAAAATTGCTTGTGTTGTGGTTTGCTTGTTTCCCTTATTCCGCACTTTATGATCATTCTCCCTTAATTAATAATTTGATTGTGTAATCTTAAAAAGGGTAGATAGACTTTTAGGGAGACCTAACCACCCCCTTGGGTTTATGAATTCTCAACTCAAACATTGTTTTGGGGTTCACCGAATTTTTTCAACAATGAAATCCTAGATCCTTTAAACACCATGGAGACCATTACCTTGGGAGGAAGCTAGGAGCATTGTTTGTGAAGACTTTAAGGAACCAAGGATATATCGGGGGAACCCTAGTTTGGGAGGAGTTCGGATCCAATTTTTTTGTTCATCTTAGGTGCTTGGAGCGCGAGAATCATTGGAGAGCAATCAAAGAAAGATTTGTAACAAGGTTCGTTTTATCCCTAATTTCTAATTAGTTATTTTGAGTTCTTCTTCTATCCATCCAAGACTTTTTTTCCTTCACTTTTCAATATTAGTCTAGGGTTTCATCCAAACGGTTGTGAGAAATTTGAAACCCGGATAAAGGAAAGTGTTTGAAGAAAAATCTTCGATTTCTCTTTTCTTTATTGTCTTTTTTTATTCAAATTGTATTACTCTCTTCCAATCTCGAATAAAAAAATGAAGTAGAGAGGGAATCGTCTTGATTCGATCGAGGATAGGCTAATTCCAATCTCGAAGACTAAAAAGCTGAAATATATTTGGTGATATTTTTAAGAATAATTCATAAAAAAAAAAATTAGAATAATGGAGAAGAATTAAAAGGAAACCGTCATTCGACGGATGATTTGGAGTGCTTAACACCTCCCCAATTCATAACGGAACCCCCGAATCCCAACTTTTGGTTTTTGGACCGAGAGATCATTATTATTTGGTGACCAATCACACCAAAATTATTTGATTTGTGGCGACTCTAAAAATCTCATCTTCTCACTAGGGCAAATGTGTTAGTATGGGGGAGAGATCCACGGGCCAGCTAATCGCACATCCATAGCATCAGAGGACTGGCAACACAATATGGCCTAGGGAAGTAAGAACCACATGGCAACAGTATGTTATAAAACCTACATGAGTTCCTTAGCTTCTTTACGGCCAAAGTGCCACTTAGAGGCAAATCTATCTCTCTACTTAAATGACCAAATTCCTCTAGATGTATATCCTCATTTGTGAGAATTAACACAAGGGAGCACTTGCTCATCAGGATCACTAAATCCTGAAAACATCTTCATTTGTACTGTTATCCCCAGTGTAAATTAGATCAAAACTCTGGTATCATCTTTTATGTAGTGTATGCATGTGCTTGATCAACAGAGTACACTGTAGAAACAAGTTCTGAAACGGACCACATTATTATAAAATTTCTAGCTTAATGATGTAGAGCCAGATATTCGATCCATTTTTTCAAAAGTTTCAGTGAAAACATCCATCCATAACAGTGCAAGAAAAACTTGGGAACAGCTTGGGATGGCTAACACCGGAGATCTCATTAAGAGAATAGGCATGCAGGAGTGCTCCCAGTTATTTCTAGACAGAAAGCATTAAAACTGACATCACTGATCACACTCTACCGAAAGCATGCTATTCCAAGCTTTATACTCAACTTTCTACGTAAGGGAGAAATGGAAAGTTGTTCAAAATTTATATGTGATGAGAGACATGACCCTATCTCACAGTTTAACTCCTTCTCAGCCCACCTTGGACTTGGAGTTAGAATACACATAGGAGTTTGGACGAGGAAGCTTTGTGACAGCATCACTGTTTATAGTACTTTGACCACTAAGCCTCTGATTCATCCAAAGACTAATAAAAAGGACTCGGTTGACTATTGATGCCAATTTACCCTTGTCACCTTACATATTATTCAGCCACTGTTCCTTGACATCCTCATTTATCATTAAGGTGGAAAATATATTTAAGACAAAGAAAGAAGCGAAAGATCACTTCAAATATAAATAGTCCATACCAGTGAAAACATCAAGAGGTTTTTTTTAACAAATATCGTGAGAAGTAGTAAGTATTGTGCAATGGCTAGTTGCTTCCATTTAGATAATTACTTATAAATTTATAATATCATAAAGCAATTTACTTATTTAGATGCAAATATTATTCAAATATCAAAGTAACAGAGTTCATTAAATAAAAAATTAAGTACATGGAAACTATATGCGACTTCTATAGGCTTGTAGGATTAATTAATGGAAGACACTGCACATGTCCATGATAGTGTTATTGACATAAAGTCATGAAGTTGAATACCTTTTCGGGAGGACTTCTCAATCTTATTCGTTTTTCATAGTTAAAGAAAACCTTTCTCCTATATGCATCTGCAACAACAAACAACCAGCAACTATAAATATTGTATTGCGATGTGAATAGACAAATTAAAGAATGTATTGTACATCAACCATTATTACATACCTGTCAATATTGGCTGAATCATACATAAGTAAACACCAGTCACAATATTCACCAAATTTTTGAAAAATCCGCGAATTATTCGCAAATTTAGGTGTGCCAAATTATTCAAAAAATTAAAGTTTGCCGAATTATTCGCGAATTTCCCGAATTATTCTTGAATCTTCCGAATTATTCTCAAATAATTCGTTTTGTTCGATAAATACCGCTTATTTTTTATATTATATAATCAAATTGTTAGATATTTTTAGAATTATTAAAAAAAAATATTTTCCCAAAATTTTCCAAACTAGGCCGTTGCCAAATTATTTCCGAACCCCGACTTTGTCACTATGGTAAACACAACATTTTAAATATTGCTAAAATCTGTGAACTATTGACCCAATATTTTAGCAGTTCCAGTGGGAAACATTTCACATTTTAAAAGGACATCATCAATCGCTATATTCGATTTCCGGCATATCATTCGAAAGGATATCATTAGCATACAAAGTTCAGCATTTTCTTTTCATAGAGTCACGAATTTTGTGAAATAAATCTGGATTTTTATTGACTTTTTTAAAAATCAAATTTAGCTAATATATGAAATATATTTTTTTGTAATATTTTATAATTAGAAATCTTTTTTTTTTCAATCATTTCCGGATCTATTTCCCAAATTTTCCGATTTTTTTCCAATTGTCCCTAGCCAAATAATTCCCACTCTGATTTGGTGACTATGATCATTAATCATTGCAATCTGCACAAGATCTAAGAAGGCATCGGGCCCAAGTCAAGATGTATAGATGTGACTACTAATCTTCCTCATAAGCTAAACATCACTCAAGCGTATCATTTGAATCATACATTGACAAACATTTATATCTTAACCTAACAGAACATTGCTCAGGGTATGAATTACAATATACATCAATCGACATTTATAGCCTACACATTCAAATCCAAAAATGAAAATTGAATCTTCATCTTCATTAAATAATTTCCGATTATTAAATTGAAACGCGCATGAATCAGCAATCACAATCCAAGATTTAAATTCATAAAATTTAAATTAAAAAATGAATAAATGAAAGAATACCTCCAAAGAGGAATCTATGTTTCTTTTCGATTGGTGCGTCGTTAAAGGTGGAATTCGGCAGCTGATCTTCCGATGTCGTCGCCGTCTGACAATCGGCGAAAGAGAAAGAGGAATTCGTAGAAGAAGAAGAAGAAGACCAATACCAAAACCCTAGACTAGAACCCACGAGAATCCCAGAAACCGATCTCAGAAACAATCCGAAAACAGATTCCTTCCTCTTATCATCGTTAAAGCTGGAAGAAGAAGCGGCTTCAGCTTGGTTGAAGAACGGGCGAACGTTCTGCCGTTGGATTCCGGCAACTCGACAGATCGACGGTGAGGATCTTCTCAGAGATGCGAAGGAATGCATGGTTTGATTCGGTTCTAACAGAGGAGGAAAATAGCAAAGAGAGATTGTTGGGAGAAAAGGGAGAAGTGAGAAGGAAGGAAGGAAGGAAGGAAAGAATTAGTGATTGTATGTCGGTTTGGATTTTGGAAAAAACGGGGGACCCAGAACCAGATTTGGACGTTTTATTTCGTTAATACGTACCTGGTACCTGGTACTTTGTAGGTTGTTTTGCTTCGTCTTTTCCGATTTTCCTGTGTGCACAAGGGGATGGGTCAACATCTAAACCCCGCCCCATCAATACACCTGAATCCGGATTCCGGACAGTGTTTTCACGGGTTAGGGTTCTAAGTTACTAAATTTGCGTATGTTTTGAATTAAAATAGGAGAAAACAAATGAATTCCACGAAAAATTTCATTTTCCAAGTATACTTTTTTTTAGGACAAATGGCATTTTTCATAAAATTCATTTGTTTTTCTATATTTTACTTCAAAACAAATGGAGCATTATACACGAATAATACTTATAACGAATCATACGTATAATTCATCCATATTAATCAAAGCTAAGTAAATATTTGTGAATTTTTTAAGTAAGACGAATTATACGCGAATCGTTCACGACTTATTTGCGAATAATATATATATATATATATATACCCGTAAGATAAATCTTAAATCATCTTTCTTCCTTTTTACATGCGCATGTAACTCTCTTTCTTTTTCTCAATTTCTAACCTTAATCTCTATCTCATTTGCTACAATATCACTAATAGTCGTCAGCTACCAGTCATGAAGCACTCATTAGTCATTACTTAGTCCCTTCATTTTTTCTCGATCTCTTTCCCTCCCTAAATCTCAAACCCTAACTATTTCACAATTGTCACTTGTCATAATGGCACAGTCAACCGCCAGTAGTTGAGGACCAAGTATCCGACTTTATAATATTGTCAACACTAATAATTATCACTCTCCCTTCCAAGAGCGACTCTTTCTCTTTCTCTCTTAATCTCCCATCTCCCTTCCAAGTTCGACTCTCTCTCTCTCTCTAATTCTCCAATTGCACTTTTTATTTTCATTTTCTGTAATTTGAGTTAAAGATTTAATCTTCGAAATTTTATATATGTAATTGTATATATTTAGACAAAATTTTCAACAAATTATTGAGTATTGACCCAAATTATACTCGAATTAATTTTGTATCGTACTTTTGACGTCCTGCGTTTTTTCGCAGAATTTTTAATTGAACTATTGAATACAAATTTCGAATTATACTCGAATAATTTCCGTACCGAATTTTTACCGTACCCCGAATTGCTAACTATGGTTAGGGTTCACATGTTCGACCAATGATCGGGTTGAATTTCCTAACCCTATCGTTTCATAATACTTGGATAATTTATTAGATTCTGGGTTTCAATACCCGAAAATAGGAGTGTCAATCCGCCCTTTGATGAGGGGCTGGCCCGATTATTTGAAGCCCAAAAAATAAAGAATTTTTTTTCCTTACTTGGGGCATAATTCTGAAAAGTCCACTTATTTGAGGACCGGTTTAATAAGCGTTTACCTCGGCTTGATCCTTCATTCTATATGTTATACCATTATATAATATAATAACTTAAGACTTATAATTACCTAATAGGCTAAGCCTTATGTATTATAACATGTTTTTTTTATACAACAATACTAATACTAATAATTGGGGTGTGCTAATACTAACAATTTAACTGTACTAAAACTTCGTCATGTTGTTCTTTGAATTGTATTGTCAGCCTGAATAAAGGAGGAGATTTGTATGTTAGGTTGACGATAAATATAGAAAAATTAATGATATAACATTTTTTGTTCTTTTGGCCCTGACCCTTGAGGGTAGGGCTTGGACCTAGCTAGTTCAAGCAGTCAGAAGGGTAGGGCCAGGCTAGAGCCTTACCACGATGAATGAGGACCAAGCCTAAAAAGACCTAGGCCTGCCCTTTGACAGCCCAACCTGGAAGAGTCCAAGGAGCTTGGAATTCTTGTGCACATGGGTCTTTTCATATCGCCTGCAAGGTGTCACTCCCACTCCAAAACCTCCATTTGATGATTCAAGGGATGCATCATTCTCTGAATCTCGATCCATAAAGTAGTGGGCACACGTTTGATCCTAACTCCACATTGGAGTTGTGACTCTATTTCTTAAGGGGTTGCTTGATTTGAATTTTTTATTGATTTAATAAACTAAATTCGATTTTAGAATCATGTTTGGTTCTCCTATAAAAATGATTTTATTAAAAATATATTTCTCAAAATTACATTATTTCAAATCGGGAGAAGAAGTAATTTTGAGAGGGAAAATTGGATTTTGATTTTTTTCACTACCCAGTAAAAGACAGCTACCACGGTTCTTAATGACAACTAAATGAAATCATATGATCATATAAATTCATTTGAATGTTATTCATGTTATTTAAATACAACTGAACATGTTAACATGTTTGTTTTTTGTTTTTTTGTAATTTTTTTTACGAGATATCACTTAACCAAACTACAAAGAAGAACAAAAGCTCGAGATAAATGTCTTACGTAAAACAGCCCATAGAGCTCAAAACTAAAGCCTTTGCAGCAAGATTATGAGCAAAACCATCATGCTGCCGGGGAATATGTTGCACCTTACAATGCTCAAAGAGCGATAAATTGAGGTGAATGTCTTTCACAATGGGACCGATATTCTCCGCACGCTCTGAGGAAAACGAGGAGGAGAGCTGGTCCACCTAAATACTTGCATCAGTGAGGAAGCGAACCGCTGTCCAATTCCGGGCCAGAGCCAACTTGGTGGCTGCCCTCAAAGCTAAAGCTTCCGCCACCAATGGAAAACCCCCCAACAGACCCTGAATCTGCCCACAAAGAATCTCACCACTAGGAGCCCGCACCACAACCCCCACCCCAGCCGTTGCTCCATTCCATTTCGAAGCTCCATCAGAAGCATTATCAATCCAAGGTTGGGAAACATCACCCAATACCCTCATTATCAGCATTATCATAATAAAAAATTATTCTAAACATGTGTGCATGTAGTATGGGTTTTATGCAAATATATATAAGTAGAATAAAAGATAATTATGTAAGGCCATTTAATAAACAATACGTGCTTCTGTATGTAGAGGGGTGTTTTGATCTTTGAAGAAATGAGGTTTACTGCAACCTCAATCTAGCCTAAATCTGATATCCAGACCGTTCTAAATTGAGTTATTTTTTTTTTGGGAGAAATGATTCAGAGAACACAAGAAAGAAAAGGGGAAAAAGAAGGAAATGATTCAGAGAACACAAAAAAGAAAAGGGGAAAAAGAAGGAAATGATTCAGAGGGAGAGAAGAAAGAACGATGAAGAAAAGTAGTGACAGAATGTTTTTCTTGATGAATCATTTACTTTCTCTCTCTGTAAATTCCGTTTGGAAAATCTGGTTGTTTTTGGAAAATCTTCTGGGAACTCGAGGAAAGTCTCCCTCTCAACAAGGAGGGGTCACCTCTATTTATAGGTGATTATCAAAATTGTAACTAACTTGTACAGCTGTCATAACCGTTTTTGTAACTGACTTTTAGAGAGAAAATATTGGATTCCATCAAGATAAAGGCGTTTTGTCACCATACCTCCTTTAAGCTTTTATGACCAAAGCTTTCAGGTATTTTCTTCAAAGGTTAAAAGCGGTATTCACAATATCCATCTTTTAACAAATTCTATCTAAGCCCTCCAAACCACAACTCATCATCCTCCCCCAAAAACAAATGGTAACTACATCGTGAAAGCGGGTCATACGCTTTCATGGTGTACTGTCCTACTGAGGTAATATATTAGTGTTCAGACAGCAACACTCCTCTAGAGTAATAAATAATGATGATAATAATCATCTAATAATCATCTCAAGTCCAATAGGGAAATCGTAGGTGTTGGACGAAGACACCCTTCCCGTGATTTAGGTCCAATAGGGAAATCATAGGTGTTGGACGAAGACACCCTTCCTGTAGCTCAGGTCCAATAGGGAAATCATAGGTGTTGGACGAAGACACCCTTCCCGTCAGGCCTTAAGAGAAACTGAGGAAAAATCCATCATCAATGCTTTCTCCCTGACTGTCAGCCCAGGAAGTAATCCATGCTCCACTGGAATAGGTAATGAGGGGAAACAGCCACACTCATTCCCACGGGTGTAGAGGGGTTAAAAGCCAGAGCGAGGCACTGAAGCCATATAGAATATCCGAAGGCGTTGAAGCCTGAAATAGCATCCAAAGGTGTTAGAGCTTGAAACAATATCCAAAGGCGTTAGAGCCTGAAATGATATCCGAAGGCGTTAGAGCCTGAAACAATATCCAAAGGCGTTAGAGCTTGAATATGTGTCAATAGCGTGAAAGGCGCAATAGTTTCAACTTTCATCAGTGACACAAGGATAAAATTGTCATTAATGAGCAAAAAATCCTTTTTTATGAACTAAAAGCATAAGAGCTTAAAATCATTGATCATCAATGACCAGAATCATCATTATCAGATAAACATGGAATTCCGTTAACCAATTCTCAAAAAGGATTTTAGAACGTCCTTTGAGCCACGTGTCATTATTTTATTGAATTATGAACAACGTTCTTAAATTCAAAATTTCACAAGTCAAGCTTTTCAATAACCATCATCAACACTGTATAAATCAAACAAGATTATTTACATAGAATTGTTTTTCTATAGAGAATCAATTTTGTATAAACCAAACAAGATTATTTACACAGAATTGTTTTTCTATAGAGAATCAATTTTGTCATTCAATTCATTTGTACCAAACATGATTATTTGCAACAACATTTGTAAGACAAATAATTTATGCACAATTAGTTCTCATCACATTAGTACAGGCCAAAACTATTCAATCCAAAAGGGCCTAACTATAAGATAGATTTGGTTTTTAGTTTTAAAAAAATGATAACAATAATTATAAAAAAAAAAAAAGTAAAGAAAAACCGATAGATGAAGGTACATAGATAATAATCCACACTATGGCTTAATTAACTGACCTCGCCGATTGTCTCAACCTAATGTCATTTCTTTCCCTCGTGGTATCATGTGTTTTTTTTTTTTATAAACGTGCACTACAACAAAAATGGTTTTTACTGACGGCTTGAAACCGTGGGTAATATGCATATTTCTGTTGGTATAGGAAATACCGACGGAATTCTAACCGTCGGTATGTCGTCGGTGATAAAGGCGTCAGTAAAACTTATAGTAACGGCTAAAATCAACCGTGGCAGCTAGCGACGGATATAAAACCATCGGTATACCTCATATTTCCCCGTATGTATAGAAGACCTCTACCGACGGTTTTTGAATTTTCTGACTGTTTATTATCAAATACCAATGGTATAAAACCGTCATAAAATACTAAATACTGATGGATACTATCCTGTCGGAAATAATTCGAGAATACCAACGACCATCTCTCCATCGGTATAACTTTATATACACCGACGGTTTAGTTACCATGTCTGTTTCCGACAGAACCAAATCGGCGGTAAATTGAATTTCATTTTTTTAATATCAGTACCGATGGTTTTATTACAGTCGCTACTTCCTATTCGAAAAAAAAAAAAAACAATACCTGTAAAATGTCAGTACCCTATTAACCTGTAACCCTGTAACCTGTCACCTGTGGTTCAAACAAAATCTTATATACATGCATTGATAATAAAAACAATCCACAACGTATATAAATCATAAACAAATACTAATTTCCCATCCACGACTAATAATATCACACAAATATCCTATCCATGGCAAAAAGAAACAAAGTGATCGTCTCAAATAGTAAAATCATAGACATATCCCATCCACGAGGGCGATGGGCCAAAAAATACATGTTCCCCAAAAAATATAGAGCCATGTCGCAAGGTCATAAATGCTGGGTATCCTCCAGTGGCAGAGTAGAGTATGTATCAAAAGATGAATAGTTGGGCATATTGTTCACCTCCCGCCCAAAACTATTCATATAACCTTCCATTCTGGACACGGTGCCTTGCAGGGCGGAAATCAAAGCGCCCTGTGACTGTATCATAGCCACGAGCTCCGCCTGACGAGTTTCGACTGCAGTTTCTCGAGCCTGGGCTTCGTGACACAACCTTTGCAACTACTCAGTCTTTGTAGCAGCTCCTGCCACATGCATGTCAGTAGGCGTGACCCCGTGCACGTATGTACGGACACGCCCATAAGTATCTGTGCCCATGACCTGTGTAAATATCTCATTTCGGGTGGTGCTGCTGGCACTGCCCTCGGGGCACTGGGAGGCGAGCTCATCCATCTGAAATTTGATGCAATACAAACACTGATAATATATAGAGTTTATAGGCGTACATGTAAGCATGTAAATTTTATTTGAAGAATGCTATAAGAGAATCTTACGGGAACACATTAAATATGAAAATTTAATTATTGCAAACATTAATACCAAAAAAAAAAAAAAAAAAACTATAATTGTAAATAACATAAAAGTCAAATATTAAATTTTGAACAAATGTTTGGGATAACACATGCACTACTAACAATCTGACTGTCGTTGCCATATAGAGCAATTGTCAAGTCTTTGATCCAACTGTCTGGTACCATCCTCGCCCCAATAGCTTCTATATCTCCCAGTCCCTCATACTGTAGGAATGGGGTGAATAATAGTAGTGAGGGATGCTCCGGTGATTTTCATGTTTCTATTCTGGATATGTCGTCTATAGTGGTAGACCAACTAAACCTGCAGATGGAAAACTAAGTAGACAAATAGGTCTGGAGGACAATGAGCCCTTCGGTGTTCTCCCTGTCGACCGGTCCAGATCTTCATCTGGGTCCCTAAATCCAACAAAAAGGTGACTAGATCAGGGGCAAGGTGACGGTCATGGGGTTTCCCATATATTTTGTATGGGTTAAGACAAAACTGATAAAATATCAGTTGGTTGGTGGGCATGCAGTTACAATGGTCCAATAGGTTTGTTACATAGAGCAATAAAATATCCTAAGGTTATCATTAAATTTGATTGGATTTTCTCCAAAGATCTCTAGACCTCCCTCCTTACTAGGAGCATGACTTTATAATCAATTTGAAAATACCATTACATTGCGCTTTACACAAAGTAAACTAATTGACCAAAAGTTGGCAAAAGCTACTGTTGTTCTATCCATTGTTCACCATTTCTATATATGTTAGTTGCTGTAAGCTAAGAAGACGCAAAGATACTTTGCTTGATCTTGTGTTTTTTGTATTTTCCTATGGCTGTTCTTGTTTTTTTGTATTTTCTGTCTTCCCCTCTCTCCTGGGTTCATGTGCTCGTGAACTTTTTTGCTTCTCTGGTAGTTTCCTTCCTATTTTAACATACTTGCTTGATTACCGATCCCAAAAAAAAACAAGGATTAACAAAAGCGATATAGGCTGGAGGTCAAGATTGTCATGCACCATGTAATGCTAAACCAAGTATCCCACATTCACATGCAAAACTACAGAACCTGTCACAGCCTTATGCGAAAAATGATGAAAAAATACTACTAAGATTCAAAGTAAATATAATTGCTCAGTTGAATCTGCAGGAGCTGCAATTTAACACAACTAGAGTAAGGTAGTTGTATCCTTCAGATGATGTGGGATTTTATAATGTTGATAAAGATAAAGTTCTATAAACATAAGCACTGTAATATTTTTATAAAGTTGCAATATTGGTACATGTAGAATGAGTACAATACTTGCTGCAAGAACCAAGAAGAAAGTGGGAATTACTCATCCTGCAAAATTATACCATCATTATGTTGCAGATGTTAATTTAAGTCACATACTAATATTATAATTAGCGTTCTTTGTATGCAAGGTTTATACCAGACAGTTATCATTATTTACCAATCAAAGTTAATTTCATTGATGAAAGATATGGGATTTACTGCTCGTAATAATAAGAAACCTCTGGACAATTAATAAGAAGACAAATATCAGTTCAAATGCCATATCATTCTTTCAATTATCATTGTGACAATTATATCTTATGTTTGTGGATGGCCATACAAGAAACAAGGCAACTCTATTTAAGACTAAACTGTTTTAGCCCCATTGACAGCCCTAGAGCCCAGAAACTCTATTAAATGTAGTATGGGCTGTCTACCTTGTCTGTCTCGCATGCCATGCTCCCCATGCCAGCCATATCCATCCCCACCTCAATCCTCATTTTTTTTTTTTTTTGTTGAGGGTATCATTTATCTATGGTTAGAACAATGGTTTGAAGTTAGCTTGGGAGATTGGAGCTCTTATGGACTCGTCACCCTGGGGATTGGATCCTCAGACCTCCCTTAACAGCCATATATACCCCACCACTGGCGCGAGAGGCGGGGTGTACCTCAATCCTCACTTATCTACAATAATCCTATTTTTTTTCCATCTACATAGTAGCTATTGTTGTTTCTGTCCTTCAAAATGGATTTTTATTAAATGTTCGCATACAGGTTTTGATCGAGCACAAAATCGATTATGAGATTTAAGAATTAGGGAAATGAATTTTAAAAAATTAGAGAATCACCAAAATTATTCCCGCCCTAACTTCCCTAGCATTAGCATTAATAGTTACAAAGATGGGTTAGAGAAGCAAAGGCCAAAGCTTTAGACATACTCTTCCTAATTAGCCCTTTAAATAGAAGTCTTATAGAACTTTCATGTTTTATTGGCCTAGGAAGATCGTGGTATGACACTTATCTGAGGTGAACAAGATCACTGTGCGAAGGGGTGTAAGCAAATGGGCTGCTTCTTGGCGATGGTTCGATCGAAGTCGTCACTAGTGGTTGAACATTCAAACCGTTTATGTTTTACCTACAATGTTCAAAATATTTTCTAATCCATCCATTAGAAGATGTTGGGCAGCCTCACCATAAGTGTAGAGGGAAAACAGTGTCAAAACAGAAAATAAATTAATAGGAACACAATTCTCCATAAAAAGCACAACCATCTAATAATATACCCATTGCTGGAAAAAAATTAGTGGTTAAATGCTGCAAAACTCATACCATCGCCGCTGCCGACGTTGCATCTACAGGAGTCCCATCCCGTTTCGTATGCATGGCTCAGAAAAATTGTATCTTGTTGGGCTCCTGTCTGTCGGGATGCACCCGTTGCTATCGACGTGAACAATTTACAGTCAAAAGTTATTGTTCTGGGTGCACATAGACTAAGACATTCTTTAAACAAATTTCAAACCATCTAATTTAAGATAAAACATTAAGAAAATCACATGTGTAGGTGCATGGTCACAATTGATCTGAAATGTATGTATCTTCTTATTTGCTCAAAGCATAATTGAATTTGATAGCATGAAATAAATCTGAATTAATTCCAGTTGTATAATTTTTAGGGTCGACTAGTTAATGGACATGACATAGTCGAGTGAAAAGGTGCAAGACAACAGGACCGGCAATCCTCTGAGGAAGAAGAAAATGAGGCGTTTGTTCTGATAAAATGGAGAGGATTGTTCATTCCAAACAGTAAGGGTACACTCTTTCACAAAGACTATAAAAGTATGGCTTTGGAATTTGTTTTACACATGATCTGAAAAATACGGTGCAAGCCAAAAAAAACCCATAAATTATATAGATCATCAGAACATGTGCATGGACATAAACATTAAAAAAATGTTAATTGAAGATATTGGAATTGTACATTATTAAATATGTACCTGCTCCATGCGGTATTGACTGTATGGCTTCGTCCTAGCTGTGTGGGACATTGTTAGCTTGGCCCGGTTTGCCTTATTCCGGACCGCAAATACCTATATTACAGTGTCAATTATGACCGTCATGGGTACACTTTATTTTAACTAAATAATAAACTGGCATGAGTAGCCATTTTAAATAAATAATAAACCGGCATGTGACGTTCAATTTCATACATTTGCTTCCGATGTATGTAGATAATCTACGTAATGCCTCCACTCGGCGGGATCAACTCGATAGTCGTGAAGCTTGTACTGCTCATGTAGTGGCATATCCGGATCAAAAAATGTGTCTTTAAGTTCATTTCTCCACCCCCTCCAAAGAGTACCCATTTTGGAGAGCACCCACTTCTTCACCTTCGGACCCTCAATTTTAAATTTTGCCTTCAAAAATCCAAATGTAAAACAATCAACCCACAATAATTTAAGTAGAACATGCAAACAAATATGAACTAAAATTGCATGATCTGAAGTAATTGATTTCTTACACTAACGGTCTCGAAGAGCATTGTCTTCCGCTCCATTGGGACTTTTCTCCAATCTTTCACCGAGATGGGGAGTAAATTGGGGTCCCTGACCAATAAGCCAATGAAGCGTGCTAAAGGGCACTCCTCGTCGCTGCAGGGCTGGCCTAGGGGATTAGCCTCCACATTCATAGGTTGTGTGGCCTCCTGCACTTTCTTGAGCTTATTTGGACCTCGTCTCTTGGGAGCTATAGTAATAGGCGTTATTGTTAAAATAAATTATTAATCGAATACAATTAGAATATCTGTTGTGATAATTCAAACTAGCCTATGACATACCAGTAGAGGATGATGGAGCAGGATTTGGGTGCTGAGACGTCATGATAAGAGCCTGCAAACATTCAAATTTCTAAGTCAGTAGCCATTACACAATTTCATATGAGGGAGTTTTTCCAGTTGTTGCTAAAAGGACGATGCATCTTTGTTGCTAAAAGGAAGATGCATCTTAAGGTAGCAAAATAACAACTGAGATAATTCTTCTTGAAGCAACAACATTCAAACTAACTCTTAATTAGACATAGCTGAGGGTATCATAATGGTACAACATAAGAAGCACAACAATCAAGAAATAGGCAACAAGATTCAATTTTATTGAAGCAAACCAAATGCTAGTTTTTAGGATACCAAATGACTCCCAACCTGATTTACAAATACTTGTCTCACAAATTCGTGATGTTCACAGGTACAGTACAATTGATATGAAAATATAGCAAGGAACTAGAAAAACTTCAACTGATTAATTGAAAAAGCATAATGATGGGCATGTAATTAAAGAACTTTCTTGGACCATTTCTTAAGCAACCCTCAATTTTACATTTTGCAGATTGTGAACTCTAGAATATAAAAGTTTTTTCCAACAAATAAAAGAAACAATGAAGCTGCAATACTTCCATAGTGTCAAAGATATAACAATTAGGCACGACCGTTCTTCAATGCCATTTGTTAATGCATAAAGCAGATGGATACAGTTAAACCATAAGCCGATTTATACGCAAGACATAACTGGTTAACTCATAGGTTGATAAATGTAGCCGAATCTCACTAGAAGTGAATCGGCCTTGAAAACCCAAGGTTCTTGAACCGGTCACGCAATGATTCTTGATCCGGAAATATAAGGTTCAATGCATGCATGTATATGGACTTAAACCAAATGAAAATTTCAACAATCATAAAGATGACCATAAATTAATACTACTATCAATCTCTATTTCATGGGCTTCAATTTCTTGATAAGGAACCTGGTATCAGATAACCCAGGAGGTTGTATCTTGGGCCATGCTCCAGGATTTGGGAAGTGTATGTCTATTGTCAAAAGCTTTGTTCAGAGTTTTGTAGCCAAATATCCCAATGACAGACCATTGGTTGTGCTGCCAAAAGGAATCCCATCTACATGGAGAAAGCTTATGACCATAAACGTCATTTTCCCAGTCCTGGAGCATGGACCAGGACACAACCTCTTGGGTTATCTAATACCGGGATCCTTATCAACAAATTGAAGTCCTCTATTAGGGCTGGATGACTTCACTGTATGTTCAAACAACCCTGTTGATTTTATACTACATACACCAACCTCATAGGAAAGTCTAAAATTACAAGGTTGTCAATTCCATGCCTACTGACTACTTGTGAAAATGCCGCACAGCCATCAGACCAAAAAATACCATATGACTTACACTATGTCAATCATCCATCCATAAATAGAAAATAGGAGACAAAGAAAGTCCAAATCTTGGTTCAGGTGTGTTGCTACATTTACATTTATATATTCTACAACATTTAATCATCAGATTCAGAAGATGCGAGCTCAGAAGCCTCCTCTTCATCCTCAATTGTTGGTTGGGTGACTAGCATAGGTATATTAATAGTTATTGCAGGTACATTTGGCCGGACTTCAAACATATCGACGTCTCCATCAGTCACTTCCAAACATTCAGTGTTGTTTGCAACAATTTCGGGGCTTGTCTCTCCAATGTCTACAGTCCCACCATCTTGCATGTCAAATAAATCCCTAGGCTTTATCCTAATAGCAACATGCCAATCCTTTTCACTGGAATCTTCCACATAGAATACTTTCATTGCTTGAGAAGCGAGCACATAGGCATCTTCGGTGTGTAATATTTGTTTCAAATTTACAAGCGTGAACTGAAGATCATCTTGCTTGATACCCCTACTATCAATCCAATCATATTTGAATAAGAAAACCCTCCTAGCTTCATAATAGTCTAGTTCAATGACTTCTTGTAGGACTCCATAATAAGTAATGTCGCTTGTAATCGGAGACTTGTCCTTCACATATTCGAAATTTGTCATTGTTGCAGTAAGGAAGACTCCACTATTTTGAGTTTTCCTTTTACGATCAATGTCGTTTGTACGAAATTGAAAGCCATTGATGCCAAACCTCTTGAATTGTCTTGCAATATTGGATGGACCACGGGCCAGCCATTTCACATCATTACTGACGTGAGCCTCCAATCCTTGACACAATGACTCGGCCTATTATATAGTCATAAATGTCATTACACGCAGTAAAACTTTTAGAATACTTGCAAATACCTTTTTAATCCGTACAACTTACATTTGCAGCAAACCATGCAGGAAATTCACTGTTGTGAATCCATTCTTGGTCTATTTGTCGTTTGTGGTGATAGTGATCAGAAACAATTTCAAAATGTTTCCTGCAATACAATTACACAACTCGTAAAGTCCTAACAATGACCCGAAATGTAAGTACTTAAATGAAAGTTACATTTCGGGAAACCAAACATGTCTTACGCGATGATTGGTGTCATGTCTGGGCAATTGAAGAGGACATAACGATGCATTTGCGCTAGTGATTCATTAGATAGGGTCACTATCTCCTCTTTTCCTATCGCATGGCCAGGCCTTGAAAATATGGATAATCCTTTATATGGTGCAAGGGCATTGTGGTCGTAATTCCTTGGAGGTCGGCTAAACTTTGTCTCGACAACATGTAGATATCTCGAACAAAATGTGAGCATTCCTCAGCAAGATATCCTTCTGCAATTGAACCTTCGGGCCGACTTCTATTGCAGACATATGATTTTAATGTAAGTAGGTACCTAAGTACATTGAAAATCCATTTTGAAGTGAATTAATGATCTTCCACATAAAAACAGTAGTCACAAAATATGGGTAAATACGCACAACTTGAAAACATTGTCACGCACCTCTCAATGGGGTACATCCATTGGTATTGTACAGAATCGGCAATCCTCACCTCGCTTGCCAAATGGATTGTCAAATGAATCATGATATCGAAGAATGCTGGGGGGAAATTCTTTCGAGGTGGCACAATGTAATGGGAAAATGGCTTTCTAGTTTTCCGAGGTTCTATACTTTATTAACTTTGGAGCATATTTCCCTGAAGAAGGAGTTGAACTCGTAAATGTTTTTTGGGAGGCATTTGCACACTACAACTAGAAGTAATTGCCGCATAAGAATGTGGCAGTCGTGACTCTTCAAACCAGATATTTTTCGATCCTTGGTATTTATGCACTGTGATATATTTGCTGCATAACCATCCGGCACTTTCAAATTGGATAATACCTTATAAAATATGCTTTTCTCTTCCGAAGACAATGAGAAGCACGCGGGAGGTAAATATGTTCTTTGTCCAACTGCGTAAGGATGAAGCGCCAATCTAATACCCATATGTTTGAGATCAAGACATGCCTTTAAGCTGTCTTTTGTTTTCCCTTCTATATCCAATAATGTACCGACCAGGATGTCACATACATTCTTTTCAATGTGCATGACATCTAGGTTGTGCCGGATTAGAAGGTACTCCCAGTACGGTAGATTAAAGAAAATACTTTTCTTCTTCCACCCAATGTGTCGTCGATTATCCATTTTTCGCTTCTTAGCAGATGTGTTTGCCTTGTGCTTTCCAAATGAGTAACTGAGACCTGATAACTAGTCTAATAGCTTGGTGCCGGACAACGAGATAGGAGCGGGACACAGTTCTACTTCTCCGTTAAATGATTTTCTCTCACGACGAAATTTGTGGTTGGCTTCCAAAAAGCGATGATGACCCATGTAGCAAAACTTTCTGCCGTGTTTCAAATACTTACTACAAGTGTTTTGATTGCAATGCGGACAAGCATAACGACCCTTGGTGCTCCATCCCGAGAGATTTGCGTATGCAGAGAAGTCATTTATTGTCCATAATAATGCTGCACACATTTGGAAATTTTTATTACTTGAAGCATCGTAAGTGTATAAGTCATCCACCCACAACTCCTTAAACTCATCTATCAGTGGTTGCAAATATACATCAATGTCATTCCCAGGCACACGAGGACCTGGAATTAGTAGCGACATAAAGAAATAAGATTGCTTCATGCACATCCACGGTGGGAAGTTGTATGGCATCAAGATAACATGCCATGTGCTATGAGCAATACTCATTGTACCAAATGGATTGAAACCATCGCTAGCAAGCCCAAGTCTTACGTTGCGTGTTTCCGCAGCAAAATCTGGAAATTTTTCATCGAGATGTTCCCAAGCTGGGGTGTCGACAGGATGCCTTAACAACCCATCTTTGGTGCGACCCTCTGCATGCCATCGCATGAATGAAGATGTCTTGTCAGACATGAACAACCTCTGAAGTCTAGGCTTCAAGGGAAAATGACGCAACACCTTGGCAGATATTCTACGATCCTTGGAAGATGATGGCTCACCCATTTCCCCGCTATTCTTCCACCTTGACGTCCCACATACTGAACAGACACTATCGTTGACTGATTGCTTCCAATACAACATGCAATCATTAGAACATGCATCAATCTTATTGTACCCAAGACCTAGCTCCCCAATTATTATTTTAGTGTGATAGAAGAAGTTAGGTAAAATTTCACCCTCGGGAAGTGCCTCCTTCAGTAACTCAAGCAACATGGTAAACAATTTATCACTCCACCCATTCAAACATTTTATATGAAATAGCCGAACAATGAAGGAAAGTTTTCTGAATTTAGTGCAACCCGGGTATAGTTTTTGCTCGGCATCCTTTACTAGCCTACAAAATTTCTCGGCTTCAGCATTAGTCCCCCTCCTGATTCACTGGTCCCACCAATGTCATCTGTAACTCCGAATGCCCCGTGCAACATTCCATGCATATCATCAACTCCAAGTAGTTCATCTTCGACAATTGGTGTGCCAACTTGTGGTTATTCCCTGTGAAAAATTCAAATGTTGTTGTCATACCCCTTTAGAAATCCATCAACTATCAAATGCTCCTTTACTTGTGGTCGATATCTCAAATATGTGTTTGAACATTGCTTACACAGATATTTGATCTTTCCATTACACTCTGCATGCTCGAATGCATTGTCTAAGAATAGTTCCAGACCCGCTTCATATGCAGGGCTCAGCCTGTTTAAACTAACCCAAGTCTTATCCATAATGGATTCCCGGAGTTTAGTTACAAGAAGAACACTAAAACAAAACAAAAGAGAGCTTCATGAGAATTATGGAATGCATGACACAGTATCATTCGTCTCGTATGTAACAGGTGAGGTGTTCCTATCCCATTCAAGAGTACATCAATTCCAAGAGTTGAACGCCTGTGATTCTTGAATAGGGGATCTAAGGTTTCAATGCATGCATTCACATGAGTCTTCTCGCCGTGTTTGAAGAAGGTGTTAGGTACCCCCAACACCTTACGATCAATTTATTTTCAGCAATCTAACGACAATTCCTTATGAGAAATATAATAATGACAAGTCTATTGAAAACCCATTGAAATTCTCGTCTACAGTGCACAATATATCATAGCATCATTTATTTCGAAAGATCACAATTAATTTGCCATAATGGGATTAGCACTATCTTTTGTTCTCTCAAAATAAGTCTCTGCATTTAGGATGATCTGTTGCTCCTTTTTATAAAACAGATTTACAAATAGGTCACCGTCGATGCTACCATATAGGACGCTAATGTAGAATTAGATTGAAACCATTAATGTAGAACTTTACAGTTTTGAAGCGTCAAAACTGCTTATATAAAGATGTTTGGGTGCCACCTCAATCTTATTTTAAAGTGCCAATTGCATGGCAGTTAGAGTTTGGAAAGATGTTTCAGCATTGCAAAAACATAAAAAAAAACAAGTCATATCCATAAACAGTTACACTTCAAACTTGCCTTGTTCAGATATCAAACCAAACCCTATAAAAAGAATGACATAAAGATAACCCTAAACAAAACCCTACTTAATAGATCTACAAAGACCAATGAAAAATAAAAACATGAAATAACAGAGTCAAAGGACAAGAGAATGAAGTAAACTGTAAATTAATATTTGCTTTTAACATTTCTAATTCTATTTATTTTAGTTTCATCTATTTTTGTCCTGTGTGGGGTGCTTGCTTAGATAATGCTATCAATTTAGTAGACGAGGAGTGGACTTTCACGTGCATCGCATGTGCATTCCACTAGTATGTGAGACTTCCATTTTGCTTTAAGAGTTCGGACCGAAATTTCCTTTTGAAAAATAGAGACACTTATGAAATATCGGAAATATTTCATAAGTGTCTTATTCTTATAAATAACACAGATTAAAAGGCAAAGTAAGATAGAAGCATCTGTCAGTAAAATACGTCAAACCATGCATAACTCTCACTGGATATTTATTATGACATATTAATTTTAATTAAGCATATAGAGTAGAGAAGATACATTAATACATATATAGTAAAATAATTTAAACCATGGCCAAGGTATGCTTGCCTTAAACTACCTTTTTTTTTTCATTTCTCAAGAGCCATGTACAAAAAACCTTCAAGAAAGCTGCAATTTCACCTTTTTAAACAAATTAAAGTATTCTCAAATTAAAGCATGAACTCACTTTCTCATTCAGTACAAACCCATTAAGAAACAAAAGATGATATTTCTCAAGGTCTCCTACATAATATTAGATCAACATAATATTTCTCAAAATTCTGAATAAATTTCCTCTATATACACATGTGAATTATGACCACTAATTGAAGATCTAGGCACAATGTTTAACTTGAAGATCTAGGCAAATAAATCTCCAAATAATATTAGATATAGGCATGCAACAAAGAAAGAGAGAGAGACCTTGGATGCCAGGAGGGTAAACTGATTTGAGTGGGATCACAAGCCAAGGAGACTTTCTTCAATATGGAAAAATAGAGAAAAAAATTAGTTTACATAATATTAGAGACACAGAGAGAGAGAGAGACGCGGACAAACAGAGAGAGTTCACTAAAATTGCATATCAAGCTCTCTTAAACCCAATTTTGAACAAACACCAACTCTGGTGGGGCTAACAATGGTGGTTCATAGGACATCGCCATTTTAAATAGTAAAACAAAAAAGAAAAATAGAAAGAAACAAACAACTGAATCTTTGTTTCTCTATTAGATTAAATTTTGATGTAACTATCCAAAAGAAGAAAAGCAAATCAATCATTTCAAAATAGGAAAACACAGGATGTTTCAAGGAATTATAGAAATGTACACACCATCATTTACTACATTGCATGTCGAATAGCATTGATCTTGAAACCAAATTTCCATAATTGGTTGATCAACAATGCTCCTTGAACCAGGTATATACAGTACACAACCTTAAAAGTGGAAACAAACATGTTTTTACACACCCCAAAACAGATGTTCACATACCAACTCAAAAGGGAGCAGCAAGAAGGGAAGAAAAATTCATAAATCAAATAAAATGCAAACAAGTCCTACAATGTATAACCAATAGACTGCGAAAAGATAATGTATTAAACTGGCCATGACCCATGAGCTAGGGTTATTGATACTTAACCAATAAAAATCAGATATTTATATAAAAACAAAAAAAAATAATTAAAATACTAGATTAAAAAAATGAACCTTTAATATACAAAATGCTAAAAAAAACTTTTCAAATATCATATATATTTTTTTTCAATCTATTTTTTTCAAATTCTTACAAAATTCAATCTATTTTTTTTCACAAATTCAGGGGGGCTAGAGCTCCCTGTCCTCCAACTTCGCCCCTTTCACCTTAGAAAAAAATTTCAGGGGGGTTGAAGCCCCCCCCCTATGCCCCATGTGGCTCCGCCGGTGACAGTAATCAAATACAGAGAGAGAGAGAGGTTACTGGCGGAGCAGATGGCGCCAACGACGACCACGGCCACGGCAATGTCCACGGAGCAGCCGGAGACAGCGACAAAGAATTTGGGGATTTAGGGCGGGAGATGATTTCAGGGCAGGAGGAAATCGCAAAGCATTTGGGGATTTAAGTGAAAGATTTTTATCGACAGTAATGCGTCCGACACCAACTAAAATCACCGACGGAAATAGGACTGTAGGTAATTAATAATATATTATCGACAGTTTGATTACCGTCAGTATTGTAAATTTCCATCGATGATGGACATCCAATAATTATAAACGCAATTATTTAAAATGTCTAATTAGTAGTGATGGGATATCACCGATGGCTAGAAAACCGTTGGTATAACCCTTATATAGTGACAGTTTTGTAGCCGTCGGTAAAATTATGTTAGTAAAACCGTCTATTCTTGTAGTGGTGGATACCCCGAGCCTTAAAGATTCATACTAGTCCCATGTGCTGCATAGGAAATACCCTCACTCCAAAATTGAGGAGAGCCCAGGAATTGACCTCGAGACCTGATCCGTGTTTACCGTTCATCCTTCAACCACTGGGCTACACCCCAGGGGGTTTGTAGTATCATATGTTTAAATGCACCAAATTGTATGTGCATGAGTTATATCTAATAAAGCCATGTCATGCTATGCCACCCTATTAAGTCTTTATTTTATTTGTCATTATGGATAGTATTGAAATAAGTGAAATAACAAAATTGAGCGACAATTTTGTTATTTTCAATTGTTTTTATTTAGTTTAATATTACGTTAATTTTTGAAAAATTGAATTGAGTATGAGAGATTTAAGTCTTAGGGCTATATTTGTAACTACCATGTTCTAATGAATTTAGAATTTATGATCCTAGGGTTACCTTGTGCATGTAAAAGGGGTGAGGTAAGTCTGAAACAACAACTGAGATGCTGAGAGTCAAGGCATTTTGTCTAGGTGAATTGAAAGTGTCCGGATTATCTTTTGTCTTTAAAATAATTAATCAATCTAATGCCTCATAGTCCAGCATTTTCATTGGCGATTGTAGTTATCCTTCTCTCTTTGTTCTTGAATAGTTGAGTTTTGTGTTTATTAGTGGGATTTGTTTTTACAAGATATTGTTTGCTCTGGTTACTCTGGTTATGAGTTTCCTACTAGATATTGATGTTGATATCGTGTTGGACGTCCATATGAGACGTACACTATTAGAGTTAGACACTTAGATAAAGATTAAGAATTGGTGTTCCACTGCCGGTGTGCACAGCATAACCCTATAAGTCACAATCTTATGCAAAATAAAGCACCCTCTTTGCACAAATTCTCTCTTCTTTTCAATTGCTTAAAAGGTATTTGTAGGGCTATCAAAGAGCTAGGGCACAAATTCTCTCTTCTTTTCAATTGCTTAAAAGGTATTTGTAGGGCTGTCAAAGAGCAAGGTCGGGGTAGGGTGAAGGTCTTGGATTGACTAGGCACTAACCATGTTCTTAAGGATCAGGGTCGGGCCACATGGCGGGAAATAAAAACAATAATTTTTTCTCATTCGAGATAATATAATTTTTTCCACACCAACTCTCAACCTAATAGATTAATAATTACAATTGTTTAAAATAAAATAATAAACTAGATAAAATATAACCTATCTTGATGACAAACAAAGAATGTAATCATAGTGTTAGAGATAATTATAGTGCTACGATTAAAAAATCAATCAATCATGAGCTTAGAATTAGGTTTCGAATTGTAATTATGATTAGAATTTTAATGGGGTGAAGTTAGGGTAAGGATCAGCCCTAACCCTACCCTAGCTCTTCAAGGGTCTGAATTGACTAGGCCCTAACCCTACCCTTATGGATAGGGTCAGGCAAGGAACCCTTGTTAAAATGATTTTTTTAACAGACCTAGGTATGCAACTTTATCCCTCATATTATAATAGACTTGGAATTTAGGGTTATAATCGGACTCCACTCCTTGAAGCTCCGTTACGTCCCACAGGTCAACACATGTTCCTTTTAATACCCCTGAGTTGTGATTAAGATTCACTAATCTTTAGAGTTCAACCGTCTAACATTTGTTTATAGAAAAAGTATTAAAATTAAAGGGTGATTCTTATTATTGGTTCTCCCAAGTGTATGAAAAATGTTTCCTCCGTCCTGTCAGGTCATAGCAGTTAGTTAGGTCAACAATTCATAGAAAACTCCATAAATAATAGAGTTGGGATCATATTTAACCATGGGAGTTCAATCACTCCCACAGTTCAACGCGTATCCCTTTTAACTCTTATTAATCATAGTTAAGATTCACTAACCTTTAGAAAAAATACCAAAAAAAAAATATAGGATATTGGCATACTGCTATGGGCACTCCAGCATTTTCTTAGAATATACCAAACTTCTAATTTACTGAATACACTCTGTTAAATGTATTATAAGAATTGAAACTTGTTAACCATAGTTAAAAGAGTAGTTAAAGAGGCCTTGGGAGTGAGATTGAAGTCGAGATAGTTCAATCGCAATTGGACAGGATCTGAACTCTAGAGTCTAGATCATATAGTTAGGATTGTTGAGTCGGTAAAGGGGCAGGTACTTGTATATGGAAAAAGAGGTTGCTTTTAGACTAAACAACCCCCAAGTCCACATTGTTCGTGCAAGTCAGCACAAAGATTTGGTGTGCTCCCAATCCACAGCGCGCCACGTACCCTCATGCGGCACATGTAAGATAAAGGTAAAACCTCAGTAAGAAGGGCAGATTCGTCTCATGAAAATACATGGCCCATTGTGGATTGAAAGCACATCAAATCTGTGTGCCAACTTTCACACAAGATTTTTGTCACTCCAACCTCCCATGTGGCTTCTCCAAAAGGATCTCATTCTCAAGTTTGAAATTTGATAGAGTCCATTTATCAATTTCCCCTCCGCAAGACACGCAATTCAATTAAGAGATGGCCCATCCACCAACCTTTTCTCAAGCCGTGAATGATGCAAATAATTTTTTTAGCTCCACTCTCCCCCTATTGCATTCTCTCATTTTTGGGGGTAAGAAGACAGATTTTGTTACATTTCTCTTTTTAGGACAAGAAGATAAGCATTTTGTTGTGGTTCTAACTTTATCCACTCTTCCATTTTTAGGGCAAAACTATCCCCTAATATTGGCCAGAGCCTAAATTTGTCAGACTTCCCACCATTCCGAATGGAAACCATTCTAAGATTAGAAAATGGACGGATTTGTGAACAAATGAGAGGAAGAGAAGATGAAGAGTTCTGAAACACTATCTTATTTCTCTTTTCATATTGACCACAATATGGCTTCACACAAAATCCTTGTCTTTTTTACCCCAAAAACAGGGGAGAGTGAAATAGAAGGAGAGTTTTATAAATCAAAAAAAAAAAAGGGAGAATGGGGCTAGCACTCCTCCTACCAATATTTCCTGAATCCTTAGAACTCACTCCTAAGAACTTGATCACACAGCCTTTGTTTTTTTAGAGGGAGTGAGGCCATGAAGGACCCACACCAATTTTTTCCTTCTTTTTTCACTCTCATTACTGTCAACTACCATCCAATATTACATTATAAGAGAGGAAATCAAGAAAAATCAAAGTGACCCAACAGCCTCACCACTACCTTCCCTGTTTTCACTTTCTCTTTTACTTTATATACCTCAAAACTCAGAGCCTCATAACCATTACACACAGAACATCCACAGAAAGCCATGGACTGGTTCTCCTGGTTATCGAAGACGAGCCTCGAGCCTTCGCTTATATACGAGTACGGGCTTGCCTTCTCTCACAACGAGCTCGAAGAAGATGACATAATTTATTTCAACCATGAATTTCTCCAGAGCATGGGCATCTCCATAGCTAAACACAGGCTAGAGATACTCAAACTTGCTAAGAAGGAGAAGGGAGGGAGCTCTTCTATGCCGAGGCTTCTTATCGCGATCAAGAAAACTAAGAGATGTCTTGCTAGTTATATCCGCACCTGGGTTATTCATGAGGACTCTGCTCTTGTTGTCATGCCGAAGCCTAGTTATTGTATGCGATGGAGGGGCGCCATGTTAAAGAGGAATAAGAAGTTGATGATGCTTAAACAAGAGAGGTTGATGATCAAAAATGGGAGTCCAAAGGTTGCCGGACCTCCCGCCGTTGGAAGGATGGCAAGCCCAATGGTTTACAGAGAGTCTCCCGCCGTTGGAAGGATGGCAAGCCCATTGGTTTACAATCTCTGTAATGGGGAGAAGCAGCTGGATGATGATGACGGGTATTGGTCCGCGACAGGGGTTGAAGAGATCAGGTGGGATACAATGTTTCAGGATTTGAAACCCACATGAAGTTTTTTTTTTGAATGGTGAGAGAAAGAGACAGCTTTTACTGGTTCTTCCATTGGAGAGTTTTGGCTTGTGAGTTTAAGATGACTTGGTTTTCTTTTTTTAATGGTGGGTCATGCAAAAAACAAACCCCCACTAGCACCTTAATGCTCTGCTTTAGTAATGAGATTGCCTTAAGGCTCTGCTTTTGTAATGAGATTGTCAACCCTGCTTTATTTTTCTTTATCTTCTGATAGATAGAAAAGAAAGCACTAAAAGCTTAGTCTGCAATGGAAATGATCATCTCAAATGTATCTGAATGTAGTAGGGGAAGATGTAATACACTTTAGTAGGATAAATGGCAGTAAATCCTGGTTGATTTTGAGTCTTTTGGTGGCTTGGGACCTCTCTGAGAAAGTTATTTTCATCTCATCCACCCATTCTATGAGTAATTCACACAACTCTATGAGTAATTCAGTTCGACTTTTTTTTTAAAAAATCTTTAATCAAAACATAGTAAAGTAGAATAAAAAAGGTTCGACTTTTTTTAAAAAAATTTCTTTAATCAAACATAGTAAAGTAGGATAAAAGAGGGACAGAACTCAGGCGAACTGACTCAAACCTGGTGCAATTTAGAGGCTCATTACCATGGCTCAATCTGCGGAGGTGCGAGACAACAATTGGGTATCTTGGCCTTCTAAAGACCTTTATAAGCACTTGAAAATGGCGGGGACCAGGTGGTATCAGATGCCCAAGAACAGAGGTTCAAGGAAACTGGTTTAGGGTAAAGATCTTAAAGGTTTCAAAGACACATCCAATCAATTTGCAATGGCTTACACAGTTTACAGACGCTCAGGAGGCGGTGGGAGAGCTCTGTACAGAGACAAGAGGTAAAAAGAATTCTTTGAGGGGTAAATGGAAGATTACAGACATTAAATAAGCAGCAAAACTGAATTCAGTCAATGTAACTCAGCTCTCATTTAACAAGCAAAAACAAAGCCATTTCATTCCTGGTTTAGCAGATCCACAAGATAACAGAAAACCCTAGTAAAGTACATGAAACCTTCATACAACCAGCCCAAAAATATGAACTTTCTACTACAAAACAGACCAAATATAATGTTTTATGAACATCTAGTATTAAATCATTAAACCTCATAATTTCCACTTTCTACAGTGATTGTATAACAAAATAACTGCTTCAGCTATAGAATCTACATCTTATAGTTTGGTATAATATACCCATATCTTGATTGATGCATCATCAGGAGATGTGATTATTTTTTTCTTTTTCTTTTTCTTGTGATTCTATTGGTACTATTTCTTAAATGCCTTGTACAACATATCAAATCCTCAAGCATATAGCTAACTTCAACACTCTAATATTTTCTGACTAGCATGAAGATACGGCTACTTACAACAGACACACGAGCTGCAAGTAAAAAAGCCTAAGATTACCAAAATCCTTTCTTGAGGGAGAACTGGAGCTCCATGATTTTCAAGCACATTTAACCATATAAAGTGGATGGGAACCAGCAAAAATTGACTGGAGCGGAAGTAGCTATATTGAGACAGGCTCCTGCAATTGGGTTACCTAAATATTCACATTCCCAGAATAAGCTCTGGCACTCCACTCCCATCGTCTCACTGACCTGAACTTTGAGGCAGCTGAAGTGAACCCCCAGCATAAAGCATTTGGTAAACGGGTCTTATTCTCATAGTCAGAATTACACTCAACACAGAGCCCAACCCGCAGACACCAGCTAAAACCAGGAATGTGAGCCGAAAGCAATTTGGACCCAAGCATGTGACACTCGAATTAAGCAGGTTAAATCCTTGTTGGTTTGCTGCCTCCTTATCATATACATAACCAGCAAGCAGACCTGAGAAGAACAAAGCACCAAGTGGATTGCCTAGCAACATGAAATTGTAAATTATACCGAAGTGCTTCAAGCCGAAAAGCTCAGAAGCAGTTGGGACCATGATAGAGAACTGAGCCCCATAGCAGATGCCAAGTAATGTGGTTGCAGCATAAAGGGTACCACTGAGATCGGAAGCAAACAGAAGGTATGTTAAGATCATGATTACTTGTGTGCATGTCATCCAAACCGTACGTGGGGTTGTTTTTGACCTGCAATGAACAGAATCTCACACCAAATCAGTATGAAGCCCAATGGGAATTTTTTTTATAAATAACTAAAGCCAATATGATTTATAAATCTCTATGGATTTTTTATATTATAATATAAAAATTTATCATGTGCTTGCACATGCATTTTGACTATTAGATGTGTTTATGTATATATATATATGTATGTATGTATGTACGTACATAGGGTGCCTTATTAATCTTCAAGGCTAAAGTGGTACCAACCTGACAAAGTGTTCAGAAACAGCACCCCCACCGAGACGACCAACAAAATTGCCAAAGCTAAAGAGAGCCAATAGGATTGTCGTATCATCTACACCTTGTGCTATCCCGATCTGTGCCATATTATTGAGAACAGTTACTCCAGAACCAACCCCGGAAAAGTAAACAAAGAACAAAAGCCAGAAATCAGCCTTAATTAAAGCTTCACTGAATTTGAAATCCTCCCCCCTCTTGGGTCTCCTCTTCTTCGTCACTGCTCCCACGCCCTCAGCCAGAAGCATATCCATATCTGAATCATCATCGTCATCCTGAAAACTTCCGAGGTTTGTCGTCAATAAAGATGGGGTCAGCAATGGCTCTGTTTTATCTGAATTGCATTCTCCTGGAATCAGACGGTCTGAAGAACCAACTGGTAAGCCAAGTATTCGCGATTTCTTGGAACTAAGCCGGTACAATGTCATCTTAATAGGAATTGCAAGTGGAGCCATGAGAAGGAGAACCATTGTAGCAATAAATGTGTAGGAAACTGGTGCACTTAAAGAGAGCACATCATTCAATACTATGGTCGCGAGAAGATAGATGCCCAGGACAACACTGGCAGCTTGGGTGAAAAGAAAATGGCCATGTTCATCACAGTCATCTCCCAAAGCTGGGGTACAAGGCTTAATAAAATACATCATAGCAAAACATAGAACAGGAATCCCAAGTGTGAGGAACAGTAAGAGATCCGAAGAGGAATTATTAAGCACCACAATGTAAATCTCTGTATATACTGCAGCACTGAGTCCAATATAACCTTTGAGAATTCCAGCAACAATGCCCCTAGCGAGAGGGAAGTTCCTCATGTTGGTTACAAGCACGCCAGTGCACAACCAGGCATTGCTATTAGTGGCAACACAAAGCGCAAGCCATAACTGCCATATCATCAAAATATACGGTAATACATAATTACAGAATAACTGCAATACTGAAAAAGAATACAATGGCAACAAGCAAATCTAAAATAGTTGTAGAAAATAGCTTATTAGGAAATGTTGGAAATTGTCTTCTATTCTGAGCATATTGCTATTATAGTTATTTCTTTGTGGGAGCCTATTTTGGGAGATTCCCTGATGGTTTAGGACTTGGATTTGAAACTAAATAAATAGGACTCGGGTACAAGCCTATTGTAGTGCTGAAAATATGTGAGAGTGTTGTTCTTAGGAAGAGCAGGAGGCTCTCGTAGAGAGTGTTGTGCTCTAGGTGTTTGAGGGGAAATTCTTGCATTTTATAATTTCGCTTCTCGTGGAAGATCTCAGATTGTCTTTGCATGTTTTGAGTTTGGCTCAAATCCAGTAAATGGATTTTGATGGGAAGTTGGTATGGATCTTACCCGGATTCTTGATGAGTTTGATCCGACCCCTTTCTAACCTGTTTTGTCTCTTATGTTGTAACCCTAGCTATATAATTAGGCTGCGATTAAGGGGTCTTTTCTAGGGTTTCGAGAGAGGGTTTTTGAGAGAGCTTGTAACCCCTGTAATCTCCCTTGTTCTTAGTGGATCTTCTTGCCGTTTTCTCCCATGGATGTAGGCATCTTGCCGAACCACGTAAATTGTTGCCTCTACTGTGTGATTGATTGTATTCCATTTTTCCTATTTCTCTAGATTTGTCGAACTGGTTATAACACATGTGATGAACCACATAAATCCTTTCATCTCTTTGCACTTGATGAAGAATGTAAATCTTGTGTTGGCTGGGTGCAAGGATAATGCAAAGAAAGGGGTTTTCAATCTACAGGAAGGTAAGAAGCATTCATTCTCTCTCCTGTTACTTTCCTTTAAGAAGTAGTATAATGTGACTGCAGCTGTTAAATGAGAGGAGAGTGGTAACTCGCCTCAAAGTCTCAAAGCATGGGCATCGCCTAAGCAACTCAAATGGCTTAATAATAAATCACATATGAATATAAATAAAATAGATCTAATTTTATAAATTTATTCATATTAGATTGTTGAACCTAAAAAAAAACCTCCTCCGGCATCCATCAAATCTTATCAATTCATTCCACATAGGGTAAACTTAAATATTAAAATTAACACTATAAGAAGCCAAGACAAGACACAAAGGGAAGCAAATATAAGACAATCAAACAAGAAACTGATATTTACCCTCATTATTGTTGCTCCTTTGAATTATAATTGTCCGAATAGATGGAAATCTACTTTCACTTAAATGGCTATTACAATATAAAAACATTCGCTGAGAATTTGAATCACTCAGCCAAGAGGTGCATAACCACTTCTTGAAGATAGCCAGAGTCTCCCACGTGCAAGGGATTTGGCAACACTACCTCTAGGATTCATATTAGCTTGGACTCTATCCATCTTCCCCATGGGCTTGCACTACCCGATAGAAATAGGCTACTTAACCTCTTTAGGATTCTCAGACTACGAACTTGAAAATAAGTTAACAAAAGTATAACAAGGCTTTACCTTTGTAGGCTGAAACTCTTCGAAAGAAATAATGTTGGCCACTCAAGTGTACACAGGCTGATTGATTTGGTAAATCGAGTCGAGTACAAAGTCAGCGAGACTTTGTGGGCTTCTCTTGAGGTTGACAGAGTTTCCATGTGTTATGTGCGCTTCTCTCACCTTATACAAGGGTTTCACTCATGTTTCGAAACTCGACTGATCACTCGAAAGTTAGTTAGGTTGAGTAACTTGAAAAACTCAAAAAAAAAAACCTCGACTCAGCCAACTTGGAAATATATATATATATATATTGTCAAACATAGATTAAAAAAAAACCTATTCAACAAGAGTATCATCAAATAACCAGTATTCAAGATAGATATTAAACAATCCCAAAATAAACATATTGTTCACAAACTAACTACCAAGACTCAATATTTTTCCAAGTTTCAACATCAAGATATTATCAAATATAAAAGTATCATAAAATGATCAAATATCATCCTCCACATTAGCAACATCCATGCCCCTCCCCCATCATTAGGCTCCTCTAATGAGGATTGCCCTTAGTCACTCATCCATCAAGCATTGGCACAAACTTTAATATGCTTAAATCATGAGAATGACAAATCAATGAACTAAACAAAAAATAAATAAATAAATCAGAGCTCGAGGCGTCAGAGGGAGAGAGAGGGAGAGCCGAGTGCCAAGATAACATACTTGTGGTTGTGGGATTTGGCGGCAACAGAGGCGAATGGTTTAGGGCTCGAATGAGACCCTCCTCTTCTTCTCCTCGATTTAGGGCTCGAATGTGACCCTCGATTAGGTCGAACGGGAATTAAAAAAAGACAAACATGTCATCAAGTGACTCAATTGAATCACTCGAGTTACTCACGTAAACTGTGCTGTCGAGTTTTTTGGGTAAGTCAACCCAAAACTCAATCAAATCGAGTCGACTCAACCGAGTTTTTGTTCTATGGTTTCACTCACCGCACCATAAGAAAGGGCTTTACAAGAGGGCTTCACAGGTGGGTCTTACAAGTTACAAGAGGCTTTTTACACGTCTTAGATCCAACCAATTTATTTATAGGGGAGGAAACAGGTCCAGCTGCACATGGTCTCTAATTCGTTTTGGGCATCCAGGTCTAGCCACCCATTTGGTCAATGGCACATGTCTCCCATTTGGTTCAATGGCAAGTGCCACCTATTTGGCACAATGGCATGCACCACCCATATGGTCAAATGGCATGTGCCGCCCATTTGGTCCAATGATCGGACAATTTCTAGAAGGGTTCATCGATTGTAAGTTGTACCTATATTAATTATTTATTCAATTTAGACTTTTAATTTAAATAAAAGACCATTTTTTAATCTAAGAGCATTAAATGAATAATTTTATATTCTGGAAAATATATACCCCGCCCTTCAAATTCAAACTTTAAGCATAGGAAAAATTGAGTTTAGAGTGTACAATGTAGTAGGACCTCTATTGTTTTGTTCAACCCATCTGAAGGAAATGCCTTAACACCTAGATATTAGTAGGCCAAGCGATCGCTTATTCGTAACTCTTGCCTTGAGCAATACTTCTAGTATGTAGTACACCATCCCATATGCTATAGTAACATACTTGCAATTTATGGAGTTAAAGTAGATAGTAAACACATCTATTTTGGACATCAATTCTAAAGGATATAAGAAGTACTGGTGCCTATTGCCTAGTACATGTCAGCTCAGACATGGATACAACATTCATAATGTTGTACTTACATGCCACATGAATTGATATTTAGGTATCATATTTTTCTAATGCTTCCCTACATTGTCAAGAAAATATCAACTATGACTAGTACTTATTCCAATCTATCTAATGTTTACATTCATCAAATATGGACTCTCATTAATTGATGCTTAGATTACTTTGAGACACCAAAATAACAATTGAAGAAAGAAAAACTCCAAGCACATTAGGAAGGCATATGCAAGATTGAGCCAATTTGACTCACCCCTGCCCTAAAGTTCAAATGAATGGGGGGTCTTATGATTTAAAAACAGCATGCCTGGTTGAGTAGATATAAACGAGGGGCTCTGATACAAATCACAGAAACAAATATAACAATAGTAATCCAAATGTCCATCACATATATAATAATATCTACGCTTCATCAAAAAATATAATTCAATTCTTAGAAAAACAAATCCAGCACGAACTCAAGATGCATTGACGTTCCAAGAGGATTTGAGGGTTAACATTCTTAATGGGCTAAACTGCTAAAGTGAAGCCACATAAAACATGAGAATCCAAAGAAGCCCGATATATTATCACTGGTCCAACTATTCACAAATAAAGATCTTGCTGTCTAATTAATATAGTAATATATACTGCCAGCAAAGATGACTCTAAAGAGATACATGAACATAAGCTCATTGTATGATGGTGACCAGAGGAAATGCATCCGTCGTCAAAAAGTTAGAATAGAATACGCCAGTGCTTACAAGAATGAGAGATGGGCTTGACCAAAATCAGTATAATGGGTCTCTAGAGGTGGAAGAATTTACTTACTGCTGGTCAAAAGTTCTCAAAGCCAGAAATAGGTTATTTAATAAAGCAAGCTCACATGAGGCTTCTAACTATATAGATTAAATTGGACTCATTTTCTAGTGGTCAAACACAAGCATCAGATTTTAGGGGTTCCTTCAAATCTCAGATTTAATAAAGCAATTCCATGCACAGTGAGAGGTATGTTACGGGCCTAAATGCCGGAGACATATAATGAAAGAACAGCTTAATGTACAGTTGATTTCAATTATCTTTTTTGAATGAACAACATTTTCCTATTCGTTTTGTACTGAGGGTATTTAAGGCTTCCACTAATTTATACAAGCTAAAACCCCAGCAGAGAAATTTCATATCATGTTGTACTAAGTGTACTTAAGGTGCAGTTGGCTAGCATCCCGGGTTTGCTCCCTGTGGTCCCACTCCTTGACTTACCCTGATGTCTGTAGGGAAAATTCCGAGTGGGTCATTGCGGACACCCGAAGGGACTAGTCCTTGCCTCGAAGGGTTTAGGACACCCCCCATTACCCCCAAAAAAAAGGATACTGAGGTCCCCACTGATTTGTATAAGATTACTCTCAACAGAGAAAATGAGATATTCCTCAAGATCCTCTGGATTTTTAGAACTGCTTAAGCATCTCCAGAAAATACTTAGCAACCACTAAGGCAAGGCCAAATACAACTTTACCCAATTATATCACCCATCTCATCAAGAAATTCTTCAGTACTCACCAGATTTTATATAAGGAAAAAATCCTAATAAACAAGTCTCAATTTGATTCCAAAAGAGAGCTCTGATTAGCAGAAAATCTGTATGATCATGCTACCATGCAAAACATTCTGATCACCAAAATCCCATCACAATTAATGGAGAAAAAACCAAACCCCATTTACAAAAACAGAGTCAAGTCTAGAAGTAGAAATTGGCTATATCTCATTCCCACCCAAAACTGTAAAATAAAATACAAAAAACTAATCAAGAAGCTTCTGATTGGGTCCGAAAAAGAAATCTGTATCTTAAGCCAATCATCGAAAAGATAATATAAAATAGAAAGAACCCATCAAATTTAAACAAAAACATCTCCACACAATCAAATCCACAAATGGGTATTTCAAAAATGTTTCAGACAAAAAGAGGAAGAACTCACCAGCCAGTAAGGCAAGGATTCAACAGTCTGGCTTACAGCGAGCCAGAGAACTCCATAACCCAAGAAGCATGAAACAGTTCCGATCAATAGAACAACCCAAGGTGGGAATTTGTTGCAGGCTAATCCAGGAAGAAGACCCATGTTCTCTCCAAAATCATTAGCAACTCCAAGAATCGTAACCTGCTGCTGATTGAAACCCAGAACAGTTTTTAGAGAATGGGAGTAAAGTGGGAAGTTGTACGCATTACCAGCTGCTATTTGAACCCAAACTGCAGCTCCAAGACCCACCCATGGAGGTCTACTTCCAGCTTTTAAAACCACCATTAATGGATATTTGATAGAGCTCCACAACTTCAGCTCTCCCTCTCTACTCTGTTTCCTGTATTTCACTCCTGGACCACTTGAACAGACGAGAAAATCTAGAAGAGAGAGAATTAAGCAAAAGCTATAAACACTTGGATTGAAACAAAGAAACTAAAAATAAAAATTTCTCATTTTTAAATAGGTGCCAAATCATCTCCAGTGATAACCGGATGTGGCACATCCGGTTATCACCGCTAGAGGTCGCCACGTGTCTCCTTTGACACCCCTTAACCGTGGGTAAGGTTCACCCACCCCTAGGGTTCACCCACCTATTTTTGGTTTTTTTTTAAAAATATTAATTCTATTTTTAAAATTAAAAAATTGTTTTTAATATTAAAAAAACTTTTAAAACAGTTTTTTAATTTTAAAAATAGAATTAATATTTTAAAAAAAAAAACCAAAAATAGGTGAGTGAACCCTAGGGTTGGGTGAACCTTACCCACGGTTAAGGGGTGTCAAAGGAGACACGTGGCGACCTCTAGCGGTGATAACCGGATGTGCCACATCCGGTTATCACTGGAGAGGATTTGCACCCAAATAAATACTGGAACTCAGTTTCATCATATGCTATCTTTCTGTTATTTTTATATTATATTTTAGGTTGAGATGACATATGTGGAGGCTAACGTACGCGTATAGAGTTGAGATATTTAAGGTATACATACGTTGAAGGAGGTTTGATTAACAATCTCAATTGAACTAGCTAAGGTGGCAAATACGTAGAGCCATTTGGTCTACCACCTCAGTCCTCAGCTGCCCCTAGGGGTGTCAACGGGCCGGGGGTTTGGCCCGGCCCAGGCTCAACTAGGCCCGATTAATAAATGGGTCTAGTTAGTCCACTTATTAATCGAGCCTAATCGAATCGGACCGGGCCAGCTTATCTAAAAAATCATTCTATAATTTTTTGGGTATAAAATGAATCCGGCCGCGTAGTCGGGCAAAGTCCAATTAGAAGCCTATCAAAACGGGCCACGAATTTAGACTCCAAATCCAAGCCCAACCCAACAAATAATTGTGCTAACTGGCCAGCCCGGCCCATTGACACCCGTAGATGCCAGCCTGCCACAGATCAAGGAACCGGAACGAACTTCGAGAACAGACCTCCAACACAAAGCTCCTTTAAGTACCCTTTTAACTCTAGCTAAGAAATTTTAACTCTAGTAGTTAATTTTTTAAAATATATTTTTCAAAAACATAAGGTTACATGGTTGAACTTTAAGAGTTAGTGAATCTTAATTATCATTAAGGAATGTTAAAAGGGACATGCGTTGACCTTTGGGATGAGGGCCAAACGGATTTGGTCTGGCAACGATGAGGACCAAATCTAAGATTTTCTTGTAGGGCTAACAATGTTAATAATTATTATTAATGAGTTTGTGAATAATGATTATGTGAAGAATGATTAGGTATGTAGAAATATTTTTATATCAATGTTAGTTATAAAAGGGGTGTGAGCTTTATTTGTAAATATTTTTACAGTAATCAAAGGGGTATGGGGTTTATTTGTAAATATTTTTTAGGGCCACGTTAGTGGATCATTATAACAATGTTAGTTATAAAATGCTCCCCTTGCTTATGGTTATGGTTATATTTTCTTAAATTAAATAATAAAGTTATTTTTGGCCCATACCATTTACCTAGGGTTAGTATCAATGATTAGTGGTTAGCCATGAGAATTAAAACTCTTGTTACTCTTGTTACTCATCACTGAAGGGGAATGGATCCCTAGACCTCTCTATTGAAAGAGGTCATATCCCACCATTGGTGCAGGAGGCGGGGTGTAATTAATAGAGTACAATACTCATATTATTTTTTCTTGTGCTCTCTTAAATTAAATAATATAGTATAAATTAATTATTTTTTTTTTTTTTATCTCAAAAGTTAGCCCCCTTCGCCCTCCCCGGGCTATGGGGGCTACAGTACCCAGGCAGGGGCGGAGCCAGGAGGCCCACCCAAATTTTTTGTAAACCCATATAGGTGTAGTATGAATAGTGGGCCCCTCAATTAATTTTTTTTTTTTTTAAGTATGGTGGCCCCCCCAATTTTTTTTTGTCCTACATAATATAGTGCCCCCCAATTTTTTTTGCATTATATATAGTGGGCCCCAAATGGAGTCCCCTTATGCCCTTGAGGTTGCCACATGTCCCTATTGGCACCCCTTAACTATGGTTAAAATTCACCCAGTCTCAGGGTTCACCTACTTATCCTTGCATTTTAGAAAAAAAGTATTTAAATAATTTTAACCTTAGGAGTTAGTGAATTTTAAATTAAGGTTCCAAAAAGAAATTTGATATATTTTTTTTAAACCAAGGATAGGTTCAAATAAAAAAAAAAGCAAGGATTGGTGGGTGAATCTTAACCACAATTAAAGGATATTAATAGGGACAAATGGCGACCTCAAAGGCATAACCAGGAAAAAAAATATTCTGAAAATAAAAAAACTACCAAAAAAAAAAATTTTTCTTGGGGGCAAGGCACCCAAATCCCCAAATTCCATACCCTCAAATCATACATGTATTTTGGCCAAAATTCCTGGCTCCGCCCTTCTACCCAGGCCCCATGTGGCTCTGCCGCCGCCCCTGGTTCCAATCCCATGGAAAGCTTGGTCAAGAACCCGGAATAGCCTTACATTACCCCCCACATGGGAATCGGAAAAAAAGGTGTGGGGCTCAACCAGATTGCGAATTAAATGTCAAATCTAGTTCCGTTTGTATTACGGATGAACCCTACAAATTTTAGTTCTTTTGTCAGTTTTCTTGGACCACATTCAAAATGTTACTGTCATTTGCTCAATAGGTGTATTCTTTTAGCTCACTGATGCTCTATTTTCACTATACTAGACAAAATTTAGGTATGATGGAAGCTCTTCATGTACTTGTATCCGGAGACCGGAGCCGATTATGGAGATGAACCCAAAATACAGTTCAGTTTTAGAGTTCTTTTTGGTTCATTGGAGGTCACATGGACTTATAGGCTACACAATGAGGGGTAGCCCTCCCCCTCCCATAAACCCCCCAACCCTGATGTAGGTATGATTCGATCTCAGGTCTCTAGTACGTCCAGGGTGGAGCCACATGGGGCCAAGGGAGGCTTCCCTAAAATTTTGAAAAAAATAATAATTTCCTACAACATTAATAGGGGTGCAACATTAATAGGGGTGCAGCCTGGGAAAGGGACGGAGCCGGGGACGGGGAGCTCTAACCCTTTGAATTTTTGAGAAAAAATATAATATTTACAAATGGAAACAAACAGTTGCGGTAGCCTATGAACTTGGCCTAAAAAAATAATAATTTATGGGGCTCCACCCCTGGACCTCTATTGTTTGCCCTACAAGGAATCCTGGCGCCGCCCTTAAGTACACGACAAGAGACTTTACCAACCCATCTGTCACCTACAGTAGAGGTTTTGAAACGCATTACCTTTTTCTAGCAAATGAGTTGGACCATACTTAGGCTCAAAAGAAAGGCTCTTTAATCTTGACTTTCCATGTATTACGTGGTCCCTTTCATCCCTGTCTTTTTTCATTGCCGACTTGATTATATGGCTCACAAGGCTTTTTGGGCCCAACTATATGATTGGGTCTCACTTTTTGTTTCTTTCCGATTTAAGCCCATTGAAAAGATTTGTTGGTTAGGCCTTAAAGGCCCATTGTACTACAATTCGGTACTGATGTATATGGTTTTGGCAATGGAGAAAAATAGAGATCAAAACAGTTACATGTAATCATGCCAATGTTCAGCATAAGAGATCACCTCCCCCGCACAGGCACCACCATGAGTACACAATGTCGGTAAACATGGGTAGGGCCAGGATTTTCTTGCAAGGGGGCTAACAATGGGGTGTGGGGGTTCCGGGGCATAGCCCCATATAAATTTTTCTTCTGAGGGCCAAGTTCATCCATCTCTTGTCTATTTGTAAAGAATATATATTTTTTTTCAAAAGTTCAGAGGGGATGGAGCCACCCGTCCCCCGGCTCCGCCCCTATTACTACTAGAGATTTTTTTTAAAGTTCGGAGGGATGAAGCTCCCCTGGGCTTCATGTGGCTCTGCCCGTATCGGTAAACAATTAGAAAAGTGACACATAATCCCAACTAGGGTCTTTTAACAATTGCCAAATCCCAAACCCAAGGATACTCCTAATGAGCCTAAACAACTCAAGCCCAATCAAGGCCCACGTTTGGAAAATTGGACAGGGCTATTAATTGTGGACAGAATATAAGTTTATTGATAGAAAATTGTCCAAACCTGAACAATGGGTCTATAAATTAAGTGAGAGACCTCCAAAAGTGGGCTAGGCTTGTGACCATAAAGCTGCCCCACACAAAGTGGATCTGACAGTATATAAGTTTATTCAGTGGATCAAAATCAGGCACAGCCTGGGCCCATCTATCCATCGGGCCTTAAGTTCAAGACAAAGCCTGAACAATAGGCCTATAGATTTAGCCTTAGGAGTGTCAACGGGCTGAATTTGGGCTGGGCTTTGGCTGGACCTATTCAATAATTCAGGCCAAACCCAGCCCATTGACACCCCTATTAAGCGTGATTCATCCAAAAGTGAGCTGGGCTCGTTACCCTCAAGCTGCCCCCATCCCAATTGTAATATTTTTCTAACTCAACTATGCAGTGTTTTTATCAGTGTAACCAAAATCACTGAGCTGTGTATTTTATAAGGAAGAAGCAAAAATGAAGAAGCTTCAGTATGTAGCTTTGCTTTTACTTTTCTTTGGCGGAAATGTATTCTCACAACACCTACTAAGTATTATATTAAGGTTTGCTGAGCTTACAAAGTTTGGCACTTGTTGCACTTTGTCATGATTGTTGTTAAGAAATTTGAGTTGCTTTGACGAGGTTTCTAACAAAATTATTATTATTATTATTATTTTGTGGAAACAAAGGTATCCAGGCCTCTTAGAGCACCTGACTATTTCCTCGGGCAAATGAACAAAATTAATTCTTACCATAGTGAGATTTCAATTCTTATCATTTTTAAGGAAATTTGTAAATCACTCATTTGATTTATTTGAAGTCTTACGGGAGTTGCAACCCAAGAGACAAAAAGCACGGATGTACCTAGTTTTCAAATGAAAATGCATATCGTCAAATCACAAAACTTGTAAAGTGCTAGACTTTATAAATCTTAGTAAAAGAACGGACCTTATGCTGTATTTGGTTGTCGAGAAAATAAGTGAAAACATGAAAAAAAAAAATTAGATTTTTTTTCTTTTCTATGTTTTTATTTATTTTCTCAACAACCGAGCATAGGGTTATACAAAAAGGAGGGACAGGAAAATCCCTCCACTGGAACTCCGAATATTATCATTAACGAAAATTTCTAAGGCACGAGTAGATATCTATTGATGGGTTCAAAACTCAGTAAACACGTCGTAAGCTCAAGCCATGCTAATGCGGCGTCCAACTAATTGGGGTTTGGCCTTCTCATTTGACTCAACCTGCAAAGTTGAGACAATGTCTTGCATGGCAAATATCTACCGCTTCACCATAAATTGTTGGATTTTGCTGGTCCAGTCGCAAATCTTCCAAAGACACATCTAAAGTTAGGCGTTCAGCTCTAGATCGAGTCCTAGAAGGTGAGATGTGCTATGGTTGTAATATTCACTATCTATCAATTTTCAAATCTTACTAGCCTGTTACAAAATATTAGAGAATATAGATGAGTATTGTAATAAGGTGAATGAGATACACTACATCATCAAGTGTATCTCATCACAATATTAGATTAGCATCAATCAAGGGTAGATTAGATTTGATTAGGTATGATTAGATTAGGTTGATTTACTTTCCATAAAAGTCCTTGTTAAATCTAAATAAACCCTATTTAGGGTTGTAAATCATTCAATCTATTCAATAGAATCCCTTTTCTATCATGGTATCAGAGCAGGTCGATCCGACCATTCTTTGATCATTGCTTTGAGCTCTATTAGTTGATCTTGCCTTTCCGGTGGGCGGAGATTCCGCCCGCCGGACCTGATTTTTTTTTTCCAACCTTGCTTTGTTACATTTTTTTTCCCTAGTTGTTCTTACATACTCAATGCCATCTTTTGGATCTCTCTCTAAAGGCAACCACAATATCTCGGTGTCACATCTCTACACTCTTCGCTCACGTTCTCAACAACCAAGTGTTGCACACCCCTTAGTCCTCTTTCCTTCATTGAAAATCACACCATCTCATCCCTCCCAACCCACTCTCTGTCTAGCTCACAATATTGGGGTATAGTGGGCGGAGATGCTGCCGCCGGACCTGATTTTTTTTTCCCACTTCGTGCCATCACACTAACTCCTTGATATCATTGTAAACCTATGAAGTAACAACAATTGAATGTTTTGGATTCATACCAGAAGTCACCTGAGAACTGTGGGCTACCATATTCATATGTCACTCATCTCTGCCATTTGCTCACTCCTACAATTTTTTTTGGAGTTGCTACCAATGAACATCTTGTATACTATATCTCATATATTCGTACCTTTGATAATACCTTTTTGTTTGGACATCATTGCACCATTTCTTGTTTGACGTGAAGGCAGACTGACACTCATCATCCAGTCAATTGCTTAGGTCTTTTAAGACCTTTCCTTGTGCCCATTACGGCCCAATTTTAGCTTAGTTAGAGGCTCCTTCTTTAGGCCTAAAGAGCCCATCTTTTCAGGTCCACAGAGAACACCATTCAAGGTCCATAGAGGTCTATTTATCAAGCCCATTGAGGCTGATTTGCTTGGTCATTGACCCTTGTCAGGCCCATTAGCGACAGACTGACACTCATCATCCAGACAATTGCTTAGATCTTTTAAGATCTTTCCTTGTGCCCATTACGGCCCAATTTTAGCCTAGTTAGAGGCTCCTTCTTTAGGCCTGAAGAGCCCATCTTTTCAAGTCCACAGAGAACATCATTCAAGGTCCATAGAGGTCTATTTATCAAGCCCATTGAGGCTGATTTGCTTGGTCATTGACCCTTGTCAGGACCATTAGCGGCACTGCTTTTCAAGCCCGTTTGAGGCATTTCTTTTAGGTCCACAGAGACCATTTTGTGGCCAATAAAGGCTCCTTTCTTTTGGCCCATTCGAGGCCCATTTGATTCAACCACATCCAACAAGCAAGCGGCGAGCCGACTTAAACAAGCATACATTGAAGATCAAAGGTGTCAAGCGGATTTCTACTAGCGGCAACCACATGGAGATTTTTCAATCCCCATATGTTTGAGGGAGAGTATTAGAGAATATAGATGAGTATTGTAATAAGGTGAATGAGATACACTACATCATCAAGTGTATCTCATCACAATATTAGATTAGCATCAATCAAGAGTAGATTCGATTTTATTAGGTATGATTAGATTAGGTTGATTTACTTTCCATAAAAATCCATCTTGTTAAATCTAAATAAACCCTATTTAGGGTTGTAAATCATCCAATCTATTTAATAGAATCCATTTTCTATCACAAAATACTAACACAACTACACCAACACAAAAAAAAGGTTAGAATCTTATAATTTTTGTAATAAACCTTTGACCCCTTTTTTTTTTTTTTTCAAGTGGTAAAGTAACATCTAAACACATACATATCAGCCTAAGGTTAGGCCTAAGGAGCTATAAGGGTAAACCCAATCAATCATTCCCGAAAGGCCTTACTATTGGATGATTGTTGGACTTGAAAAAAACTATTACTGTCCATTTTCACTTGGCTATTCATGCTTATCTTAAAAAGTACCACATCCAACGTGGATAGTACATGCACATGTCATGTCTCATCAATGAACACATCACCACCCACCGACCAACTACTATTCGTTAATGACTTTGGTTCCTAGATGTGGTGATTAACATACAAAACCATTTCACTATATAGGGACCATTCAACAAACTTTTCTCCTTCGAATTTTTTTTTAAAATTTTTTGATACAAAGGGTTGTCTTATTTCAACTGTGGATGAACAGGCTTTGGCAATTTGCATCAAATACTCCATCTCCATTTGCATTTAGTAGTAATCTACCATCTTAGTTTTGCATTCCAAAGCAAGCATGTCATCTGTAATGGAAAGGAAAACATGATTGTAGGATGACTCTATGCCCAGAATAGCAACTCTTTTCTTACACTTTATTAAGGTTGGTGAGAATCTGACACTTAAATGGGACCTTCCAACTAACTAAACACCATGCAACCCAAACCCTGGCTTGGGACTCAAGTTTCAAGTTTCAAGTTCCAAATCCGTTCCCGGCCTTGCAAGTTACCTGCGGTCGATATATAAGTATACTATTTGCTTGTATCACATTAGTTGATTGCAGTTCATGCTTAACTGCTTTCTAAGAACTCCTATGATGCCACTGTTGGTTTTATTTCACAAATTCATGCACAAAGACAAATAAGCAATTGAATAACAAATAATATAAAAACATATATAAATAACCGAATCCTACAAGTTAAGAGATGCTCGAAAAAGAGTATTTCTTGAAGGGAAAATAATCACCTCCTCGAGCCGAAGAGCTGACTTACCATCTCATCCCCCCTTTTGGGGCCACGTGTCCCCTTTTTACTCCAATTAACTGTGGTTAAGATTCAGTCACCCCTAGGGTTCACACATCTACCCTTGGTTTTTAGAAAAAAAATATTTAAAAAAAAAATTAACCATAGGAGATGGTTAATTTTTTAACCATAGTTCAAAGGTTTGTGAGAGGGAGGAGGAATAGTCCCCTCCTCGGCACAAGGAGGTGACTATTGCTCTTCTTGAAGATAGTCAAGCCTTTCGTGTGCAAGGGAAGAGCAGCCTTATCTCCAGGATACAACTCAACTCGGATTCGACAAACCAATCACTACGAGTTTGCACTACTTGGTAGATTGTGGTGCACTAAACCTCTTTTAGAGTATGCCCGAATAATTAATTAAAATCTCACAATAGATTAATTAAATTTATGAAAAATTCATTTCAATAAAAAAAATTAATCTAAAACATTGACACATGATTTTTAGTCCAAAAAATCATTTTAGAAATAAGTCATATTAATTAAACTCTTTGTTTAATAAATATACATTCATTTAACTGAAAATCAATTACATCACAAGTTAAATACATTTATTCAACTTCACAAAATCGATTAAATCATTAATCTGTTTTAGTCCAAAGTCTAAACCAAGTGGTCAACCATACAGTTTTTTGTCATAATTTTGGCAGCACAATGGCATATGGACCGAAATTGTCCAATTGGTTGAGTTCGTTTGGACTATCTCAATTCGATCAGTGAAGTTGGTTTATTCCGTAGATCAACCGGTTAGACTATCGGTTAGAGGGATCCATTAGAACAACACTAGGCGGTCTGATTACTTCTCATGTTGATTTATCAAATTGGTTTAGTCCGAAGACTAACTGGTTAGTGTGATTTGTTTGAGTGGGTCAATCTTATAGACTACCAAAGAGGCTAACCCTTTCGGGCTTGTCACCATGATTGGGCTACATGTAGCACCAATCTGTGATTAACCATTTATGGAATCACACACTATTCTGTTCAATTGAATCTAGTCTAATCTGAACAAAAAATGGCCTATGGTTCAACCTTCTTTGATGGACTGGAAATGGAGGTCTTCTTTCTCCTTGGACTGGTTTACCTTCTTTCTCTGGATGGATTGGTTCTGGGCTCTGTCTGTAATCCGGCAGAGTTTTTGGGCTCTCTAATTCGTCTAGTGGGTTTAAGTCTTCTCAACCCCTTCTTATATAGAGCCCCAAGTGGTATGACACATTTTCGTTGGGCCATAACCACCCTAACTACCCAAATTTCTAAATTCATTGAATTTAACCGCTCCAACTACTAATCGATGGGTTGCATGGATAACCATAGTCCGCCAACCCACATAGACCTGCCGAACCCACCCAGATCCGTGAGGGTCACACCCACACGGCCCACCACGAGTCTCCTCGAGAGCACATGATCTTGGTCTGTAGAACCCCAGATCTTAAGTTCACTGTGCGGTAAATAGTGCAATGAATAGTGTCTATGAATAGTGTTAGAGTGGTCAAAAGGCCTTCCTCATATTTTGATGTTTGATAAATGAAATGAGGGTTTAATATAAAATGAAATCGTTATGGGTATTTGAGAAGGGTCCTAAGGGTGTTAGAACAAGAGTGGAAACACTCTAAGTATCAAAAGATGGAAAAAAAAAAGAAGGAAAGAATAGAGGCAAGTAGCAAAAATGCACAAAGGCCGGTCGATCGCCCCACCTATTCAGTTGACTGCCTTTATGGAAGTGACCCAAAACGAGGCCACAGTAAGGTTTTTGAGAAGGCCGGTTGACCGTCCCTCATAGTCGGTCAACGGACTGTCTCCGAAAAAGGGATTTCAAGAGGTTTAGACTGGCCGGTCGACTGCCCCTCCCAGCCAATCGACCAACTATGGGGTTTTTTCATGTCATTTTGCTTGACGGACCTACTTTATGCTTAATTGGATATTTTGGGGCCCTTTTGGGTTTTTCACCAAACCCCAAAGGGTCTATATAAACCCTATTTCGTGGGCTAAGGGTTACACAACCCTTAGAGCAAATTTGAGAGAAGAAAAAGAAGAGAAGAGAGAGAAGAAAGATGAAGGTTTGGTTTGTTCTTGAGTTGAGATTTTTGATCAAAGATGAGCCTTTTTGCTACCAAGGTGTCTTTCCAAAGCGCTAGACTAAAGAGAATTAGTCTTTGAAAGGTAGAGACACTCTACTATGTGATTTTATTGTAATTCTTATTAAAAATCCAATATGTGAAGTATGAACATTATGTGAAGCTGGTAGGGAATCCTACTAGTTAACTTATAATGATCTTGTACTTAAAAGAAATGATGAGAATGGAATGTTTTGATGAAGCTAAGTGTATTGCCCATGTGTATACTTACGTGAAGTTCAAATGAAGTAGAAAGGCATGTTCCATATGTTTATGTGTTTCAAATTATGTACCATGTTTACTCATAATTGTACATGAACACGTGTATTGCATGATCAAATTTCTCATATGTATGTGTAACGCCCCAAAAATCCCTCTAATGAGTTAGGTGAGACTTTAGACCTTATTGTCATAACCTAACAAACCATCCTTCAAAAATACAAGGCATGCTATAATGGAAACGAAATCAATGCGAAAACGAAATAATGAAGAAACGTGAATTCAAATTTTCTTTTCTACACATGATTAGTGCTATAAGGTTTTATACATAAACATGCCTAAATATAAGAGTGGACATGCCCACCCATCAAAATGAAAAATAAGGAAACCTCACTGGCTCTCAACTCAACAATAGTCTAGATAGGGCTACCTATCTAAATCCATATCCTCTTGAGGCTGTAATGGAATAGGCGCCTCTTCTTCAGCATACTCTTCCTCAACTCATAGCTCAGGGTTGAAGATATCCACCGGACCTATCGACATGAAATGTACGGCTGAGTATTAAAACACTCAGCGAGTACAACTACTAGCTAACAAAGATATAATATAATTCATAGCTTACTGAAAAGGTAAACAATGCATTTACGAGCATGCATGCAAATCCGAACGCAAAAACCTCATGTAAATCATGTGTGCATAATTCATAGCTTGTACTTGAATTTATCTTTTCATACTTTCAAAACCTGTTTATCGTACTTAAAACTTTATTCTTATCTTCTTCTTGTTTCGTGGAAATCATGCTTGTCTTGTCTTGTTCTTATTTAAATCATACTTGACTACTTGTCTTGTCTTGTGTGTCTTGTCATGCTTGCCTTGTGAGCCAGATGTTAGTGCCCTTGAAACGACTTGTGAGCTGGGTATGTAAATACCCTTCATCAAAAGTCTTGAAAAGGCACACCAATATTCTTGATTTCTTGTCTTGTTTTTCTTGTGAGCCAGATGTGGCATATCCTTAGATATGCCCTATTCTTGACAGACCTAAAGTTTGGCTTTATCATTTTTGTTTGTCTTGTTTTCTTGAAGCCAAATATGGCATATCTTTGGATATGTCCTATCCTTGACCAATCCAAAGTTTGACTTTATTATTCATTTCGTAAATCACTTGTCTTATTCTTTGGTTGTTTCTCATATCCTTATACTTAGAAAACTCGGTCATGCATACATGCTTGTGCATAGTGAATGATATACATCATATTGGCATGGAAATACTCAAAGGAATAACATATGACATTGCAAGCATTTTTATAGACATGGGAGATCTTAAGGAAACATATATATAGAGGTGTTATAGCAATGTGACATTCGTGGAAGAACCTTAAAAGCATAATAGTACTCATGAAAGGCTTAAAGTAAGAAATCATGACAATAGACGTTATACATTTAACATACATCATATAGATCATGGTTACTTAGCCTATTACATCCATAACATCCTTCATAGTTCATACATTTAAAAGAATAATAGTAGATTTAGGAAATTGAAACGCATAGAAGAAATCTCCATATTCAAGCTTGGAACCCTAGGTTTGACATCTAGGTTATCTCTAAGTTACTAGAAGGGTGTACTTATAATTGCTATTCCTAATCATGCATTTCATTATTTTCATCCTATCAAGGTTAATTAGTAGGAGTACTTACTTGATGACGGAAAAAAGCTTGAGAAAGCTTGAGAAGATGAAATCCAATGCTTGAAGAAGGATCCAAGCTCCACATTTGCCAAAACCCTAGCTTTCCCTTTCTTCCTTGCTAACTCTCCCCAATTTTACTTAATTTATGACTTGAGGGTTTATGAAACCCTCACCCATGAAATTGGGGCTTATAAGGAAAAGGGGAGGTTAAAAAACCTTCCTACCCTTAATAAAACAGTCCCCCAGACCAAACTGGGCAAAATGTCGAGTCCTAGTCAACCAGCTAGGAGGGGCGGTCGACCGGCCTTCTTAAAATGCCTACTGTAAAGCCCTTTTTGGGATTTTCGGTGACAATCGATCGACTAGCTAGGGAGGTCGGTCGACCGGCCTTGCATAACTCGCCCATTGTTGCCTCTTTTGGGTTGTTTTTGTGACAGCCGATCAACCGACCTTAAGGGGCAGTCAACCGGGATTCACCAGAACTTGGTGAATCCTTTGTTTTTCCCTTTTTCTTCCACTTAGAGTCGTTTCACTCTATCATTGACTTACATAGAGTGCTTCCACTCTTTTACCTTAGCTTAAACACCCTTACAAAATTATATTTTTGGTTCCAACTCCTTTTGTTCATAATACATACATCATAACACATCGAGGACCCATTTTGATCAAAATCACTAATCATTGACACTATTCAATGATACTATTCACGAAATGAGAAATGTGTTTCCAGGGTTCTACAGTATGTGTATTGAAAAAAAGTAAAGTGAAATGATGTTAAACAAGATAAGTGTATTGGGAGTATGCAAATGGACTTTTACTAACCTAGGTAGAGCATTGGGCATATGATCTCAAGTGAAGCTATGTGTATGGGAAGAATGTAAATGAGCTTCGACCACTCTAGGTAGAGCATTTGACATTTGTTCAGGGTAAACTATGTGCAAAGATATCCATCGGGAGGTGGATGAAGTTACTAATGGACTTCTATCACTCTAGGTAGAGCAATATGCATGCTCCATGCGTATATGAATGCTAATGGACTTTTACCACTCTAGGTAGAGCATTAGTCAAAGTTATGTGTACACTCCCATAAAAGTTTTGTGTAAAACAAGTGAATGTTCCATGTGTAAAGTAAAAGAGATAAAAGAAAAGAAAAGATGAATGTGATTTTGCTAGATAAGTGTATGTGCTTTTACCACATCGTACATGTGTATTTGCAAAGAGGTTTCCTTATGTGTTTCAGTGCATGTATATCATATGAATTGCCTATATGAGAGCATGTGATATTATGACATATTATCTAGTGGTTTGTATACGCTAAGTAGTTCATACTCATCCGATTTGTTATCATCGGCAGGTTTATTTGATATTGCTCCCGAACCTTGGGTTGAGGAGGAGTACTATAAGCCTGAGCCTACGTGGATCATCCATTCAAGGATAAAACACCGGATAGATGGCCCTATCTAGACTATTGTTGAGAGGCGTGAAGGAGTGATATTTTGTATTTTGAAAGTAGGGAATGTCAACTTTACATACTATGTTTTGTTTAAAACTCTGTTATTTCAGACTTTAAGTATATTCAAGTTATATTTTAGAAAATTTCAATTTCCACTAAATGTTGCATTGTGTATTTCACAGGATGGTATGATATGATTTAGTTTATGAGCCAAAAAAATCTCCTATCTTTTAGGGGGTATTTTGGGTCGAGACATGGTCCATCTATCCGACGGCCCTGATCTAATCAGACAAAAGAAAAAGCGACCAATCACGACTAGCAACTATGCGCACGTGCAAAGTGCGCCTCATAGCGCCCAAAGCCCATTGTCATTTGACGTTGCTCACACGCTTGCTGCGCGAGTGCAGTTCGCACGCCGAAGATATTGTCTAAAGATCTATGAAAATAAGAGTCTTCTATACTTTAAGGAGTCTCTTGAAAGTATGCCTCTTTTTAATTTTAGAAAAACAGTTCTTGGGGGAACATACATCGAATCTCAAGATCTGACTAAAATTTTAATTGATTTTAATTCAATGAAGTTAGAAATCACAATCACCTTTGTGACTTTGAAATTGTTATGTCAATTTTACAATAGAATGCTAGACCGGCAAAACTTCACAAGCGTCAAGTCTCATTCGAAATCCACACGGACCTTTTTTTTCTTTAAAGCTTTCTCTAATGGAAGCTAATGACCCTTCCAAATATCTAGCTCTAGGATCTTAAAATAAATATCTAATCTTTATCTTCAAGATGGGTTCTTGATATTCAAAAACTAGAATATAAGATAACAAGAAAAAGGGGAAGAGGGGGCTAACCGTACACCTTGAGGAAGGGAGAAAGGGGCGTGAGGTTATGAGGAGAGGGGAGAGAGAGATTTCCAAAAATCTGGAAATTTATTAATTCTTCACAATGGTAGACGTCCACCCCTTTATATAGATCCATCTTGGATCTTATCCATATCCTAATCCAATTAGGATATCCTCAATTTGTTTCCTTTTTTGATATCTCCTAATTAATTAGGATTAATTAAGATAGAAACTAACTTTATCCATTAATGTCCAACTAATCTTGTCTTTATTCTAATCCAATTAGGATTCCTTGATTAGCAAGAAACTAATAGAATCCTTGTCCAACAAGAAATCTTTAATTAGTGACTAACTTTAACTAACTAACTAACCTTATCCAATAAGGATATTAGTTATTAGAGACTAATTCATAATAACAATTATTATTCCTCATGGAGTGGGCGTCCCACCCTAGGTGGGTCCCACTCCACATGCCCCCTTAGGGTATTAAATCCTTTTGATCACTTGAATTATTCTTTTAAAATAATCCCCAATGGGTCCTACCCATTTGGTTTTTCACATCTAATGTGATTCCACTTTTTAGAGCTTTACTATACCATATAGTGATTACTTAGAGAAATTAATTAATTTAATTATAAATTAAATTAAATACTTTAAGAAAGTCCTTGTGTGTGGGATCTAAAGGGATCTCTTATTTCCGGTTGTGAGACCAAGTACTCAACCTTTTGGTTAAAGCATTGTTACTAGGAAACACATTTCCTATACTCCATTAGGATTATAGAATGTTATCTATATCCCTGGACTTCCACCAATCACAATTAATGTCTATTAACACAATGTGATTAATCTTCAGAAAATAGAAAATTACTTGCAGGTATTTCTATCTCAAGATTTGTTTACAGATGCGTCCCTCCACTTCCAATATTGTTATAAGCTTACGGGACAATATCTAATATTGTCTTTAATCCCTGGCTTATATTCAGAACCCATTCTCTTTGATACTTTTAGTCAAAATTGGACTTTCAAAACATTTTAGAAATTCTTTAAAAGAAATAATAATAATAATAATTACATTTCTTTTATACAGAAAATAAATTTCTCGATAAAACCATTTCATCGATAAATACCAACGCTGAGTTTTTCAAGTCCGGTTTTGATAAGTATCAACTCAATAATATTTACTCTGTAAGAGTAGTGGAATCCTTGTTGAGCGTACACACACTTCTTCCAGTACAACGTACATAACCCAACAAGCCCGTATTTAGTCTGATGTGTTGGACATTGACGATTGACTACATCAAAGCTATATAGACAAATACTAGAGAAAATGTTGACTTCTCAGGTTAAGGACAATCTGTCAAATGGACTACCCTAAATATAAAGACAGTATATTTCTAAGGGTATCCACTGAGTGATTCAGTTGCAATATAAGTACTTCTTACTTATATCCATATCTTAGTCAAGAGATCCTTCTCTCAGTGATTGAGATTCATCACTCCATCATATGAAACTAACAATGTGTAAGTTATTAGGAATACATTGTCCAGATGTATCCTGATTAACTTAGAACAATTTTAGGTCTACAAAGAACCAGAAAACCATATCTCTTTAGCAATCAGTTATCAACTAATTGGATGGTTTTCCTACAATGTTACCTAAGGGACAAAGTAGTCTCATCCAATGAGATACTTTTGATATGTTACCTAATGTAGAAGACAATGTGTGAATGTAAAATATGCATTTATTGATTAAATAGACAAATACAATTCTGGAATGACTTTCGTGGGCATATATGTCTAATATCTCCTATACCACAAGATTACACTTTAGTAAAGTTTTAAAACCTTATAAAGAATGAAACTTTCTTCAATTTTTCTGATGTGGGACTAATGAACTTGTCTCACAAGGAGACCAAGTTTCAAGTCACCCCAAAAACAAAAACAACATTCTTTTGATTTGAAATAAACCAAATAAGTTTTAGGGACTAAAACCCAATATTCAAGACTAAAGAGCCAATTTCAAAATCAATTTAAAATTAGATTCAATAGCCACCAACCACAAAAGAAAGAAAAAAGCATGGCTTAGGTCTTGACTAAAGAAAAGTCTAGTTTGAGCTACCGTTTTGTTAGAACTTTGGTTGTCCAGTGTATCAGCGTCGTGTGGGGCAATCACACATAGAAACCTTTAAACCCCAAACATCGAGTCAGATTAATTGACCGATGTGCTTTCACTTCGGCCGTCTGATCAATCACCACTAAATAAATCGATCAAACGATTTAGGAAGGATGAGGTTCATCCTTCTAAAAGGAGTTCTTTAATGCCTTTGATAACCAAAGTGTTAGTAAATTAACCCTAAACAGGATTTGTGTGATACAAAAATAAACAAAATAAAGATCAAGAACACACTCACAAGAAGACTAGATTTAGGTGGTTCCCTTATCAAGTTGAGGTACGTTTACGAAGTCGTTAAGATATTCATTATAAAAACTAGAGCAAGAGAGTTTACAAGATTGTGATCTAACAATAGTAGCAACCCCATTATGCTTAATAGAATTAGGGTTATATATTAATATGTGAATGTACAAGAGTACCCTTACCTATCACGAAGGGCCTTCAATATTAAGGAAAAGTTTAGTGTAATAATGTGATAGGTGGGCTAAGTGTAAAAATAGATAGAAATGATAGATTGAAATGAAGTGATCCAACTTGATTGAAAGCACTGTAGGAACAATTTACAAATATCATGTGATCGAAACAAGTCACAGAGCAAATACAAACTTCTGTCGTAGTCTGTTGTGGAAAAATACGAAAAAGTATCTAAGGTACTATTCCGAATGAGGAAATTACAAAAATGTAAAAGGTCACTAGGGACCATTACTCTTTAAGTCATTTATAACAAATCCATTGTTATTTAAAATTACATATACAAATACAATATGGCAAAAGAAATTGAAGAGGAATCCTTAGGCCACCTTACTAATCCCCTTGATAGATAGTGTTGGATATTTTCATAATCTTTTTACCTTGTAGGCATGTACACTATTGTAACTTATTAATGATAGCTTTGTAATACTTTGTAAAAGAGATATAGATGAATTTTACTAGTATGTGGAGCAATTTATCATGATCCTTTGACCGTTACATGTATTTTTAAGTTGAATTTTTTTTTTGATAGTTGCAATTTCAAATTAGAGAAATGTTATACCGTTACACAAAGAGTTAGTTATAACCCCTTTACTGTTACCATTTTGAATTGAGCAACTTATGAGCCATTATCTAAGAAACTCTTGGCAACGTTTTTTTTTACACCCACTGGATAAATAAAAGTTTAGAAGAGTCAAGCACCATATATGAACAGGTGCGTGGAAGTCTATGAAATCTTTGGTTGTCTTGGTTTTTCACACGAACTTACGCTGGTCACTTTTTTCAAGATTCTCTTAAACTTTGAAGCGATTTTAATTATATTCGACCATTGCACAAGAGTTTGGAGTTGATCTTGAACGTCATTGTAAGACGTAGATCAACAGCAGTGATATACTGGGCTTCATTGTATCTTGGAGCCGATTCGCTACAAACCTTTTTGCAAACCGGTAGTGGGGGCATATAACGTCTTAACAAAAACGGATTTTCAGCACTCCTTGAAGCATTACACTTGCTTTCCTTTTTTATTCGTCTTATGTATTTCATAACATTGGTACGTTGGTTCTACCAATCTTAAGACGTTATGTTTTTCTTATTTTAGAACTGACATGGATAGTGTTACTAATGCTAGTATATATATATATATATTTTTATTTTTATTTTTTTTCCACTATGGAATCAGAGTTTATTGCATTGGTAGTTGGGGGCAAAAAAATAGAATGACCGGAAAATTTGTTGGTAGAAATACCAATGTAGCCTAAAATCAATACCACAAATTTCTTTGCATTGTGATAGTGAAGCTACACTATCAAAAGCATATAACAAAATATACAATGGGAAATCCAAACATATTAATCGTAGTCATAGCTATGTGAAACAATTACTCGAAAATGAAGTAATTATAGTTGATTTTATACGGTCAGTCAAACTTTTGGTGATCCTTTAACAAAAGGACTTACAAGGGATTTAGTTAGTAAGACTAATCGAGAGATGTGAGTGAAGCCCATGGGAAAATCACCTATGACAGAAACTCAACTCAATACTTGTGATCCAAGATTTGAGTTCAATGAGCAAAGTATGTCCTTAGTAGTTATTGGATAAGGACTATGGAATAAAATGAATTTATTTAAGGATCTCTCACAATTATAGTGCTTGGACCTGTAATGAAAAAGGGAAGGATGAGTGCAATACTCTTAATGAACCTATAAACATAAATTTTTTGTTGGGGGTACCTATGTTACATGAGTATCATTGGAAGTTCACCTAGTGAGTTGAGGAAGTGGAGCCGCTTCTTGGTCATAGACATGGGCTTTGTCTCTAAGAGACTCATGAAAAAATCAGGGTATAGGCGCAAGGCCGTAAACATGCCAACTCTTACAGAACTCGTTTAGCATTTGAAAAACTAATATGTGTGATGTATCCGATTTTATCAAATGGGGTACTTAGTTCAAAGTCACGGCTACTTTGGACCTCGATAAAGATTTGATGCATCTACACTAAGTGTAGATTCAAATCCAAAAGACACCTACATTTATGTCTGGTTTCCGGTTTAATTAAATAAATTTATTTTAATATAATTTTAAAAATAGAGGGGGATTGTGGGATATTTTCAAAATCTTTATACCGTGTAGGCATGTACACTATTGTAATTTATTAATGATAACTTTGTAATACTTTGTAAAAGAGATATAGATGAGTTTTACTACTATATGAAGCAATTCATCATGATCCTTTGACCTTTACATGTATTTTAAATTTGAAAAACGCTTCTGACAGTTACAATTTCATATTAGAGAAATTTTATACTGTTACACAAAGAGTTAGTTATAACCCCTTTACCGTTACTATTTTGACTTGAGCAACTTATGGGCAGTTATCTAAGAAACTCTTGGCAACTTTTTTTTTTTTTTTATTCTCATTGGATAAGTGAAAGTTGAGAAGAGTTAAGCACCATATACGAAAAGGTGTGTGGAAGTCTATAAAATCTTTGGTTGTCTTGGTTTTTCACCCGAACTTACGCCTGGGGCTATATTCGGGCCGGGCTTGGCCAAGCCCGGCTCGGCTTGAATAGTTTTGATTGAGGCCCGAAGCCCGGCTCGACCCGAAATGGCATTTGAATGTGCGGCCCGAAGCTCGGCTCAAATTCAAAATCTTGGCTCGAAGCTCGGCTCAGCCCGAATTGATTCAAGCTCAAGCCGGGCTTGGCTTGGCTCGAGCTTGGCTTGAATCTTTTTTTTGTGAATTTTTAAATAATAATATTTTATATTATTTATATATATAATAATGATATATATAAATAATATTTTTATTTATTATTATTATTTTTTAATAATATTCGAGCCGGGCCGATCTAAACCTAAATCGAGCCAGGCTTCAAGTCAGGCCGAGCCGCACAGTGGTTGGCCCAAGCTCGGCTTGAATTAGATTTCGGGCTTTTTTTTAGGCTTGGCTTGACTTGAATTAGCTTTCGGGTTAGGCCGATCTCGGGCCAAGTCGAGCCGAGCCGAGTCGCACCAGCGGGCCGATCGGGCTTTATGCAGCCCTACTTACGCCAATCACCATTTTCAAGATTCCATTAAACTTTTAAGTGATTTTAATTATATTCGACCATTGCTCAAGAGTTCAGGGGTTGATCTTGAACGTCATTTTAAGACGTAGATCAACAACCGTGATATATTGAGCTTCATTATATCCTGGAGGTGATTCATTACAAACCCGTTTGCAAACCGGTAGTGGAGACGAATAATGTCTTAAGAAAACGGATTTTCAACGCACCTTGAAGCCTTACACTTGTTTTCCTTTTTATATTCGTCTTATGTATTACATAGCATTGGTACAATGGTTCTAACAGATAGTGCACTCATCTCAGTATTTTGTTGGGTTCTTAGAATTGCATTCCACCCTTGAGAAAAAGCCACAGTAAAAAAGAGAAGAAAAAAAAAAAACTATGTACGGACATGAGCCATAATTATATATTAGGATTGGGATCCTAATATATTTGAATTCAGAGCGGATAGTGGTATATTTGAATTTGTGTCCTTATCTGATTATCTGAATCTAAATACGTATCTGACGGATAGTGAAATATGATATTTGTATTCGATTCCGATTAAAATATTCAAATTATGATAATATCCAAATTATTTGATTATTTTTTAAAAAAATTAAAAAAAATAATTTACTTAAAAAATTGTAAATTAATTTTTTTTATCTTTGTCTATAATAAATATAATAATTTAATTTATTAAATTATGTAAAAAGTACATATTTGTAAGATTATTTTAATTTTATAAGCTTATAATATGTTTTTTTATATATGCTAACATGGACCTAATTCTTTCCACGCTCGCATTTGACCTGTGAGAGAATCATACATATATATAACCTAAAGTAGTGATATACAGAAGAAAAAAAAAAGTTATTTTAGTTTTATTCTCTTAGGCTTAATATTTTGTAATACTTTTTTCAAAAAACTAAATAGATTATTGAATACTAAATTAGTAAGAGTTAAATACGGCTAACCGGGGTTCAAGGAGATACTAGTTGACCTTTGGGAGTGGTTGAACCCTCCCGAATTCATTCCCAATGAGCCTGAACCCACCAAATGGAAAAGTCCAGTCTTTTGTGATTTCTCAAGAGAATCTTGTTTTCCAAGAGAATCTTAGGCGTGTGCCAGAGGGGATCCTGTCCATCTATTAAATCAAATTGGCCTCGGAAGAAGGGGCTTGTCTGAAATAGGTGATAAGTGGTGGGGAAGTCAAAATCATTTGGGAGGGGGGGGGCAATTTTATCTTTTTTACACATCTATCTATACGACTACTATATAGCAGTTGGTATCCACGTGGCACTCCTCACAAGCTTCCATTTGAACTTCATGTTGGTGTCATGTGTCACCTATTAAATCCCTTCTCCCCATTAATGTAAGATTAATCAACATTAATCCCCCATTATCTCTATCCCGTGGTCTCCTCTTATTATTACCCCAGACACGTCATGCCAACATTAAGATCATCTCTCAATTAGTAAATAGGACTCACCTTCTCTCACATTCCTTCCCTTTTCATATTCCCTGCCAACAAATTCGTTCAAACCACCTTCCCTTGGTTCAGTATGTGAGAAGTCATTAACATCATTTATCAAGGAAGTAGGACCACCTGCCTTTCTATCAATTCCTCCCTTTTCATATTCCTCATGAACGACCTTTCCTTAGTTCGTTTTTGTGGGACCCTCACATCTATTACTCTTCTTTATCCAGAAAATTCACACGGCTCCATAGCATGGTTGGGACTTGGGGAGTCCAAACATTCTAACTTCCACTTAATACCTCTTTTTAAAATACCGATTCTAATTCCTATAGCAGCCCAACCATCCGAAAGAATTTCTTTATTTAAGGTGCTTAAACCAATCAATCAATCCAAAAGAATCCCTCTCCCTCTCCCTCTCCCTCTCCCTGAATCTTTAGCGGGAAACTTCGTGAAGGTGAGACTCAGAGAAGAAACCACTGGTTGAGGTTTATGGATTCCGGCGAGTCAACGACTTACGCCGGTTTACAGATTTGCATCATGATCACCAACCTCATCACTCTGATCATTTATTTGATTATAATTTGTAAGTAGCACTAACAGAATGATTTAGTACTACAGGCCAGTAGATATCCAAACACATTACCCATCACTATTTGTCCCTTTAGCCTCAATTGGAATTGGATATGCTAATTGGTAGGTCACCTTTTAGGAATTCCTCATGTTGTACGCCTTTGATCCATGAGAATATTCTACGCTTTATCCGGATGTGCATTGTGCCTTGCAAATCTTCTTCCAATTGTGTAGTTGTATTCTTTTCATTTTTAGTTGCAGTGACCTCATCTGCTCAACCAAGAACTATGGTTTCTCATGCTTATACCAGTAGCTTCCAGGGATTACTATGATATTACTGTAGTCCTTCACAGCTCTAGCAAGAACCATGGGTACTTCTCATGCATAAACCAGTAACTTCTAGGGCCGTTATTGGACGGATTAAGGCTTCACAATTCATTGTTGTGATGTAGGCAGGGCCATAAGTTAAAAAACAAGTTAGGGTTATTGATGTGAAAAGGTGCACTATATTAAATAATTTGAAGTATTATAAGGGTAATGGAAAACGGACTGCAGTAACAGCTTAGAAGTTGACCCCGTGATTCTCATTTGTCCACGCTCCATTTTTATCACCCATTAACTATGGTTAAGATTCACTCACCCTTAGGGTTAAGAAATTTAACCATGGTTTTTAGAAAAAAAAGAACAAAAAAAAAATTATTAACTTTTATTTAATTAAGCATAACCATGATTAAATAGATGTTCAAAGGGATAAGGGGACACTGCGGTCAGCTTAGAATATGACCTTGGGGTCCTCTAATCAGAACTCATATTATAATCAATGAAGACAGCTACTTATGGTTTGGGCATATAATTCAGTGTTTCAATTTCAAACTTTTCCTCCCTATTGAAATATAACTGATTTTGTAATGAAGATATTGGATTTATACTTTGTATTTTGAGTATATGCTTACTTGACATAAAAAAATCATATACCTACTTACAAATGTGTTCAGCTTCTTACAAATATTAAAAAGAAAACAGTACGAGTTCAGCAAATACTCCAACCTAATGAGAACCTAACTCATTGGTTGGTTTTACTTTGGTCTTATTCCATTAACAAGTATTTGGAGTCCAATTCCTTCTTCTCACAAGTCTCTATATTATTCAATTTCCTCTAACAAATCTCTATATTCTTCAATTTCCTCTCATATAGTATACATATTAAATTTATTTTTCACCAAGATCAATTATATACTCTTTATGTATTTTATTGTTGCAAAATTCTTTTTTATAAATCTCTTTTTGGCCACAGTGATGTGGTTCATAGCCGATGTGTCATTGATTGTATGCAATGTTGTCTCTAAATGTGTTGAAATTGGCCTTGTGGTTCAATTTTCTTTTGGGCTCAAAGAGTCATACATAAGGCAACCTTGTCTATATATTGCACATATATTAGCTCATATAGAGTGAGAAAGAAAGAGGGAGAGACTAGATTAACCCCCTACCTATGGTAAAAGTAAATAGTACACGAGATCATGGCCTTGATTATACTGTTTTATAATTTTATTTTTTTTATCTCTCGTGGCCTTGATAGACAAGTCATTGTTAGTTTATAAATATTTATTTTATTATTTTTACACACCCGTGCTATGCAAGGGGTGTTTTGCTAGTAATAAGACATGTGACGATAAGTGTGTGAGAATAAGGATGAGAGATATCAAATGGGGGAAATGATTTCATGCCAACTGTCACACAATGTATAGAACCCCGAGAGCCCTTTATCCGAGTCGAATGGAATTTTTGCGAATGCTCCGGTTATTCTTAGGTGTGTGCCAGAGGAATCCTGACCCTATAATAAATGGAGGGTGCAGTCGTGCAGAGCTGTTCATTTCATTTCAGTTTAAATGAAACCTGCAAAACTGCCTTTATTCTCGCCCAGAAACTCCTCCGGTTCTGCTACAACTGCTTCCAATAGCAAGTGAAAAGTTGTAATGCTATTCTGTCATGTCTACTATACCTGTCAAGTAAAATAATCACCTCTACAGTGACCCCAAAAAAAAAAAATAATAATAATCACCTCCTGGGTTAGGTTAAAAATTAACCTGAATCAAGGGCGGGGGCAGTTTTGTAAGAGCGAGGAGCAATAGTTCTCTCCTCGCCCGTGGAGGGAACTATTGCTCAACTGTCAAATACTTAACGGCCTCGGATTGTTTCTGGAAGCCAGAAAGGTAGTCTCTATCCTTTTCTATTCTGATTGGAAATGATATATCGGAACCGGTAAATATCCATCCCATTATAATATATATAAATATAATATATTTTAAATTTATAAAATTAATATCACCTTTAAAATGTATTTTTATATTTTAAAATATTAATTTATATTTGTAAAAAATTAATCAAATAATCCGGATACTATTCGAATTTGAATATTTTAATCAGTCAAATACAGATATCATATTTCACTATCCGTCAGATATTTATTCAGATACAGATATCCAAATATATAATCGGATACGAATTTGGATATACCAATATCCCAGACAATCACAAATTAGGTGGCATGGGTGATAAAAAGAAGATAAGTCATTTTATTTTCTCATCATGATTTTGACATCTCCCCACTTATATCTCCCTCACTTTATCATCATCTTTCCAATAACATGTGGAGAAATCAAATTCATGAGACTCAAGAACTTCTTCAACCACATGTCTCCCTATTTTATGGTTGCAGCTTCGTCAGAGAGAATCCCATACCATATTTAACTCAAGAAAATTGGAGAAATGGTTAGAATAATTCACTTTGATCATTTTATGGTTGCAGCTTCTCTTGATTTTTTTTTCCTTTGATTGAGAATCTAAGGGTCCATAAATGATGCCCAATTACATTATATTTTCTTTTTTATTTGTCAAAATATTTTCAAATCTTTTCTAAATAAAGTTTCTAAAAACTTCTTAACAATTTTATTTAAATCTTTATTAATATTTTATTTTAATTTTGTCCATTTAATTTCATCTCTCTTCCATCAGGATTGGTTTCTTAATTCCCTTTAACGAAGGCAGTCCGAATTCAATGGAAAAAAAGTCCAAGAAGTCACTCCTGCAATAGAAAAAACAAAATAAGCATTAAAATAAATAAATTAATATTAATTAAGAAAAAAGAAATAACTTTACCTTCAAGAAACTAAACTACCGATACGCATATGAATACGACGTACGTACATACGCTTGTACCAGTCACAACGCAGTCCAATCCATATGACAAAGACTAACGGAAAACGTCAAAGTAGACGGAAAATTTAACGGCACGTCAAACTCAACGGAATCATCACGCTGCAAACGCAGTCACGAGGACCCAATCGATCATCATGCCAAACCGGTTTTCCAAATTTCCAAAATTTAAGGACTTGGATATCTGATGAACTTCATATTAGTTTGATTATCTTTTTAATGAATGAAATCTCTTTCAATAGCCATCAATGGCTGCAAAAGATTGAATGACAGACGTTAGGGTTTCGGTCTTCCAAGTATCACAAAAAAGGCCAAGTCTCTTTTGCAGATCCGTCCGTGTCTACTTTCCGCTTTTTATTGTAAAACCAAACTCCAGGAATCAAGCATCGCCGGAGCCGAGATCTAACGTCTCCATTGCCGGAAAACAGAGAACAAACAAAGATTGCAGAGAACAGCAACGAACCTGCTCAAATATCATAAATTCTAGGTTTTCGACATGAGCGAAAGCCGGCTCGGCCTCTGCTGAAAGGAAGTTCTTCTTCTCTGCTGATGAGAAGAAGGTCGGATCAAAGCAGCCAAAGCTCTCTTAACCAAATCTCCTTCCACAGTCCCGATCCGAACAAGCGAGTTTGTCATCGCCGATCTCCGCGCATTCAATCGATTCGACGGATAGGAGACGGAGTGATTATTGCAGTTCTTGTGAAGACTGCAACGGAACGAACCAGGATGATTCGTCGGTGAGCACATACAAGTTCTCTTCTGAGACGGCAATGGATTATTCTGCTTCTTCAAGACCTGATTGCGAGGAGAAACAGCAATCGATCTGCTCGGAGAGCTCGATCGGTCCATCGAGAATCGAACAGACGGAGCAGACGAGACAGATCCATAAAGGTTTACGCGAGTCGGTGAAGCGCATCTATGAAAAAACCCTGGAGAACGAGAAGAAAAACTCGAACTCGATGATGCGAAAGCTGATGAAGAATATGACGCGGTCGATGAAGAGAAAAATCTTCCAGAAGGAGAGACTGATCTCTGGAACCCTAGAACAGGCCCGCTTGATCTGGTTCTAGTAGACACCGCCATTGTTGTTGCAGAAGTGAGAAACAGTAGAGAGATTCTAGAGAGAGGTGAGAGAGGAGACTTCTTCCAAAAGGGACCCTTTGGCTCTCTATTTTGGCAAACCTAGCTTGGCTCAAGCGCTCTATTTATAGAACTGAAGGAGAGGGGCAAATCGTAATTAAAGTCGGTTTTCAAGGGTTTCTTAGTTGGGGGAATTTTATTTTATTTTAACCTAATCCGAACGGCCGTTGGTTTGGCCTACCCAAACGTGGATTAGGGTTTTGTTTTCAAGTGGCTCTGAAGCTATGGGCTGTAGAAAAGGACGAATATTGGGCCGTTTGTGTAACAGTTTTTCGGGGCCCACAAAATTCTGCCATGTATAGGCAAGGGCGGTTCCCCTTAATGGGGCATACTCACGAGAACAAAAGACAGCTCTCTGATTTTTTTTAAAAAATTTATATTGTATTATTTAAAAAAATTCCTTTTTTATATTATATTATCTAATTATTTAAAAAAGATTTATTCATGAAACAAGGGACAGCTGTGCCCCCGGTTTTACCCGGTCTACCCACAGGGTGGGCTTGGGTTCCTCCTTACTAAAAATAAAAATAAAAAAAAATTAAAGAGAAACAATACGAAATGATATATGTGCACTTTTCATTTTAATTTAACCTAGAAGGGGTGGATCAGTGGTTCCTAGGCCTTCCTCCAAGCAGGAGGTCTTGGGTTCCATTTCTCATTCCGCCTTTAGGGTAAGTCTTGCCCCGATTTTTCTAACTTTCCTATTGAGGCGTTTGCGGGCACCGTCACACCTTCGGGAACTTAGTCATGACCCGAAGGGTTAAGAACACCCCGGGTTACCCAAAAAAATAGAAAAGAGAATATATGTGTACAAAATAAATGGATGAGTCGCATGAGCTTCGCACCAACTTGGTCCTAAAAATAAAATAAAAATTATTGAGGCCTTTCTGCTTTCCTCTCTAGTATTCCCTCCTTTAAACCAAATAGCAACATTTGTCTTTACTTTTGCAATCGGTTGGAATAACGCTTGCATGCCTCTTGATTATATGAATTATAGTATGTCATCTTTTAATTTAGTTTTGGAATATGACTTGAAAGAATGATATTTCTTCCCTCATGCCATTTGGAAATCCCAGTGATCCTTGATGAAGGAGCTGATCACAATGCAACGCAAACCGAACTTATTATGCGTCTGAGTAGACTTCCCTTTTTTATGGTAATTGTACTTATGTAATGTGGATGTTAGCAATGAACATCCCCCGAATCTTACTGTTTATGAGCATTACTCTCATTAAAGCTTGTAATGAGTGGTTCCTAATTATGTGACATGTGGTAATTTTTTCAGAATCTGATAATTGGATGTTAATAAGGGTTATTTGAGAAACACATGACAAAAAATTAGTTTGATCATTTGATTGAGAAAGCAAAGATCATCCATTTTTATATCCTAAGTAGGATCTAATCGGACGGTCTAAATATGTTTGGTCGGATTGATTTTTTGGACACGTGTCTCCTATCGACCCATCTTAATATCTAACGGTGGGATTCAAAAAAAGTATACCACATGTCATCTTTCTAAAGGGCCGTGGATTACAAATTCAATACCGTCTTACCATTAACAACATGAGTATGCCATACAATGCCCATGTGGATTGTGGATGAGCTATGTTCTCCCAAAAGCACTAAGGAAACACTAACAAAATTTCCCCCTTGTTTTTTTGGTTGGGGTTGGGGGGTTGTATTATAGAAGGGCTAGTAACAGTGAGACATCTGCTTGCCGGAGAAAGGTTCCCTCCTTGGGTTGATTAATGGACCATTCTCGCCATGGAGCTGGGGGAGCATGTGTTTGCTAACTAATTTATATATAAAGGTGAGGAGTAAAGTTAGGTTACCCAAAAATAAATTTAAAAAATAGTAGAGTCCAAAAGAGTGGCAAAGCAATTTTGACAAATTCAATAAGGACTTGGAGTTCTCTATGGCTATAAACGGACTACTAGCCGTCCGGTTGCGTCCAATGGGTAAACACATGTTCATTTCAATATTTTTTAACGGTGATTAAGATTCACTAATCCTTAGAGTTCAACCATCTAACTTTTTTTTAATATATTATAAAAATATTAACTTTAAAAGTTAAAATTATTAACTAGAAAAGAACACTTAAAAAGACTTTTATATTATAACCTGACCCGGATTCTAAATCTCAAACTAATAGTCTTAACACTCAGTTTGCTGACCATTTTGTTGGGTGGTAGCCTTTAATTTGGTTGATTGTTGACTGGTCAAACAGTTTTGGCCGTGTTATTGGCATGTTAGGGTCAATAATCCTACATAATAGACTATCGAACAAATGGTTTGGATATTCCATTTCAATAAATTTTAGCATACTTTGTCAAAGGAGGTCATCCATCGTTTTAAACAAAAAAAAAGGCAGCTTGGGTGGTAATTTCCCAGCCTAAGAGGGTCAACCGCCTAATATTTTTAGGGATGGGATGGAGAAGTTTCAAATAACTTAGTTATATGCTTAATTATATTAAATAAGTTAGGGATTGAACCAAGCTCAAGCTTACATCTCAGGCTTGAACACATCAAGTCAAACTTTTATTTGAGATGGATGTTTAAACAAGCCAAGCTTGAGCCAAACTCCGCTTGGCTCGGCTCGAAGCTTGGCATGTTTAAGGCTTGGTTTTGCTTGAGCTTGAATCGATATATATATATATATATATATTTCTTTTTTATAATGTTATTTATATCAATACAAAATAATACTTTAAAGTTTTATGTATTATAGATTGTAATAATTTTTAATTTATAATAAATAAGTTTAAGAGATAATAATGATTAAAAAAAATTTTAAGAAGTTAAAAACAGAAACTTTGATCTAACTCACTAATCTTTGGATCAAAGGACTATTGTCAAATCTTAGTTTCATATATGAATATATTATGTTTTTGTAGTTTCTTGTATTATAATTTATTAATAAATACTTTTATTAGAATTATGTACTATTAAACAAAATAGTTTCGTGAATTAAGCTTTGGAAAATTCAAACTTGCCTTGGCTTGAATAAAGTTGGAGCTCGAACCGGACTTCAGCTTGATCAAGCGTGTTCAAGCCAAGTTCAGACTTAATCATATGAGCTTGAATCAAGATGAAGTCAAACTCAAGCATGTTCAAGCCAAGCTCAAACTTGAATACATCCCTATTATAGCCTCTCTTATAATATTTAGAACATAATAACTTTTAATATAAAATAATTTCCTACAAATCAGTATGGTTCCATGGTTTATAATTAATATTCCCATATTTATATATATTAGGAATGGTTTTTATATTATTACATATAAGAATATTTTTTTTACAATATATATATATATACATATATTTATTACGCAATATGTATTACATATTATACATGTATACATATAGTATCTTTTTTTGGTAGTACATGTTTCATTGTGTACATTTTTAACATGTGCTAATTTTTATTTTTTTTTTGGGTTAAGATTATCAATTAACACACTCTAAACACACACAGAACCAGAACTATGGTAATCGCTAAGATGCCATAAGGGTATGTTAATTTCAATAAGAGAAATTTTGAGAATAACAATTGCATTTTTGCCCAATGTTGGAGAAAATCAAGGGTATTCTATCCAGTATAAGTTATATCGTACAAAACTATTGATATTGATTTAAAGAGGTTTGAGGGTCTATTATTCCTGAGCAATAGTCCCCTCGTCGGCCGAGGAGGGGACTATTCCTCCTCGCTCTCACATAGGCGAACCTTCAACTTCCATTAAATCAAGTTAATTTTTTTTAACCCATTAGTTAAATTTTTTTCTTTTCTAAAAACCAAGAGTAAATGTGTGAACCCTAAGGGTGGATGAATCTTAACCACAGTTAAATGGTAGTTTAAAAGAGGGACACATGACAAGAAAGTGGTAGTCGAGACGCCCCCCCTCGCGTCACCGACTGAGGAGATGATTATTTTTCATTATTCCTTAACATAAGAAGCTTATTTTCCTTTTACATTTAAGTTTCTTGCAACCTTCTTAATAATCGAATAATGTAGCATGATGAAAATAGAATAACAATCTATATTTTCTATGTATCACGTAGACATTAGCAATTTACTTAAATCCTTTGAACTACAAATCCTATCATGTCTCCATTGATCTGTTACTACCCATAAAGAAGACATAATATTTCATCAAGGGAATGGTAAAATGGTTCAAAATTGGTGATAAGAAAATCAAGTAACTATACAAATTAATATAAATCAACACCTGCTAATAATAAAATGTCAACTATTTTAAATAACTCTCTTAATCATTTGAAGAGATCATTTTTTTGTCCAAAGCATCATCTGTTCACATTAAAAGCAGAAAAATGAGGATGTAGGACATTTTAAGAACTTCCATTATCTTGTTTTTTAAGATATTTTGTAGGGTATTTATAAGACATTTTAACTAGAGGTGCACATAAGCCGAGCTAGCTCGATGGCTCGGCTTGTTTCAGCTCGATCAAACTGAGCTCAAGCTCAAAAATTTGGCTCGATTGAGCCGAGCCAAGCTGAGTTTTCAAGCTTGAAATGTGTTCAAGATGAGCTCAAGTCAAGGCATGTTTGATTCGGCTTGGCTCAATTAAGGCTCGATTAGGCTAAAGCTCAGCTTGAATATTATATATATAAAAAAATATATTATATATATATATATATCATTATTATATATATATAAATAATATAAAATATTATTATTTTTATTTCAAAATATTAAATAAATCAAGCTGAGCTCGACTCGAACTTGAATCAATTCGAGGTCGAACCAAGCTATTTGAATTCGAGTCAAGCTTCAAGTCGATTTTCGAGCACCATTTTGAACCGAGCTCGAGCCTAAATTAAACTCATTTCAAGTTGAGCCAAGCTTGGCTCAACTTGACCAGCTCGGCTCAACTTGACTCAAAATACATCCCTAATTTTAACTTTCTACCATGCCATTACGACAAAGAGAAGGTGCCTTTAATACAATTTCTTTCTTGCATGTTTTGTAGAACAGGGGCTTCATTTTGCTCTTAGGGGCTTTCCAACTGCCTAATGAGATTCGAACTTGAGCAATCTCCCATGGAGATATGCTTCTTACCATATGAGAGGTTTAGGTTTCATCTCCGGTGCAACTGTTGATAAACCCATCATATTTCGCTCTGCTTTTGAGTCGGCCTCTCTAACCTACTAAGTATTGCTAACCAATAAGGTTGTGGCTTAACTATATTTTTTTTTAAAAGGGGGAGGTATAAGGGATCTTTGATCATTAAATGATCATTAAATGAAAGTGACTCAGGATGGTTAACTTTGTATTACAAGGTTACTTTTGTAATTTCAAATCTAATCAAATTTATTCCACATTGATCAAATGAATTTTGAAATGATCCTTTACTTAGACGTTGGGGAAACGGCTCTTGAACTTCATATCTTTTCAACGACGAAGTGGACGAACTTCCACTGCAAATACTTTGTCGCTTCTTCAACGGAAAATATGTATTTGGAAGTTTCTCCTCACTTTTGTAATCAAAACGATGCGCGTAGAGGGACACGTAGTCTTGGTATTTTTTTTTTTCGGTCACTACGTAGTGTTGGTATTGAGTCTATGGACGTTTGACTATTCTTGTCAACAAAGAGCTGTTATTTTGGTTTTAGTATAGATTAGGACAGTGATTAGCCCACCACATAGTCAAATGCCGTGTTCACGCATACTTTTTAATACCCTTTCATTATGGTTAAGCTTGAGAAAATTAAAGTTGATATTTTGTGTTTTAAAAAAAAATAATAAGGTTAAATTACTTAACCTCAAGTCTTAAGAGTGAGTACTTAACCAAACAAAAAAAAAAAAACCCTTAAGAGGCATCAACCAGCAGCAGTCCCTATGGATTAAGGTTGCAGTCAAGAGTCAAGACTACACCACTTTGCTTGCACACTTGTAAGCCAAGGCTCCTCCCCTGGGATGGAGCGGGGAATTTATTGTATATATACATATATATTCAGACTTACCAAATAAAAATAAAATTATGAATCAGTTCAAGGGTACTCTCTATTCTTACTTTTTATTTTTACATCTTATCTAAGTCATTCTTTAAAGACGATCAACCCCCACCTCTTACGTGAGTGGTAGGGTTATGGCCTTCCCATGTTGGAGGTCTAGGGATCTACTCCCTCCCGGGTAAGAGAAAACAAGAGCTCCACTGCCCAAGCTAACCCCTACTACAACTCTACTAAGAACTTCTATCACCCAAAAAAAAAAGACATGTATTTTTTTCAAGAATGAATAAATTTAGAAATACTTATTTTAAAGGATTTCACATCAACAAAATTTAGAGTATTGATCTTTTTTAAAGAATTACTTAAATAAAGTACAAAAATAGAGAGTAAGAACAAGAAGTATCACTAGACTGACTCTAAAATTATTATTATTATAAGTTTATAAGACTAAAATAATCTCATTAAATATGCTTTATTTTCTATATTTTCTATCTTTTTTTTTTAATCATAAGTTTGTTAATATTGTAAGATACTTATTTGTCAATTTATTATATAATTTCTTTTTATTTAAGCTAAAAATTGTTCAATCCTTCGAAATCTTAGTTTTTTTTGGCCGGAGGATACCATTTACCTAAAATTAGTACAGGATTAGTAGTTAGCATTTAGGATTGGAATTCTTGCTACTCATCACTCGGGACCGAGATCTCTCAAATAAGAGAAGCCACACCCTACCATTGGTGCAAAAAGTGGGGTGTAGAAACCTTAGTCAGTGAGTAACCTAATATTTGTTGTAGTCTTCTAAGATTATTAATTTCTAAATTTTGTTATTGATCAAAAGTCATAATCAATCAATTGCAGTAAGGCCTTACATTGGGTTGTTTCAACCTAAAGCCGTAATGAAACCTCACCTTACACTCATACAAAAAATATACCCTGAACAAACCCTAAAAAACCCTACACTCATCTTAAACCCTAAAACTCTATCACTCTAAATCTTAATAAATCTGAAAGTCTCATTTTATATCTATTTAAGAACAAATTTCAACTTCGTTTTCGGATCATTGATAAAAATAAAAATAAAAATTTAACTTTGTGGTCCTGTTTTGGGTTGCATTGCCGATCCCAAATCCAAATAAAAGAGGGTTGATGTCAGGTTGACAACTAGTGATGGTTTAGAATTTTTTTTTGCAAAATTATCATTATAAGTTTGAAATTTGAAAGGGCCTCAAAAGTTTGCATATGGTTGCGCCATGTGTCCTTACAGCCATACAAGATCTTGTTTTTTTTTTTAAATATTGTTGAAACAATTTAAATTGAATTAATATTATGTGATGGATCGAACTACTGTCTAATGTGGTATGCCCCAACAACCTATATACAAGAGGGGCGGGTGGTTTTATTTTATTTTATTTATTTTTGGGTCAGTAGTTAGTTTTAATGACTGTGCCATAAATCTTCCCCATCCATGTCCAATACACCCCACAGCATTGACTGAGTGCCCTCACCAGAGAGAGAGAGAGAGATAGAGTTTGCATCCAATTCATTTGTTCTAGTCATGACTCTTGACAATACAATACATAAAGAGCCCAACTAGCTTAAAGCCCAAGGTTTACTCAATGTGGGGCCCAAAGGCGCCCCACATTGTTACAATAGCCACCCACATTAGACTTTCTTGTTTTTGATGGGAGACTTTCTCTTCTTTAGTAGAACCTTCATATGCCGGCCATAATCGATTAAAAACCAACTCATAAGGGACCCATGGAAAACCAAACAGCCCCCAAACAGTTGGGTCAACAATTCCACCACTCTCCATTCATTTGAAAAATACATCAAGAGCCCACATTAAATAGCTAAGCCCCACTTCAATGGAGGGTTGGAAGCGGTTAAGATGCTTAAAAGATATTTCATAGCTATTATGTTGCATTAATTAGGTTTTTGCAAATAAAAAATCAATTTATTTGGATGGCTACTTGTGTATATTTATTGTTTGAATCTAATGGGTGCCATTTGGAATATTCTTGCACATGGTGGGGATGCAAGAAGTAAGGAAGTTGGGACCCACATTTTGATGGCTCTCCTAGGTCAATGTTCAACCCCAGTTGGTCTAGTTTTAGCCATTGATTTCTCACATTCAATTGGGTTGATTTTTTTGACCCATGAGATATTTAGAATGGGTCAATCCCTGTGGAACCTTGGGTATTGTAGTTCATATGGATGTGTTTGGCTGCAATCATACCCTCCACATGGTTAGGCTCAATCCCTGTAGTACCTTACAAATTTTCAACTTAACAAAAAGATTTCTGCACATTTGTAAAGTTATAGAAGAAAAAAAATGTTCATACACACTTCACAAAATTATAGAAGGTCCCTAAAGACTGTAAAAGGCTCGATTCATTCAAATTAGGCCTAATGGCAAGGATGACATTCCCACGGCTCGGATCTAGGTACAAAGTAGAAAGCTCACAAATCCAATTCAATACCAGTCTCAATGGCCTTCTTACAGCCTTAGGTATTAGCACGAAGTCAGAAGTCCAAAATGCAAGACCAAGTCCAAGAAGCCCTATACCTGTAGTCTTAGGACGAAGTGAAAAAAGCCCATAAAGTCAAACCCAAATCTAAGGCTAAAATAGGTCACAAACCCACCAAATGGATCGCTCTATAAATAGGCATAACACTAATCAAATAACTCAGCCCATCAGCACAAAAAAAAGCCTAGACGTGAACTCTACACCCAAGGGAATGGATGGGGCTGTCAAAAACTCTAATGTCCCTAAAACCCTTTAAATTGAATGGGACCCACATGATCCTTATCTCATACCATCTATAAATTCAAATTAGTCTACGGGTACTCCCAAATCATAACCATTTAACTCAATTATTAAACAGTTAGGATTAGAGCTGATGTGGCACTAGAAAACACAAAATAAACCAAGCTAAATTTGGGTCCTTAGTGGTTAATCATAAACAATTAGGATTAGGGAGTATATTTGAGAGTACCCATAGATAGGGGTGTATTCGAGCCAGGCTGAACCGAATAGATTCAAGCTGAGTCGAGCTCGAGCATAGCTGAAAAAATTTTCATTGAGCTCAAGCCGAGCTCGGCTTGGCTTGAGCTCGGATTGAATGATTAAATTTTTTTTTTAATAAAAATAATAATATTTTATTATACATATAAAAATATATAATTATTATATAATAATGATATATAATTTTTATATAATATTCTGATCCGATCCGAGCTAAGCCAAACCGAGCCTCAATTGAGCCGAGCTTTGAGCCGAGAAATCAAACAGGCCTTGGCTCAAGCTCGGCTTGAATGCATTTCCAAGCTCAAAACATAGCTCGGCTCGACTCGATCAAGCCTATATTTCGAGCTCAAGCGGAGCTTGATCGGGCGAGCTGAGTCGAGGCAAACTTTGAGCTAGCCCAGTTCGGATACACCCCTACCCATAGACTAATTCCTATAAATACAAGACTTTTAAACCCAGAAAATGGGATTATAACAGGATCAAAACACATCATACCAGATTACATAAAGGTCTGTTCTTTTGGTGGAACTTTTAAAGTTTAAAACTTTCATTATTGAAAACACGAGATTTTGACCCCTCTTCCCGATTAGGATTGGACTCGAAAAAGAATAGCGATAAATCGCAATTGGGTTGAAAGTCGTCACCTATTGTAATTCTAAGGGAAATAGGATCCCTGAAATGGTTGGATAAGGTGTGGTCTAAAATAGATTTTAGGGTAAGGGATTCATTTGAGTTAGTGAAAGGTGTTAGGCACCCTTAAACATCCATCTGTAGATGGTTACCTACTCCCCAAGTCTGAATTAAATAAAAGAAACCATACAAGAAACTTGAGATTGAATCTATATGCTGAGCAATGTGATATTGACAAAAATAAATGAATTGAGACAAGTAGGATAGGAACAGAATAGGGATTCTATCATAGGGGAGCTAAACCCGATTAGAGTTGTATACGTATCCACTGTTAGTGAAATCAAATCACACATTGTTCCAGGGTTGATTAATGGATTGATTTGATTGATTGATGGTAGGTGATTGAAAGGTTCGATGGTTTTCGCTCATATTTGAGGAGCATAAGGGCATTTTAAACTCGTGCTGAGGAACGATGAGGCAGTTTAAGCTCGTGTTGAGGAGCAATAGCCAGTGAATGAGATTCTAAACAGGATTTTTATAAGGTAAACCTGAATTGGGATTCGGGTAAGGGTCCACCTAAGGCTTAGCTAGGGTTCAATTTTAACTGGGGTTTAGGCAAAAGTTCGACTAGGGTTTAACTAAGGTTAGGCTAGGGTTTAGCTAGGGTGAAGTTCGGAGATTAGCTAGAGTTTAGCTATAGTTTAGTTAGGGTAAAGCTAGGGTTTAGCTAGGGTTAAGTTTGAACCGGGGTTCAGGCGAAGGTTCGACCAGGGTAGGCTAGATTTGAACCGGGATTTGGGTAGAGGTCTGACTAGGCAAGACTAGTTTTGAACCAAGATTTAGGCAGAGGCTCGACTAGGCAAGGCTAGTTTTGAACCAGAATTTTGGCTGAGGCCCGACTAGCAATCTAAGCAATTAAAACAATTTTTACAAAAGGAATTAAAAACTAATTAAACTACTAAAAGACAAAGAAAGATGTGGTTTTTGAGAGAAGTTACCTTCTAGGAAATTTGAAAAGATTTCTGAAAAGAGATCTCGAGAATCGACTATTCGCAATCGACTTTCTCGGGAATCCAAACACTAAAAGACGCTTCGAAGTAGGAAAGGGAGAGAGAGTAGTGAATGAGTGAAAAATGAGGAAGGGATGGGAGGGCATTTATAGATTTTGAAAAAGGGGGGGCGGTGTAACAACCCAGAATTTTAATATAATAAAATTATAGGTTTATGGTGGATAGTGGGTTTTTGTTCAGGACTGTGTTTTATTGCTAAAACTTCAGTGTTTTCTCTGTAAATCGCGCACAGCGTAATGGTTGGTTATCAGGATGATCACCTGTCGTACTGGTTCCATCGCGCATTGATGCGGGGGTCTTGCACGTAAGAAAATCAAGAAAATCAGGAAATTCACAGATTGTCGAAATTTAGGTAGGACTCAATATTTGTTGGGAATTCTAATAGAAATCCGCGAAACATGTTCCACAACGTGCCGATCAACCGTGTGGTTGACTGTCTGTCGTTTCTACAGTTCATCATCTCAAACGAAGAAACCGCAGTGTGTTTTGTGTCCAAAATCAGGAAATTAGTGGATTTTGCAGTTTTCTTCTAGATTTACTTTTTACTGTCAAAACTCCATATTTTTCCTCAAAATTCGCAAGTGGGTGTCAGACTGTCCCTTGTTCAGTCACTTGAAATTTCGTCACCATCGGGCATCATTTAGTAGTGTTACGATGGTCGTATACACGAAAAAGTAGGAAACCGGTCAAACCGATCAAATAGTCAAATGTGTGATGTCATCAATGACATCACACAATGATGTCATTGATGACATCATGGAACACTTCACCCCTTTCCTCCTCTATATAAGGATGGTAAACCCCCTCATTTCTCACGAGAGTTCCAAAAGGTGGAAGCTCTGCCCCTTCGTGTTCTAGAGAGAGAAAGAGGAGAGAGAAAGAAGAGAGAAAGAAAATGAAGGTCCTCTTGGGGTTTTTTGACGTTCCCGACACGCTGACAATGTTCGTTTTCCTCCTAGGCGTCTCGATTGGCATGTAGAGAGAAAGAAGAAAAGTTAGAGAGAGAAATTGAGTTAGTGAGAGAGAAGCTTTACCTTGGGGTTGATCGCCCTTCTGAGCGCATTGGAGATGTCGGTTTTCTTCTCCGGAGTCTCGAAAAGTGCGAGAGAGTAAAACATCTTCCCTCTTTTCTATTTTTCCTTTATTTAAGCTATTTATTGTATGTGGAATGGTTGGTGTTGAATGACGTGAATGGAAAATAGTCGGGAGACCCCTATGTGATGTGTGGAAGGGATGGATGTGTGTGGAAATGGAGTAGAAGGGTGTAGCCCTCGTCTAGGGTGTAAAAACTCCAAATTTAGGCTCATTGTGCACTGGGTGATCGATCACCAACATGCAAATGTCAGGGCGATCGATCGTGCAACACTAGCAATCGATCGCCAATGCCCAGAAATGTATTTTTGGGTTGTGATGATGTGTGAACTTCGGGGAGCCAGGATTCGGTCCCAAGTATATTGTATCATCACCCTTGAGTGTCAGAAATGTAATTTTGAATTTATTAGGGGCGATGGACGGATCCATCGGCCCCAAAATTGTTCCCTATCAGAACACTCTTGTATGATGTATGGTTATTGGACTCTTGTAAGGCAATGGTAGGTCCATTGGCCAAATAAAGTTTCACCTCGGAACAATCTCTGCGTGATGCGATATTGTTTGAATGTTATAGGGTGATGGACGAACTCATCGACCCGGATATGTTCCATATCGGAACAACAGGTGTGATGTGATGTTGTTTGAACGTGGTAAAGCGATGAAAGGGTTCATCGATCAGGTAATGTTCCACATCGGGACGGTATACCTCGGACTTGGTCCATGGGCATAAGGCCCAACTGGTCCAATTATTCAAGCAGGGTTTGAATAATTGAGGATTTCCTACGATTAGAAAACATAACATGTGTGAACGCTATCTATGGTCCATTTTTTACTAGGTCTAGAAAGGCGGGTCTGTTAAGAGCCGGGGTTCCTCTGTGACTGATAGTCAGGAGATTTAGGATGACATCAGCTCTATGGACCCAAGTTTGGATTGGGGTCTATGGACCCAGTAATGTATGAAGTTTACGAACTCAACGATCTTAGCTTGAGGGAGCATTGGCCTATGTCGGCAGGTATGCACCCAACAGAGGCTATGATGACTTATGGTGATTGCCTTGCGGGATGATGTTCTGCAAAGGCAGGTACATCCCAACAGAAGATTGGATTAAGCGTTATACTGTCAGACGTGTTGTGTCTGACAGGATTTGATGTAAGGAGGATAGTGACCTTTGTACTTCGGTATGTTCCAACAAGACTTTGAGATGAAAGACTTTGTGGATTCAAGGATGACCCAAGATAGGTTGAGGAATGGAGATCATTGTACTTAGGTATATCCCAATAGAGTCCAGTCAAGGATGACAAAATACCTTGAGGTAAAATGACTTGAATAACAGGAGATGACCTGAGATAGGTTGAGTCTTAGGGTAGCAAGATACTTTGAGGTGAAATGCCTTGTGAATTCCGCAGAGGATGACCTAAGATAGGTTGAGTTTGAGGGTAGCAAGATACTTTGAGGTGAAATGCGTTGTGAATTCAATAGAGGATGACCCAAGATAGGCTGAGTCTGAGGATAGCAAGATACCTTGAGGTTAAAGGCCTTGTGAATTCAAGGATGACCCAATAAGAGGTTGAGTTCTGAGAGACAAGATGCTTTGAAGTGAAAGGCCCCATAAATTCAAAGAATGACCCAAGATAGGTTGAGTTCCCGAGAGAGAAGATGCTTTGAGGTGAAAGGCTCTATGATGTCAAGTATGACCTAAGATAGGTTGAGTACCCAGGTGTTATTGCTGGTTTCTCTTTAACTAGGTCTAGAGAGGCGGTGTCTGTATTAAGCTGGGGTTTCTTCGTGATTGATAGTCGGGAGATGGCGGTTTGTACGAGTAGTCATCCGTAATTTCTCTTTGACTAGGTCTGGAGAGCCGGTGTCTGTATTGAGCCGGAGTTTCTTCATAATTGATAGTCGAGAGATGGTGGTTTGTATGAGTAGGTCGTCCATGATTTCTCTTTGACTAGGTCTGGAGAGGCAGTGTCTGTATTGAGCTGGGATTTCTTCGTGATTGATAGTCGAGAGATGGCGGTTTGTACGAGTAGGTCGTCCGTGGTTCCTGTATAGAGCCGGGGTTCCTTCGTGACTGATAGTCAGGAGATGTCAAGTCCTCGAATGTTTCTATCAGACGAAGGCCTGAGTTATGTGTAGAATCTTCGAATTCTAGGTTGTTTGGATCAGTGTACCCAATGTTCGGTTGTGAACAGGTGATTTCCCAAAAATGTGTAAGTGAGTTTAAACGATTCAAGGTATGATTAGAATAGGGTGAAATAACACTGTGTGATCTCGGATAACGAATTACGATATTATATATTATTATAATATGAGAATTGAACTGTAATACTATATCGTTAACGATTATTGTTATTATGTGGAAAATAGTTTGGATGTATTGTGGATTTTGATGGACTCTATAGCTCACGTCTCTCATTTTATGTCTTCAGATTCTGAAGTGGTTGTTGATCAACAAGGAGCTACGCGTGATAGATTTTGGAAAGTATACTCGCATAGTAGTGGCGCCAAAAGTAAAGGCTACGATGGCAAGTGAGGTAATGCATTTTCTTATGATGGGTTATTGTGTTGATTAGTTGTTATTGCTTATGTAAGCTCTTGAATAAAAATTAAAAAATTTCGTATTTTCACAGGTAAAGTCTTCCGCTTGCGTGATAATGACGAGCGGGCACGCATCTTGGAACAGGATTCCTTAGGCGTGGGGTTGAGGCATCACAGGCGCTACTTCTGTTAGCGCCCATCTGGATAAAAAAAACCCAAAAAGCAAGATGATGATGATGAACAGTAAGGCGGCAAAAGGGTGCAAATAGGGGTACGCGCTACTTCAAGTAGCACCCTCCCTAAGATATTTTTAAAATATGCCGACATAAGACTGAGTGGCAATATAGTAATTTCATGGGGGCTTTAAAAATATATATTTTTTGCTATTTTGTGCCATGTGTCGTGCTTTGGTTCGCCAAAAACCTGATCTTTTTAAGCACTCTTTGACCCCGAAAACAATCAAAATTTAATCGAAAAAATTTAGACAAAATGAAAACTTTTGAGCACTTTTATAGGGGTATTTTAGTCATTTTACACCACAAGGGTATTTTAGTTATTTTTTCACTTTAGGCCTAATTTGATCCTAAAAATAGCCGAAATTGAATTGATAAAATACAGGAAAATATTTTAGATAAAATATGAGTTTTTGAGAATTTTTTAGGAGTACTTTGGTCATTTTTACCTCAGTGACATTTTCGATCATTTTTATGCTTTCGGACTATTTTTCAAAAAGTAGAGCATATGAGAATAGAGTTTAGAAAGAGGTTTTAAAAGGTTTTTAAAGAGTTTTTGAAAAGGTTTGAAGGTACTAAAGAGCTAAAGGGGTGCAAAATTGAGTGCTTACAAATGTTTCATGCCTAATTTTATTTAATGTCTAAAACTATATTATTCCATAGAGTGCACAAGTTTCTACAAATATGGAACTTTTAAGTTCCACCAAAATTTTTGGAATTTTTAAGTTCCATACATGTGGAACTTTTAATTAAAAGAGTTAGAAACCCTCTCCCTTCTCCTCTCAGACTCTTGTCTATTGTTTCAAAATATTAATGTTCCGGACTTTTAAATATTCCACTAAAAGAACGGAACCTAAAAGAAATCAAAGCAAGCACAAAGGAGTCAAGGATCTTTCTAAAAGAGAAAAACCGAAGAAGGATCTAGTCTTTCTCAAAGCAAAAAACACCTCCCTAATCGATAAAATTTAAAGCACGTAAAAAAGGAGAAAGCTACCACAACTTTCAAAGATATCATTTTTTAAATCTTTCATGTAGAAGTCATACGGTTAGGCCGTAACCCCGGTTAGTAGTGTTAGTATCTTTACTAGGTTAGTGGGTTAATGCCTAGCATTTGAAACTTGGCCGAAGGTGGATATTACAACCATCGCACCCGTTGACACTTGATCCAAGAACCTATCCCCAAAGGAGGAGAACACTACCACTATGACAAACCCATGTGTCTACTAAAAGGAGATTATGTAGCAACCAAAACACGGTCTTTGCCAAGAGAAGAGTTAAGTTGTAAAAAAGAAGAATCACACCATCCAACATTCCAATATTGAATCTTCTTCTTCAACAGCCACACCAAAAACTTGACCAACCGAGTAGAATATACCCTAAATCCCAAGATGGAAAAAAATAAGACACGAGTCTCCACTCCCCAAAGGGAGATACAATACCACTGGGACAAATCCATGGTGTGTGCTTGGATTCTTAATTAGAGGATTCCTTGTGAGTTGTCTCATTTATATTTAAAGATCAAAAGTGTCATTTGATCATCTATCTTTGATCAATTTTGCATCACAACATCAAAAAATGTGTTAGGATCCCAATTGTCCCATATTGGTTAAGTATGGGCTTGGGCTTGGCCTTGTGTATATAAGTTCTTGGGCACCCTTCCCTTGTAAGCCGATTTTCAAGGGTGAATTCTACCCATGGGTTCATATCAAAATGCCTCTACATTCACAACTTTGATTGTGAGGGCTTCAGGGGTTTTTCCCTGATTACCCCTTTAGTTTGACTTTGTTCCCAAAATATCCACTTTTTAAAAATCCTCTCTGATGCCCCCCCACACACATGTAAAGGACTTCACACATGTGAGAAAGACATTTGTGTCCCCTCCATTCTCCATCAACCATGGAGAGCTTCCTTCGTTCCTCATCAACAATGAAGCCTATTTCCGGTTTTTTTGTGTTTTTTTAAAAATAAATTAGTTCAACCTAAAGAAAAATTATTATAATCATGACATTTATGATTTTAAACTTTAAATCCCATGTTAGGGTTTTACATGTGTGTTTTTTTGGTGGATTTTTATGATTTACAGTATGCTGTCGATACTCAACAAGTCGGGTCGATACTTCGTATCAATACTGATTGTGTTTCAAGATTGAAGACGATATGTATCAATAATATCAATACATGTCAATATAAGTATCGATATGGGTCAATATGAGTATCAATATTATCAATAAAGGTCAATATGAGTATCGATATTATAGGCAAAAATTACAAAAATATCATTGGAACTATAGAAGTGCCCAAAAAAACCCTCTAAATGAGCTCACAAGGAAAATCTGAGTTTGAACTTAGATCCGTCTCGTCGATCAACCTCAAATTCATATATTATAATAGTCAAACGGACTTCCGGATCAAAAGTTTGGCCAAAACAAGTTTTACCGTTATCTGTATCAATATAGATTGATATGAGCAACAATATGTATCAATATGGGGAGCAACTTCATTGACCGCGTGTATCAACCGGTATCGATATGTATCAATCCTGCACACAGAAAACTTCATTTTTTTGCGATTTTTAAAAAAAAATCTTTTTTCAAATTAAGTTATACTAAAACATCCATTAAAATAGAAAAGAGAGAGAAGCTTCATAGAATGTAAAGATGAGGAGAGTGAGAAGCTTCTCCAATCTCATACATACGCACATACATAAATCTTTATTTTCCTCTTCTTTCAAAATCATTGTTTAAAGTATTGATGGTAATGGAAGAGTTTCAAATTTTTCATAAATAAGAAATTATGAAAAATAGTCGTAAGGGCAATTATGAGAATGGTTTTTAAAAAGTAGGTATTTTGAGAACGAAGGCAATCTACAGGGGAAAAAAACCCTTTCTTCAAAATAGTCTTAATCCCTACCACTTGTTTTGTTTGCATCCCTTCCTGATGTGTTTAGACACATGATAGGACAATTTTAGCATATAAAAAGTTTTGGTTTCCAGACTTGGTTATACCCCAAGGAATTAGGTAAGCAAAATCAGAGGAAACAGAGTCTGAGAAATACATAGATATCAACTAAAATCCAGTAAGCTTGTGTCTTTTTTTAAACATTACTGAGGTGTTCAGGTTGCACAACAGCACTGCAAGCATTGGCAGTAATTCTTGACTTCATTCTATCTTAAAGACAATTAATTGCAAACACAGTTGCAAACCAATTGTGGAAGCAAATATTCTTAAAGATAAAGACATTATAAGGTGCCTTAAGAATATAAGATCTCCTTCATGAGTCCAAGATCATCTGTCTTCTTTTTTTTTTTTAATGCAGCAATTCATATGCATTATATCCAACAGAAATGCATGACCCGGGCGAGCCACTGAGTTGTGTGAAAACACAAAGAAAATTACCCACTATTAGTAGTAAGGAATCAGCATTAGCCAAAAGAGCAAAGAGCCCACCTGATTACATCTTTCATCTACAACAAATGCACTTATAATCACAAATGATTTATCCTTCAATAAAAAAATAAAGATTTATCCTTTAATCTATTAATAATGCTAGGTCAACTTTCCCGTTTTCGAACAAGAACAAACAAACAAAAAGTGGCGGCCCCATAAAAAGCTACCACATCTTTTTGTTTTTGACTTGTTCAAAAAATGAGAAAGTGGATGAAAAGGACAGTGGACATAGCATTGCAGGCTGCATGGTGCATCAATACAATCCAATCCACCAATTTCTCGTCAAAGTTGGTTATTATGTGTATCCAATTATATGGGGTTAACAAAAAGATAAATGATTCCATATCCATTGCATAATGATCAAGCTCAAAGAAGGAAATCTAGCATGGTATACAGAAGTTCCATAAATAAACTACTATATACATGACATGAAACTAAACTGTATGAAAGAGCAATACAACTTACCTAGAGAGATGAACAAAACTAGAGTCACTATGGACCCTTGCCTCCATCTAAGGGGCCTCGAGGGGATCTAGCATCAACCTTTTTGGTGTACACACGGTGGCGCCGCTCTCTCGCATAGACTATCCAGAAGATCAAAGAGAGCATCACGGCAACTGAGACCATTACCAACCCGATGTATGTCCAATTACTGTAGCGCCGCAGACCAGGACAATGATCTCTACTAATGTCGCTGAATGTTTGTCTAACAAAGGTGCAATCCTCCAGATCAACAAGGAATGGACCATAATGATATAAACCATAGCTCACATTTACTGCAGCACTCATCTGGTTATAGAAGGCAGGGGTCACACGGCCCACTGTGGTACATATCCCTGCCGCTGAAACCTGACAGACATAATTTCTCCACACCTGGATGGAAATCAACAAAATAATTAATTTTTCATTATAAAAACTATTTTTTTAGCCCAGCAATGTTCCAGGTCAAACAAACAACGAACTTCAAAGGTTTGGATTTTCAGCCAAAAAGCTACGCGTCAAAAGAACAACGAACTTAAAAGGTCTGGAACATTCAAAGTTCTGGACTTTCATTGTTCCAGAACATTAATGTTCTGGACTTTTGAAACTTTCACGAAAAAATGGAAAAGATTTCTGTTTGTTTCACTGTTCAAATGTTGTGGGTTCTTTTGATTTACCTGTGTTGCATTGTTCAAGTCCGCTTCACCAACTGAGCATTTCCTGTCGGTCATGTCAGGTTTAAACGGATTGCAGAGAACGGGCATTAATGGACCAGATTGATTGTAATATAAAAGTGGGAAGTTGGGTGGGAAATTGTTGTTAGAGACATTGTTGATGACTTGGTTAACCACATTGACAAGTCGGAAGGTGACTTCCTTGCTTCGTAACAAGGTTTCCTGGGCAGTTGCGTTATCCACACAGGGAAGTATATCGTCTAGAGCCGTATGAGCAGTGGGGTGTTGGACCCACTCATCCATTGCAACACATGTGTCAGTCACCGCACTAGTATGTCAAGAAGATGGGTTAGATATTCAGTTGTGCGCGAAGTTTGGACCAACAGTAATAACAGAAGTGCCAGACAACAGACAACAAAGACTAGTAGGAATGTCTAATGAAACAAGCAAAATGGATTTTACCACAAATTTATCAAAGGATTGTGATAAACTCCAAACTGACATCACTTAGAATTTATTTCCCATTCAGACATCCTGAACCATGTGATACACTTGTCTCCCAAAGAAAATGACCTAAATGCCTAAAAACAGGACATATATTTAAAAGAAAGAGAGTACAAAGTTGGTACAAGAGATGCCCGATTGTCGAGTTAACTAGATAATTTGGTATCTGAAAAAACGAATTTCAAAACTTCATTGTTTTTTTCATAAACAAGGTTGTAACTGTGCGTACAGCAGACTTTCTGTTTTTTTTTTTTTTTTTACATAATATGATATCACCATTACCAAACTTAAGAAATGGGTAACTACAATAACATTTTCTTTTTAAAATTTGGTATCACAAATACTAAATTTGAAAACTTTTTCTTTAGAAAAAGGTAACGAGTCTTTCGAGGCATATTGGTTAATTTTTCCAAAGGATAGATAGGTATATCAGATTTTTCAGGATATCTGAATGGGAACTACCTTTGAGATGATACTGATTTAGATCTATCAATAACTTCAATCTCTTTATGGTGAAAAGTGAAAACCTCTAACAAGCAATATGCATGATTAAAACTGCAGATGAGATATCAAAGACAATACAAGTAGATTCAAGCCTAGGGTGCTCAAAAATTAACTTTTGATCATGGTTTAAAATTTTGGTACGTATCGGCCAATACTGGCCGATATTTCTCCTATTTGGAGTTATCCGGTATGCTGGAAAAAAAAATTCCCCCGTATCGGCTTAATACGCCCGGAGGATTTTTCAGTTAAATTTTTTTCTCTCATAACATTTACATTAGGATCCACAAGCACAGACTCAACACGCACAACTTATTTACATAAAATATCACTTAAGTAAATGGTTTTAAATTAATTTTACTTCTCTTACTTAAAATACCTATATGTAAATAAGGTTATACCCTCAATTTGAATTCAATAAAAATGATCCTGGATCCAAATTTTTGAAAAATAAAAAGTCAACATTCCAATTCAAAAATAAAATATTTTTTTATTGCCTTCTAGGGATCGGGTCAAAATTTTAACTTTTAAACGGTAAGGTATTTCTAAAATATTAAAATTTCATAAATTCTACTATATCGAAACTTTACCAAAACCTAAAAGTCCAACAAAAAAAAGTCTCATATTTTAGTCTTCAAGAATATTTTCATCTACAGGGTCAAAAAATCAACAAACAATGTAACAGTTCAGCATAAAAAATACTTATGGCATTTGGCAACACTACTATAAGCTTAATAAGTTCCTTTTATAAATAAGTAAGTTTTGTAAATAAGTAGGTATGGAGACCTACTTATTTATAAGAACTTTTTTGGGCAGCTAACCACTTTTACTTATTGCTTATTTATTTTTACCAAATAAACTTATTTATAAATAAGTACTTATTTTGACGAATAAGTAAATAAGTACTTAATAGTAGTGTTGGCAAACGCAATCTCATATTCAAGCTTATAATTTATGGTCGTAATTCAATACAATCTTATTTAACTCATTGAATGTAAAGTTTTAATTTCTAGATTATATTTCCTATACTTGGCTAAGTGACAATAGTTTGTATTTTCATACATGTTTATCAGCATGCACGCCTTTTTTAATTTATAAAATTCTTAAATCTCACGTGCATGGTTTATAAACATAGTTGGAGGTCTTCATTTAGTTTGTTTTTAGTTTATATTTGCATTAAAAGAAGTTTTATGCAAGGTATCCGAGTTTTTCCTTTACTTATCCAAGCATTTCTTAACGTATCTTGATTTTTTCCGCCATATCTATCCAATACAATCCGATACGCCGATATGTATCTTGTTTTGGACTTACCAATACGCACCCGATACCAATAATTTTGAACTATGCTTCTGATTCTAGTTGCACTCCTCATAGTAGTAAGCTTTAAGAACAAGTTGATATGAATTCTCCAAGCTAGAACTTTCATATTTGTTCAAATCAAGCATCGTAGTCAATGCCAACATTCCTTAATAAGCCAATGTTGACCTATATTAATTGGTCCAACTCAATTGAGGAGTTTACCTAAACTTTACCTAACTTCCAAATAACCTCTTTTGAGTGTTTCAAGAGATCATGCGGTCATTCCCCTAAGAAAAAAAGGAAATGTCTAAGAGAGATAAATTGGCAAGGAGATTATATTTATGAGGGGATGGATGGTGTTACGCATAGTTGTTAAAGGTGATGCCTCAAGCGGTCACCTAGGTGTTACACATAATTGTTAAAGGAGATGCCTCAAGTGATCGCCTAGGTGACCAGGCGCTCTGCTGGGCTCAGGCGACTGGCCGCCTAGGGGATCATTATTAAAAATATGATATATATATATATATATATATATATATATATATAATATTATTATTTAAGGATATAAAAATTTATTTTATTTGAATATGGTAGTTAGTAAACAAAAAAGCATGTTATTTTATATATTTCTCATGTCTTTTACCATAAAATATGGTAGGATTTGTATATCCAACAAAAAAGATTTGCATATTGAAGAATAAAGAAAAGATGAGCAGTGTGAAATATGTTTCCCTCATGTAAACGTGTCTTCTCTCTCGCTCAATGGGTGGACCAAATGGTCTCTCTCTCTCTCTGTTAGTAGGTGGGCCCTATGGTCCTCGTCCATTTTTCTTGCTAAAGGCATCACCTAGACTACTAGGAATATATCTAAGCTCAGGGGGGCCAATAACAAAAAAAGGCCTTTAAATGTCCTAAATTCCTTCTAAGACGCCCAAAACTCTCATAAACCCATATTTAAATGAGTCTTTTATAATTAAATAAGTGTAGACTATAATTATATATTTTTTTAATCGAAAAGAATGAAAAAAGAACAGAGAGTAAGAGGTACAGCCTCTCCTTCTCTCCCTCTCTTTTCTCTCACTTGCTCAGTGTCACATTAACTGTCGAGCTAATTTTCTATTTTTTGGTCAATTCTACTCTCTCTCTCTCTTTCACATGTTCGACTATAACTGTTACTTGTTGTTTCTTTCTATTTTTATCCTTTAAAGTCCCTCCCCCCTTTTTTTGATAGTCATTGTATACTATTTTTTGTTTCCAACACTTGAAATCCTCCTTTATTATTCTTAAAACTGTCCCTAAGGATAATTCTGTCAAAATGTATATTGACAATGTGGAGATTTTGTAATTTATACGAATTGCAAGGCCTCTTATTCAAGGAAATGCATCATACATAGATCTCATATTTGAAAGGATTTTTGCAGCAAAAATTTCATCAAGCGACACCTCGGGCGCCTCAGGCATCCATGGGGTCTTTCACCTCAAGTCGCTTGGTCGCCTTGACAACTATGGTGTTACGGACCCCCTCTCATACTTCCTTAAGATGGTTACCTAATCTTTGGATCCCCCCTACCATTATTCTACATCGCAGTTTTCAAGAAATGCAACAAATAAAGATGCATGAAAAAACACCTAAAAACTATAAGGTAGTAAGGAATTTCACTCATAATAACTCAATTCTGCGTTTATTTTTTAAAAGTTGTGAATTGTTCGCGACTTTTTCGTCAAACGATTAAATCACAACTTATTCACTAATTTTTGAAAATATTGTGACTTACTGAGATATTTGCAAATTTTACGAATTAAACTGCATTATTCATGATTTCAAAAGTCACGAATAGATATCTAATATACGAAATATATTAGTGACTAGCACATGTTAATAGCAAATAACTAACTAAACAATCACCATATGAAATAAAACTAAAAAGTCAAGGAATATATAGGAAAATTAACATGTTTAAGCAAGGTAAGGTCACTCTTATTGTGTATGAGTGCCTCATACCACCTCAACCAAGCAACTGCATGCCGTTGAACACCCTTTTTTTCCATGTGGCTTCTACAACCCCATTCACTTTTATTGTGTATGAGTACCTCATACCAGTTCTTATGGATATGACTTGAGCGAGTAACTCTACATTCACTATTTTATTTAAATAATAAAAAGTAACTCATTTCTTCCCTCTTCTCTCCTGGCTCTTCCTGCCTTTTCCCTCCAAAAGAAAACCTCATTCCCCTTGAAGAAATAAAACCTGTAGCTTTCTATGACAGCCATGTTTACGCTTGTATCCAGAATGAATCCGAATTCTTCCCTGGTAAGTGAAATCTGGAATCACCCATTTCTTCTTAGATTTTCAGATGGATGTACCGTTGATTTGAATGCTTAGATTGAGTTTGTTTTTAGGGTCGTGATTTGTGGCTATTCGTTTTCAATTTCTAGATGATTATCTTGATTTTTTAGATGTCTTCTAAGATTGTTTTTTATTCTAAGGTTTTTGATTGGAGGTATATAGCCTATGATTTCAGGATGTTAATAGAAATTTATGAGTTTCATTTTGGTTGTTGTGTTTGATTTTGATGATTCCTTGAAAACCTAGGAGTTCCTTTTTCTTGATTTGAAAATAGATCTATCTTCTATCTACTGCGACTGTGATTGATTTCTCCATACTTCGAGCTTTTAGATTTTATTTAGATTTTATTTTTAACTTCAAAAAATTCAGATATTTATTGGGATAGTTGAATTGGGCAAATTCCTAACTGGATATCTGAATTCAAGTATCTGAATTCAATTAATATAATCGGTCGAATTCGGATAATTATCCAAGCTCACCCAAGTCCATACTTACTCACCAAATAGAGCACCATTCTAATATCAAATGTCTAATGCGCGAGCATATATAGGGGGAGGAAGATGGCAAGTCCTCGAACACTCAAATTCATTTGTACCCAAATCATCCACAAGATGGCCCCGGGCAAAACATACCAAATCGCCTCCCGAGTAGGGTTGTCAATGGAACGGATAGTGCTATATACATATCTAATCCAATTAGTCATACCTATTATTCGTATCCGCTCTTATTATCCGGCGGATAATAAATTCTAAAATCCGAATCTGAATTCGAATTCGATTAACTAATCAAATTCAACCGATTATACTAATCGAATTTGAATACTTGAATTCGGATATCCAATTAGCAATTCACTCAATTCAAGAATCCGAATTCAACTATCCCAATAAATATCTGAATTCTTTGAAGCTAAAAATAAAATCTAAAAACTCGAAATATGGAGAAATCAATCACAGTTACAGTAGATAAAAGATAGATCTATCTTCGAATCAAGAAAAAGGAACTCCTAGGTCTTCAAGGAATCACCAAAATCAAACACAACAACCAAAAGGAAACCATAAATTTCTATTAACATCCTGAAATAATAGCTATATACCTCTTCCAATCAAAAACCTCCGAACAAAAACAATCTCAACAACCTAATTTCAAAAGACATCTAAAAAATCAAGATAATCATCCAAAAATTGAAAACGAACAGCTACAAATGACGACCCTAAACAGACTCAATCTAAGCATTCAAATCAACGATACATCCATCTGAAAATCTAAGAAGAAATGACTGATTCCAGATTTCACTTATTAGGGAAGAATTCGAGTTCATTCCCGAATTTAGGATTTAGAAGCAACAGGAGCTTTGACTCTCTTCCCTTTAATAGAAGCCTTCATCGATTCTATTGGAAGCTCTTAAAGGGAACAAAACCATGGTGTATCTTCTTTGCGATAGGAATATACTGCAAAACCACAAAGATCTCAAGCACGCAAACGAAACTCTCTCCTCGACCAATTCGAGAGAGGCCTTCGAAAGCTCAATGAGATCTAGGGTTTTCCTAAGAATCTAAGATTGGCTAAGACTAGGGCTAGGGTTTCAAAATGCCATGATGCAAAAGGGTAGAGACTCCAAAGTTCCAAGATTTCAAAGTTTCTCCGAGATTCTAGTTTTATCCGGGGTTTCAAGTCCTCTCTAAGGTTGTGCAAGAAATTTTCCAAATGATCCAAGAATGTGGGGTGGAGGCCTTTTATATAGGTGAAAAATTGGGGTTTTTCACTCTTGTGGCTGCAATGACATTAAAAAGGATGTTTAGAAACCCTAATCAAGGTGTCCGCCTAGGATTGATTTGGACACAATATAAAATATTAAAAGATTAAGATCTCGCCCTTTAAAACGACAAAAGTGGAATTTTTCCTTCTTTTGAATGCGGCGTTGAGTTGTTACCGTGGCTGCGCTTGAACCGAAGTTCAAAATTAGGTTAAACACAATTTCGCTGTTTTAAAGGGTGAAATACAAAATTTAGACACAAAAGGGAAAATTACCTTTTAAAAAGGATCTTAATGGGTTATAGGCACAAAAGGGAAAATCGCCTTCTAAAAAGGATCTTAATGGTTATAGGCACAAAAGGGAAAATCACCTTTTAAAAAGGATCTTAAGGGGTTATAGGCTTTGTGCTATTCCAAACGGCAAGAAAAAACGCTCCCCTCTTCTCGGGTCTTGGGTTGGTCTCGGGTACGAACTTGGATTTCGGCCACATTATTCGGGTTCGGATCTCTCTTATTGAGTGCATCTTTCGATACTTGGAGCGAAATGAGTCTTTGGTCGTGCAAAATTGGGTGTCTACAATACTGTTACGAATACTCAACGTTATCGGTTGATATGGTGTATTTTGAAGAAAAATGCAAAAAAAAAAAAAAAAAACATAGTTATATCTAACACGTATTTAATATGTATCAAGGTATCGTACTGATACAGTCGATAAGGACCGATACGGCGATAGCCACGATACATAATCAATATAGGAGGAAAAAATACATAGTATCTATACATAATCAATATAGACATGTGTTCCTCTATGTAGTCATCCACACAACGGTCTCCTTGACGCAGATTTTGAAGCTTAGAAAAGAGTTTGATGATAATTAGGTGGTAGATAATTCTCCCTAATTTTTTACTCCATGTTCTCTCAACTACTGATTCATTGTTTTCCCTTTTGTTCCAGAACAATATAGTTGCTCCCACCATGCAGAGGCATAACCCTATAACTTAATAGCAACTAACTTCACATTATGATCTTCAGTACGTCTTTATAATTGGAAACCCAGTCCGAAGTGTTTGCCAATCGGTGAACTCTTAAGGATTCATTTTTCCATAGAACATGAGAATTTCTAATATTCACACCTTCATATGATTTCTTATATGCTTGTTACCCATGCCTGTGGTAACCTCCCTATACATGAACATCCAGCTCTTCATGTGGAGATTGACAATGGAAAGGGTGGATATGTCCTTCCAACTCATTAATGTCACCATGGTGTGGCAGAATTTACTGCCTAACAAGTTGTTGGGTGAATTCTTCAACTTGCCTTCATTGAATCTAAATCTCTCGGTCAAGGTGAAATGACACTCATATAAGAGAATATATCTTCAGACTGTACACTGAGCTTGTTTGTGCTTAAACTAAGATCTCTCTCTTAGAAGCTACAATGAAACCAAGATAATGTAAAACCCAATCAACTCAAACAAATCATGTCCATACCATATCAATGATTTTTCCCCAGCAGGGTATAATGATCTTAGATATGTACAATGGCCATCAAATTAACTCCTTAACGCTGTATTTTGTACTTCCAGACAAGAAGCTGATGTCATGGAATAGAGCAAAAAGAAGCTGATGCAATTTTGAGCTATAAGACTAAGTATAGAGCTATGTCATCCATTTCCAGAAACTTTTTGCCAAAAACTATTTGCTTATTGGCATAAGATTTAATTTAACAATGCCTCCAAATATATGTATGCGCGTGAACGAGTGCGTGTAACAGATAAAAGTGAAATTACATCACCATTATTCTTATTCTTTATGAAAGAGAAAAGCACAAAGTACAAAATTGATTTACAAGAAAAATAAATAAAATCCAGCTGTTGTGCATTTTGTTTGTACATCTATGTGAAATATTGAGAGTTGATCCCAGCTTACTGAACTCTCAACTGCTGTGGAATCCAGAAAAGCTTCTAATTTCAGATTCATGCCCTAGGTATATTACAAGATAAAACTGATCCAAAGGTTGAGATACTATTAAACCATCATACTTAACTGGGAACTAAAGTTTGCAAGCAAACTATAGACCAATCATGATCCACTAAAGATAGAGGCTGAAGCAATGGCCTCGCAAATAGGCAAAGGAAACAAAGTTAACGTAGATGGATAATTTAAAATAGTACAATTTCAATGAACTTACTTATGGAGAAAGAGAAATATGCCACACAAAATAAATGTGCCCGCAACGAGAAACCACCCAATGAGCACCAAGCTGCAACCATTTAATATACAAGTGATTGCTAAGAAAATATAACATAGTTAAAAACATACTTGCAAGCTTGAAAGCCTTAAAATGGATGTGCGTAAGAATATTATTTCCACTCACGTGTGCACAAGAAATTGCATGCCGAGAACTGAAAATACTGCAGTCAATAATCACAAAAATAACATCAAAAGTGAGACAAAATTATCAGAAAACATGGTGATCTAATACTCGCAGCATGTGATTAAGGGAATCAATAGGCTTACGGAATCCAAGAAAAGCCAAGATGAGCATTACAGCAGCAATTATGATAAGAGCAAGTCTCCTGCAGTCCCGGTAACAAATCAACTTGATGATCAAAGTAAATCCCAACAACATTTGAAGCACAAAGAGAAAGTTTTGAAAGCCTTTACTTACACGGTGTCCAAGACATCTTGTATATCATTTGAATTCTTCACTGCCCTATCAGCAAGAGTGCTAGCAGAAGTATTAATCTTTGTTTGGATTTGGTCAATGCTGGTCTGAGAATCAGATGGTAGAAAAGTCTGATCCACTTTAATCTGCTTAGCAGCAGCAAGATAACCTGATACATTTCTAAGAGTCTCAACAGTGGTATCTGCCTGCTTCACAACATATTTCAATGTGCTTGTGGTACTACTATGAAACTTCCCCTGGCCAGTGTACAGAACAATGCATCCAATGCTGAAACCACATAATGAAACATTCAATGGAGTCCCACAGGGTCAATCAAAAGAACCATGGAATCAAAAGGAAAACATAAAGATAGAGAGAGAAAAAAAAAGAGAAACTTACATTGCAGCAATGGTGAAGAGTATGAGTAAAACAAGAGATATGGTATAAGCCAATCGAGAATAACCATAACGCAATTTTCGGCAACAGCAATGATAGAGACATATGAAAAACAAGCTCAGCCCAAGCCCCACAAACCAGATTGCACTAATGAGGAACAGGGGAGCAGCAGTATAACCCACAGACTGCATTTCAAAACAATATTAGAGGTCTAAAAGCTAAATTGAGCAAAACCAACTAAACACACACAAGATAATCCATTCAAAATTCGAGAAAAACACAACTCATTCTAAATTAAGCAAAACCCTTGTGAGAATTTTTTTAAAAAAAAATTGGAATTTTCACGGCCCATTAAAAAGAAGCAAATCCCAGATACGAGAATGAATTCAGGATTCTAGAAACTTACAGTCAATTCAAAAGAAGAAAAACCCAGATAAGAAAATGGATTATTGATTTTAGAAACGTACAACTTATTAAAAAAAAATGCAAACCCATATGAGATAATCGATCCAGAATTCCAGAAACTCACAGAGAAGTAATGTTTTTCGCTGATATTCCATCCACCAGTGTAACGCTTGAACCCATCAAGAGGGTCCCTCCTGTATGTTCTCTTTGCAGCTAATATCAGAGACGAGTTTCCTACAGTTTCAGCACTGGATCCCTCAGCAACAGACCTCCTCATCCCCCATGAAACGACACCACCATATTCCCCTCCATCAATCACCCCTAAACAGAAAATTTAGAGGAAACATTTCAGAAACAGAAAAGAAAAAAAAAACATTTTTTTCTTCTTAAGAACCAAAAATACATGATAAAACCTCCCATTTTTGGTTTTCTAAAGAAAACCAAACAAAACCCATTTAAGCTGAAGAGATGATTTAAGGAATTATGAAAAGAGTACCTGAAACGGGTACTGTCTGGAGGTGGTGAAACTGAGAAACTCCATGAGAGAAGGAGAAGGTTATGGAAGAAAAGAAGAGAAAGGCAAGTAGAAGGAAAAGTGCCTGTGACCTGAAACATAACATAATGCTTCTCTGTTTTCTTTCTCTGAGAGAAGCTCTTAATCAATGGAGGCTCTGGTTCTGACTTTCACAGATATTTTGCAAGAGAGAGAGAGAAGCTGATTTCTTCTGCATAAGAATTTACAGTTCGGGAAAGAAGGTGAATGCCATCTTTTGCTTTAAATTTAAGTTCGAAATTTTTGTCCCGAAACTACCCTTGAACGTCTACCTAGAGGGCAAAATGACGAAATTGACCTTTTAGAAAAAACAAATTACATTTTGAGCAATGTTGAGGAAATTATCTTTAAAATCGATATAAATTACATATCATAATTTTTTGAGCAGTGATGAGCAGACCAGTGTCTGCTTCATATCTTACCCACGTTTCCTTATCTCCCTTATAATACCCTTTTAACCTTGGTTAAACTTAACTAAGCTAAAATCAAGATTTTGGTTTTTTTTTTTTCGAAAAACCATGGTTGAATTGCTTAATCATAGGGGTGAATGAATCTTAACCATTGTAGGTGATTATTTAAAATTGGGACGTGAACCAATAAAGACAGGCAATTTTGTTACAAAATGGAGACCACAGGTACGTTAACTATTTTCCTAACTTTTTTAGGAAATTTTTTTTTTTTTAACATGTTACAACAATTCAAAGTGTCACACCTACAATGAAAGCTTCAAAATTTTTGTACATCTACATTTGGGTAGCACTTTCATGACATCTTATACATTATTTAGAAATTCTTTTGAAGGATCACAAGGCATCATTTATCTAATGATACTAAGTTAATATTAACTAGTGAATGGACCTTGTGCTATGTTAAGGAAAAAAATATCTTTTTTTTGGGAGAACAAATCCTTAGTGGAACAATATTCCTTTATTGGTATCCAAACTCACGTACAAATTGAAATGCAACATCTTTTTTTTTCTTTTTTGGTAAGCAATTGAAATGCAACATCGTGCCCTGTTTAATTATATTTCCTTTTTTTTTTCTACTAAAATTCTATTTTGAAATGGCATTAACCTACAACATTTACTCTTAACTATTAATGGTAGATAAATAATAATCCAAGGGTTAATGTTAGTTCAAGTAGGGTTTTAGAAAAAGATATCTAACACGCGTCATATTTTTATTAGAATATGTGGGCTCAAAATGCATTAATAGTATATAGCTCAACCTAGAGGATATGCATTTCTTTCCATGGACTTATCACTAACCAACTAATTTTTTTAAAAAAAATAGGACACCCTCATAAGAGCTTATGTAAGAAGCTTGATCTTTATAGCATTTTTTTTTTACTTATAGCAAAATTGCAATCTATTAAGAAAATGCCCCTAGAAGTACATAGGACCTACATTTTGATGCCCAACGTGTCCAATCGAAAAGGGTTCTTGTACTAACATCATTCTTATTAAAAGTTGACACCTATGTGGTCCTATGAAACTTCTCATTTAATAAAGTTGTTTTAAAATGATGATGGAGTATTTTTTGGAAGGTAAATTTTTTTTTGGGAGTAAATTCCAATTTTCTTGTTTTTACTTCCTTATATGCTTAGGCCGCAACTTCAATTAATGAGTGAGGGTAGAACTAATGGTTGGTCTCAACACCATGCCACGCCCCCACCACGCCCTTCCAACTTGACTCAAGTCCTCTCACAAATTAAGAGACCGTTTGGATCATATTCTATTATTCAAAATCAATTGGTCATAAGAATTTATGTGCACAGATCAATTGTTAAATAATCACAATATTTTTTGGTTCACTCCTTTTATAGAATCGATTTTTAATAGGAAAGTAATTATATGCACATAATCCTATTTGGTTCACATACATAAATATAAATAAAAATTTAAAAATATGCAAATGTCTCTTTAAAAAAAAATATTTTCTCCTCTCAAAATCATCCTTCATCCCAATTGGAAATAAATTGATTTTTGAGATATTAATTCCAATAAGATCGATTTTTCCTGAATGAATCAAACATAATTTTTAAGTCTAAAACCACTAAGAATCAATTTTAAGTGATTAAATCGGAAAAAAAAATCATTTCTAAACACCTCTAACATATTTGAAAATTGATTTTAGAAATCTTAGAGTTATGAATGAAATAATAATATATGGAAGCAACATAAGAAAACAAGGAGGTAATTTTCGGCACAAGTTGTATCAGAGCAGTAATTTGGATTGGAAAATGGATAAAGACTCAGGTTTCCATTATGTAACAAAATGGCCGGTCATCATTGGTCCATGACCCACTTTTAAACAAACACTAATTGCAGTTAAGATTCACTCACCTTAGGTTTAAGCTAGGTTTAAGTAATCCAATCTTAGTTTTTAGAAGAAAAAAACAAAAATTTTAACTTTAAATTTTAATCTTAACCAGGGTTAAGGGGTGTTAAAAGGGACACGGGTAAGATAAGTAGCAGACCCATGGGTCAGCTAATCATTACTCATTTGGATTATATGGCAAAGGGTAGGGGTAATTTGGTCAGCCCCGTTTTTAGTGAGAGAGGGGATGGTGTGGAGAGGAGGTTTCGGAGGGAGTGGGGGACATGGGGAAACAGGAACCGAGGAACAGCCGCGTCTCATGTGGGTCCCCAAAACGTGTCATTATTTACAGCCTTTCAATTAAAGTCATTTAAATATTTTATTTTTTGTCCTACATTGCCATTTGCCACAGATGGCAAATCTAAATACAGCAACCGTGTCCAAGCCTCCTTTTTAAGCGATTTATATATTCCCTCTTTCTGTCTTTTTGAATTTGAAATTCGATTTACTCATAAAGTAGGTTCGTGATTTGGGAGTGCCGACTTAAATTTTAACCGACGCGGATAAGTCATGAACCCGGATCCAATGTGTTTATAACTAGGGCTGTTAATGGGCCAGGCTGGATTGGGCCAGTCCAAGCCCAACCCTCACTCATTAAGGTTTGGCATAAGCCTTTTCCTCAAGGTCAAAGTTAATTAGGCCGGTTGCGCTTGAAAAGAAGATAAAAGAAAAATAAATTTGTCATAATATTTATAAACAATATAAATATGCCACCATCGGTTGACAAGTCACGACAGAAACAATAGAGTGACAAGAAGAATGAAAATAGAGGTAGATTAGATAATTTAAATTATAAATCTCTCGATGGGTGATCTTTAAGTAGAAGGATATGATAGTGAAAATACAACTATATGCTAATAATTTTTTTGTTAAAAATAGTTATGTAGGTCGTTTTAAGTTAAATTTTAAAATAATATGAAATTATAATACATATATATATATATATATATAATGAGGGTGTGAGACCGTCAATAAAAAAATTGTTGTCTAAGCTCAACCCTCATGTCACCTGCTAAATTTTTTTGGGCCTACATAAGCTTGTGAGCTTTATAATGTGAAAAAGCCCTTACTTTTTCAGGGCAGGGCAGACCGGGTACCCTCACATGAGAGCCTCATTGACAGCCCTATTAATAAATGTGATAAATTTTGCTAGCCCCACTCTATCCTATCGTACTCTCTTTACCGGGCCTAAGTTAGCCGCTAAAGTGTCATAAGTGTAAGTCTAAGTCCACTTCCCTATTGTACTCTCTTTGTTTTGGTTTTGGATAGGAAAAAAGTGATTTTGTGGTGAGGCCATAATGTTAGACACAAAATCAGTCTTTTTGCTCCTAAAATGCAATAGGAATAGAGTGAGACTAGCATACTCTCCCTAAGACGGAATTGAAAGGTAAATCAAAAACCTAACTTAATAAGAAATATATATTATTCTTAGTACCAAATTCAAAAAGAAATTATCATCCGGCTAGAATGGTGAAGGTGACATCTCTTGCGTCAGTGTTAGGGGTGTGGCCTTCGAAGGAGGGAGGTCTAGGGATCTAATTCCCACGGTATGAGTTGTAAGAGCTCCACTGCCCAAGTTAACTTCTGATCGTATTAACTCTACTAATGTATGCCGACACCCTAAAAAAAAAAATAGTGAAGGTTATCTTCCGAAGTCCTTAAACAAGAAATTGACGATGGACGACAATAAGTTTTCTTTAACTTTTTTTTTTTTGTGATAATGAGGGTGTTCGGGACTTTTGAGCACCGACTAATACTCCGGACACATGCAAACCCTTCAATCTACAAGAACCGAACAAGTAAAGATAAATCTCTAAGTGAGATTAACAAGAGAAAGAGAATCAAACTCAGAATCTTCGCTTCCTAAGGCGTGGTCCTGCTAGGATACCAATCACCCCCTCCCTCCTCGGTTGGTCCTTTACCTCATGTTTGATTGCTAAGAAAAAAAATACAATTAAAAATTGTATTATGAAAACCTAAATTTTATTTTCTTACCTGTTTTCACGTATTTTCTTGACAAGCAAAAATGGGTTAGTGATATGGCAAGTGACTGTTCACCCCTTGTTCTAGTGGTTAGGGATGGCAACGGGCCGGGCAATCGGGTAACCCGCCCCGTCCCGCCCCGCCCCGCCCCTATTAGTACGGGTTTAGGGAGCTTCTAAACGGGGTAAGTGTGAGTTTGGGAAAGAGAAGTTAAACCCGAGTCGGGTTTGGGCCGGGGATGGATTTAGGCCACCCCGTCCCGTTTATAATGCCAAATCACTATTTTACCCTTAGGGGCGGGGCGGGATAGGGACAGGTTAAAAACTGTCTTGAAAATTAGAAGCGCCCCACCCTAGCTCGGGTTTGGGATGAGTTTGGGGTAAGAGTTTTCCATTAGGGGCGGGGTCGGGATGGGGGCGCCCCGGCCCAAACTTACCTGGTTGCCATCCCTACTAGTGGCTGCATAAAGTGGTATTAAATTTTTTTTTAATGATAAAGAAGTAGTATTAACAATGATCTGTTTTTTATTATAAAAAATACCCGCATACCCGTTTAACACAAACTAAAATTGTTGTATGTTATATTGTTATGACTTATGGCATTAAACTCAAATAATGTATAATTATTAATAAATTATATGTCATAACCGCATTGATATGAAAAGCCCAAATGCGAATCCAAACCAACCTGAAACAGATATGAAATATCTTCTTATTTTTCATTTTTTCCTTCAATTTGAAGGGATGAAGTTTATGTAAGGAGGAAAATAGATATGATATATATTCTTAACTCTGACCTCAAATTTCTTCGATAAGGAACTAAATAGAAGATGATTTGATATAATCAAAGAGCAACTAATCTTATTTACCAACCCATTTGAATCACCACCAACCACTCTATGTTTTTAGATAAGACATGATTTACAGGTCCCGAAAGAGACTGGTTACAACATGGAGACGACATATGTCCTTTTTCCATCGATATTAACGTCATTACCATCAGAACACTAATTACATACTAACGGTGGGAACAGATTTCATGTTCACCGTTATAAAAAGACTGGTTATAACACGAGAGAATCCAAAGTCTTCATGTAATAATTTAGTTTGTCCCTTGTTTGAGGGTGGCTGATATAGTACGAAAATGAAACTGTCCTAACGTGAGAAGGAGAGAAGGCCCACTCAGCCACGGGGAAGTAGAGGGACTATTTTTATTACAAATATTGAATAAAAATATCATTTTTTGTTTGCTAAGGGTATTTTTTAACTACGATTAGTGATGAGAACAATGGTTAATGGTTAACTTAAGAGAGTGAAGCTCTTACAGACTTGTCACCCGTGGGGGATTGAATCTCAATACCTCCCTCAACAGAGAGGCCACACCCCACCACTGGTGCAACAGGCCGAGTGTATAGAAATATCTTTTATAATGATTTTTTTTTTGAGTCTCCAAATGACCTTTTTCTTATTAAAAAAAAAAATCAATAATATATTATAGGAAAATAGTTAACGGACCATGGATCCCATTTGATAACCTAAGGCATCCACTTATTGGTGGATGCCCCCCCTCTTAAATGATCACCAATTATGATGATCGTGGTGATCATTTAAGAGGGGAGCATCCACCAATAAGTGAATGTCTTAGGTTATCAAATGGGATCCATGGCCTATCACTACTCTATATTATACATATAGAAAGCTGCAAAATATTAGTAGAAAGATCATAAAGTGTCGCGGCATGAATACTCCAAGTGGAATGAGGAAAGCCAGAATTTCAGAGTCCGGACAGCCCATTATAAAATAATTTGTACAAGGCTTTGGGTAATGATGCCATGAATAGATATTTTTGAAAGTAACTATTAAAAAAACAAATTGGGAAGGTAAAGCTGGGAAATTATTAATTATTTGCTTAAACTAACATGATATTGTTGTGTCGGCGACTGAGTAATTATCTTCGGCAACTGTCAACGCATCCACTAAACAATCACAGATTTTATTTTTTAGAATAACAACCACAGATTACGACTGTCCATTTTTATTAAGAGTCCTGAGAAAGGGACCGCAACTCCGCAAAGGTCCCTAACTAGCTGGCCACAGTTTCCCGTGTCCGTTTCAACCTCTTTTTAACTATGGTTGAACTTAATTAAATTATGATTAATATATATATATATATATATATTTTTTTTTTTTTTTTTTTTACTTTTTTTTCTAAAATTCAATGTTGAATGGATGAACCCTATAGGTAACAGAACGAGTGGATCTTAACCACAATTAGTGGATATTAAAAAAGGAAAATAATCACCTCCAGTCGGTGATGCAAGGAGGGGCGTCTTATTCATCTCACGTGTCCCTCTTTTAACTCCCTTTAATTATGGTTAAGGTTTATTAACCCCTAAGGTTCACCCATCTACCTTTTGCTAATTTGTAGAAAAAAAAAAAAAAAATTTAACTGCAAGGTTAAAAATTTACATGAGTTCACTACATGGTAACTTTGTGAGAGTGAGGAGCCAACAGTTCGCTCCCTTCCCGTAGAATTGATCATTAAAAACAGAGGGCGTGAACCAATGAGAAGGAAGCTGACCGGGCACACTGCAGTCAGCTAGGAAGGGGACCGCAATGTCCCATCTCAGGACTCCCTTTCCTTTAATTAATGATTAGAGAATAGAACATTATAACAACACTGCTCAATGGTGGAGTAGGGGTAGTGATACTTAGCATTTGTTTAATTCATTGCGTTTGGACTTTTTTCCTCTAAAAGAAAGATTTGAGAAATCTTTGCTGTGGGTTTAGTATATTATAATGAATTGTACTCTGAGTGATCCATTGATCTAAGTAGTGTTTATGTGTCCATGTGGATTGATTCTCTACGGAGCCCCCTTATGAGGGGGAGTCCGGATCCCGATTGAGCCGAAGAGTTCAATGATTGAAGTGAGGAGAGTTCAATCGCACTCCTAATACCCCTTTAACTGTTCTTTTAATTTTGGTTAAAAAGTTTTTAACCCTTAAAGTTAATTTAAAATTTTTTTTTTTTTGGAAGGTAAATCTTAACCACAATTAATAGAGGTTAAAAGGGACACGTGTTAACTTGTGGGCGTGATCAAATATGATCCCAACTCAATGGGAGAGGCTTGAGGTTTTGGAGATAGGTCACAGCCAATTGCACACTCATAGGCCAACACGTGTTCCTTTTAACTCCTATTAATTATGGCTAAGATTCACTAACCCTTGGGGTTCAATAATAACCTTGGTTTAGTGACCAAAAACAAAAAAAAACAAAAGAAACAATAACCTTGGCTTTTAGACAAAAAAATATATATTAAAAACAATAACCTTGGCTTTTAGAAAAAAAAATATATATTAAAGAATTTTAAACCCTTGGAGTTAATATATTTTTCATATTAAAAAAAAAAAAGGGTCATATTTTGAACCCCAAGGGTTAGTGAATCTTAACCACAGTTAATAAGGTTAAAAGAGACACATGTTGGTCTGTGGGTGCGATTGAACTCTTTCCGAGTTCAATCGCAATTGGCTGTCATCTGAGGTTTGGAAATAAACTCAACCTCCGCGAACTGAGGTGGATTGTTGGCAGGGGTGCTCCGGGTTAGATTTTGGGCCCTCGGCCTACGCAAGTTACTCTTACATCACATTTATTATATTTTGGGCATAACTTTGTCGTTCAAAAGAGTGCAACTTTGCGCGGCTTACAACTTATGTTTAGACCCAAGTTAAAATTGGTGCCTTTATTTTGCTCAAAAGTAGGTTTAAAATTGAATATAAAAATATGACTAAACTTTGTATATAAAAATGATTTAACTAATAATTGAACGGTAGCTATATACAAGGTGAGATACTCACTTCTCAGAAAACTCGTTTCCCAAGCTCCCTTCCATCACATCTCATATCACTTGGTAAGAATCTCATATCACTTAGTAAGAGAACTATTTGGGACATTATATACTATACCGTAGCCTAAAGCCTAAGCCGCAAACTTTGAACAAGTATTATTGAATTGAAACCACCTCCACCCATCTCACATGAGACAAAATTTAAAGTAAAGTCGCCCATAAGAATATAATGAGAATGAGACACTTCTCGTTCTACTAGAATATTTTGCTTTTGCTTCTTGATCCGGTAACTATGATTTAACATTATCAAAACACAATTTTTTGTTTGGTAGATCTAGCTGCCCATCAGGTGACCTGATTGGATGAACTCTTGGATCAGTTTGAGATTTCGTGCCATGGTCAAATTCAGATCGTGTCAAGATGCACCTATTGTCAGTCAACATATGCGCCATTTCCTGTACCATTGCTATATTAAAGTAACAAAATCAACCCAATTATAGACCAAATATCATGGGGTTTGCTTCATAAGTCACCCATAACTTACTTCCAGGAAAATGAATGAAAAAAAAAGCAATAATTACATGGAAAATTTATACCTATCACAAGCAGCATTTGGTTTCCATACTAGATGGCCATCCTCTAGTCCATCTTCAGCTTCTCCTCCGGTTATTACTCCTCGTGGTGGAACGTTTAGCACTATTTCTTGAAGAGGATTCTATTGGTATTGGCAAGACAGTGCCATCCTTTATTTCGTTTGACGTCTGTAACTGCTCCACCGTCTTCTCGGCTTCGATATAAACCATCAAATCTCTAAGCTGTCATTGAAAGTCCACGGAAAAGCAGCAGCCAAGTCAGTAATTTCAGTTGCATGCTAATGAATGGTAATACCTGCTTAAAAGTATTGACAAGCACGGCTAACCTGTTCCTCCAAGTCCCTTACTTTCTCATCCTTCAATCTCAAAGCCTTTTGTTCCCTGAAGAATGCAGTTTAGATTACATCAATGTCATGGATGATATCAAAAACCAAGTACACAAGAATTTAGTAACTCTTAGTTGTAAACAAAATTACATAAACAATACACACAACCACATCCTCTCATCACAAGTGGGACATTTTGATATTTGGTAGAAAGGTTATCATGTAACACACACACATACACCCTAAACGCGCACACAGCAAGACCTAAGGTAGCCGCTAAGGTGCCATAAGGGTAAGTCCAAGCAACCACTCCAAAAGGGCCTGTCCTAAGGGACATTTTTTGTAGAAAGGTTATCATGGGACATTTGATTCAGTCAATCCAATATCAGCTAAAACCAAATATAAGATTGGGAATGTAAGAAAATATAGAATCATATCAAATCAATCATGTCATTAGAACCCAACATAATCCAATTCCCAAATTTCAAAATTAGTATGCTTTAGTTTCTTGTTCATTTCAACCAAATTGCCACTGCCATTCTATCACCAGAATCAAGATTTCTTTCTGCATTGATCTTCTCAAGGTATTGCAGAATTACTGATCCATGAAATGCCCTGAAAAGCACCTTCATGTGTCAGCATCCAGGAATACAACGCTAAGGCACACCAGCGGCCAAGATATGATCATACTTGCTCCAACAACTACCAGTTTTTTTTCTTCATTATGTTTCTCATTTCTTGACAAAATGCTCCACCCCACAGGTTTCATGCTTATTTTGTTTTTTAATAGACGTTGAAGCTGTAGTTGACGACAATACCCTTCTGCCAGTGCCCAGTGGAGATGCACATCAGTCATGAGAGGTCTAAGCTTACTATTAGTTAAAATTTTGTACCCACAAGTCTCATCGAGCTTTACTTCGATGGGGTCAGCAACCATAATACTGCACCTGCTGGTTCTGTAGGGGAATGGTGCCTCAATACCATTTTACATAATACTTTCATCTTCATTATACAGGAAATGTAGCATATTGTAAACGTGGAGATCTAAGTGAATGTGAACTAGAGAACTGTGGTTGACACAGGAATTGTTGAGGCTTACAGTGCACCCCAATTATTGATTTTCAGGGTCAGTAACCTTGTAACTTAGGAAACTCCCTGAATGCTGTTCATTGCACCAAGTACCAACAATAGAATTGGCATTATTGGAGGATCATTATGACTTTAATAGAGGCCCTGGACTCTTCTGAAGATTCATTGGATTTTAGGAAGTTGGTCCTAGTTCAAGTTTGTACTTTGGATTCTAACATGTCAAAGAAATTGAACCTTTGCACTTATTTTCTTTCTTTTACTGGTCGATTCATAAATTTTGAAAAATAAAAATGAAAAGTCTACAAACTTGTTTTGTGAGGTAATTACAATTTTAGTGGGCTCATGGTCTCACCTATTTTGGCATTCTGATTTTTTCCTGATACGAAATGGAGGATGCTAATAGAGTTGGTTAAATAGGAGTGTTGGGAAAGAGCTTTGTGTGGTTTAAACTGTTTGATATTATACAAGTTCAAATATTACACTCACGATCTGTCTACAAACTCCTGTCACCTGGAGCTGGTGATGCCTCTCAAGAGGTTTCATCAATCTGCAATTGATAATAATAGACAATAACAACCCAGCAGAACAGAAAATGTTTAAAGAAGATCCAAAGGAAGCTTGGACACAAATAAAAGGCCAGAAGAGGATCCAATAATATTGTCTTTTAGGTTCTTCCTCTTGTAATCACACTCTTTCCATTTGCTGATGATTATGATTTCAGTTTCTTCCAGGATTAGAAGTATATAGAACTCACAGGAAAGCACTTAAAAAATATCACTTGACTGAATAAACCAAACACCAAACTCATTTCCCCCTACAAATCCACTTGTGGGAACTGTGATGGAAATCTAAATATCCCAATTGCAACCCCATTTCTATTGCCAATGGTTGTACTGGATAAAGGGTCCATGTGCTAAGTTAATCAAATAAATCGTCCAAATTCTAAAGACAGTCGCTGTCTAATAGCTTAAATGGGATTCCAGGTCATGACTAAAACAGCATAAAATAGGAAAGTTAATTCACTACATTTGCAGTAATTATGAAAACCTAGATGATACTGTGTTACCCTGATACCACTTTGTTTCACTTCACTGGATGAGAAATTCAATGATAAAAACTAAGTAAAAAAGCATACCTCTCTTCAATTTCGAGAACCTTAGCCTTCCATATCTCCTGGTTTTTCATGAGATTCTCATTGATCTGCAGTCAGAAACAAGGACATAAAAATATATGTCATCAATAAAGAATACTAATAGAACTCATCATCAATAAAGAATAATAATATAAAACTCAAAATCACAATATTGATATCTTATCAGATTATTTAGTAACGAAATATACAAATCAAATTCCATATACCCACACAAGGAACAACAGAGGAATGTGCTTACATCATCAAGAAATTTCTTCTCTTCAACATATTTGTCCAGTTTAACTTGCATCTTCTGCAGTTTTAAACTCACAGCCTTCTCAACAGCTTCAGAAATTTCTTTTTCAGTTTCCTCCTTGACCTCTAGCAGTAGATTCTCAAAATACTATGATTAAAACAGGCACAGAATCTTAGTAGGCCAAAAATATATACTACATTATTAACTATTATTGACTGCAATATTAAATTATTAAAATCGAATAGCAGTAGCATACTCAGAATTTCTAATTTCAGGTAGATATTATGGTCAAGTTCCAGAATGGAATTCCAGGTTGAAGGTTAAGGTTGAGCATAAGACCAAAAGGTGGAAATAAGGCCTCAACAGACATTATTGGTTAGCTATGCACTTACTGTTCTTTGGGTCTCAAGTTGTGCAGTAAGGAGATCATTGTACTCATTAACAATCTGCAGATGACATTTAGAGAAAAAAAAGAACAAATGTAAAGAAGGATGTCGCACATTATACTGAGCAAGGCAACACTGAAAATGAGAGAGAAAAGATTACTGCTTCAACTCTACTGTTGTAGAGAGCCTCATCGATTCCAGAATCTTCACTACATTCACAACTTCCACAACCATCATCAGCATGTGCACAACGGAAATTCAACTCGACCAACTTCCCATCAGTTTTGGATTGGATCAGCCGGTGAACATAATTGTCTCCGGCGTAATCCCAAACACGTTGTGTTTCCAATTCAAGGGAATAGCAGTGCTGTGTTTCTTTCCAATGACTGATAGCATGTCCTTCTTTATACCTAAACCAAACTTTCCAAATAAGCAATTACGAGAACTAACAGAAGAAGCACACTAATAATTGATGAAACGAAGAAAAAAAACATTATACGTGTTATAACTCATACAAGAATAATTTTATTTGGGAGAGAATAAACTTGATTACCTCCCACACCCAACAAAACCACAGATAACACAAATCCAGAGATTCTCAGAGGTTTCACAGACACAACATGTTGACTGTTCAGGCTGCTGCTGGCAATATCGGCAGACCTAAAATAAATATTAGAAATCGAATCAACTCTTGCATATTTTACTCTGCAGATTACATCACTGATAACCAATGTTTTCATAACCGGACCGGTCGTCGAACCGGCTGGGTGGCCGGTTCCCGATTTGATCGGTCCGGTTTGACTGTGTCCTTTTCTATTTGGAAAGAAATTTTCCTCATTTTTACCCCGTTCTGGCCGGTTCTGACCGATTTTTAATGTGGTCCAGTTTGGGGGATTTTGGAAACCGGTGAGGAGACCGGTTCGACTGGCCTGTCTGGTCCAGTTCTGATAACACCGCTAATAACTCATTGCACACAACCCATCTCAAATGAGTAATATGAATAAATGAAGTGACAGTACTAAGCATTGAGTAACTAAGTGAATTTTGGTTTGTTAGGCAAAGAGAAATTATATTGAGGAAAGAAAAAGAATAGATACAGAAAGGAATAAAGAAGAATCAAAAGGGCCAAAGCCCTTTACAGGCAATGCCACCCTGGTGTACAAAAAAGCCCTTTCAACCCCATTTTTAGCTAAGTGATCATGCATAATGTTACTCAATTTTGACACTTGAGATGTTCAAAAAGATTCAAATCTATAATTTATTTGATGATAGTGACAAATCATCACCGACCTTTTTTCTTCCATTTAGCCCAGCATATTACATTGATAGTCACTTTCAACCATGTTACCTGGTTTGGTGATTTGATCAACTTATAAGTCCCAGTTCACAGTTCCAATTCATCAATTTCAAATGAAACCAATTCATTATGACTAGTCTTCTATCATTTTAGAGTTATTATAGGCTCTGCATTCAATATTTGGTTCAGTAGTCACGATTCACTTGTATCATCTATTGTTCATTGACTGTCGAGACCAACATAGATCATAAAGATACATAACTAATTTTTATTGAAGTGCAAATTATAGACAAACTTTTGTTTCTTAACAGACATCCTACAAAAAAAGAAAAAGAAAAAAAGAGGTAACCTTATCCCAATTAACCAAAACTTAAAGTCTACGAAATGGAATAAGGGAAAAAGAAGAGAAAGATCCAGATTTATTTTTATTTTTTAATAAGGATTTATTTTATAACAGGGATTCCTTTATAAAGGAAGTCCACAATTACCTATTGTAAAATATAGAGGCAATTTAAGAGGAAATGACACCCTCTATATTTGCTCCTTTCATAGAACAAGGAACCAACTTGGGAACCAATTTGCAAATCGGTTCCTATCTAACAATTTAGGTAATCATGACTTCAATCACCACATTAACAAGATTTGAGTCTTTTTGCAATCCCAATGCCTCAATTGGACTGAGAAAGCAATGAGGGAATATGCTAAATAAATCAATGTGCAATGTGTTAATATCCCTACTGATGTCTCTAATATGTTCAAGCATGTTAGCAAGTCTCCTTGGCACTTTGAGATTTCAGGAAGACCAAGCAATTTCAAAACTCGAATCACCTTCCACAAATCAAGATGCAAACAAAAGCATTTATAAATCTTTCAAACTTCTAGCAAAGCTCTCATCTCCACTCATAGCAGTCTCAGATCCTGAATAAATTTTTAAGTCCTCACTCTGTCATCAATAAAGTTACATCCCAACCTGGCTGGATTGGAATTTCAAAAATGCTCCTGGTGAAATTGTGCTTGACCTCCACGTTTCTGGCTTTTTCCAAAGATGGAGTTACCTTCTCCTTTGACCCTTTACACTCTTCAATTACCAGCCAGTTAGCTTCAAAGTCTATAGTATGAAAGTCTTGGAACTCCTTCAAAAGAAGCCCATCTCACCAAGTTGAGTTTCCTGCTATAAACCACTTCATTATACATTTTTTAATTTCTTCTCAAAGATCCTTCGGTCTCTCTGTTCCCGAATCTTCTAGCAGATGGCAAAAGGGAGCATATTACAGAGTGTTTACTATATTCATAAATTCCGGTTGCCCAAGATGAAATAAAAGATCCAAGTTGCACCAAAAAGTAACAAAGAAAAAAAGCTATATGTTCCTTGCATATTTGCAATGAATAGGAGATGATTAATGTCCTGTTAGGGATTTCCACATATCATATGACTCAAGGGAGTTACACACTCTAAACAACAGTGAATTGGTCAGCATCCTTAATAAGCGGATATTGAACAATACCCTCTTATTAAGAGTAACCTTGGAAGGAATCAAAATTCCCCACACCTTAGATTATGGGAACTCACAAACCTAGGGCCCGTTTGGCATCACTCCCAAGGAACGATTCTCTATTCCATGGGAATAGAAACGCTTGCATTTCGGGCCCGTTTGGCATCACTCCCAAAGAACAATTCTCTATTCCCTGGGAATAGAAACACTTGCATTTCTATTCCCAGGGAATAGAGAATTGTTCCTTGGGAGTGATGCCAAACAGACCCTTCTATTCATAGGGAATAGAAAATTGTTCCTTGGGAGTGATGTGAAACGGGCCCCTACTGTCCTGCCAACAAGTTGAACAACAATCAAAACCCCAAAGGCCCTCCATCCAAATTATTCTGATGGTTCCTACCGACCTCTTAGAAACGGGCCATAAGATTGAACCAAGCACCTAAATCTGCATGTTCCAACTTAACTTGCACATCAAACCACCCCAATCACCTACCTGATCAAAAACTACATTTTTTATACAAACATTTATGACACAAAATTTAATAAATATACTTGGTAAAACATTACAAAAAATCACTGAGCACCACTCAAGAACTCCAATTAACCCACCTGGTCCCAACTTCCAAACTAAAGAAAAATCACATGCCTCCAATACTACTTTCATTTACCCATAACCTCCACAAATGCTTATGCAACAGGGCTCAGTTGAGAAAACATTCCTATAAAACCCGAGCCTTTTTGATTTACAAATCAACTTCTGCTCATAAGAATTTTAGAATGAGAAGACAAGGGTGGCCAAAATCTACATGCACGTGCTAAAAGGTTTTTCTTTTCAAGCATGACTATGGATGGATTAGAACCATCAACCATGATTCCAGCTTTGGGTAGAAAACATGTTCTTCTTTTGGATGGTTTCCTGCAATGTCTTGTGACACTTCATTCCTTTTAGTCTTTAGAACCCCAATTATATTAGCTATTACTAGGAGGCCTTGGTCTAGGAGTGCTTTGGTTGACCTTGTGTTTCTTTTCAAGAAGTAATACAACTATTATTATTTTCCTTTTCCAGTATGTAATCTGGCATCGAACCTGTGACCTCATGGTTGTGATGCAGCATGTCGACCAATTGAGCAATTCTTGAAAATACTAAGCTTGGTGCTCCCGAGACTGCTTTTTTTGAAGACAAAAAGATTAGTCATGGGCTAGTTGGTTGGTAGGTGAGAATTGTTGATATATGTAATATTGGGGGTATACTTGTAAAAGGGCATATATGCAATGTTCTCTTTTTATATAATATGCTAGTAGTGTTTTCTAATCCCTAATTAAGCAATTTATCCTAACCTCACTTTTTCCTCTCTTCTCTAAACCCTAAATCCTCCAAACTCTTTCTCCAACTTGATATCAAAGCTACATCAAAAGAAGAAGATGGTCGTTTAAAGCCGTAACAACAACAAAAGGAAGAAAGAGCTAATTGCCATGTTTTTAACCATACGACTGTCTCTAGCCGGATGGCTTTAGGCCTTATTTTTGGGTTTTGGGTTCTTCAAAGATATATTTTTCAAAGATCTTGATTTTAGAGGATTTTTAAATTCTATTTCATGAGATTTGGTTAAATATTGATGAAGTTATGATGTTTTGAAGAAAGAATACAGAAATATTCGAAGAAAAATATTGCTTTGGTTTTTTACCTCTTGAATGAGTTGTTGCTTCCGTTGTTTATTGGTCATGGTTGGACCTTTTTTTATAAGAACATCTTGAACCTGTTTTATCTTCGTTTGGATGAGATTTGAAGAAGTTGTGATGATTTTACAGCCCCACTTCACTACCGTTTTTGGCTGAAAAAGGGTTTTTTACACCCTATTTGCTTATAACAGTAACTTAAGTCATCACTTTGGTAATTTGAATACCATTAGAGCTTTTGTTGTTGATATTTTTGATTGATTGGTTATTTGCTCCTTGAGTTTCTTCTATGGATGCTAAAGTTCTTGCTCTGCCAGCTTTTTCTGACTCCGTTGTCCACTCTATCAGCAATATTAAATTTAATGGTGATAGTTTTCTTGCGTGGTGATGCTTGGTTGATCTTTATATTGGAGGTTGATCTAAGATGAGGGATCTTGATGGTAAGACCCCACAGCCGTAAACAGGTATTGCCGAAATTGTTAAGTGAAAAGCAGAGAATTACATTATTTTGGGCTGGTTGTTCAATTCCATGGAGCCTCAGATTGCCGGGAATTCTATGTTTTATAAAGATTGTCATGAACTTTGGGAGACCCTTATTCAGAATTATGCCCTAATAGAGAATGATGCTCGGACTTATCAACTTACTCATGAGATTGTTCACTTTTAACAAGAGGATATGTCTATTTCAGATTATTTTGGGGTTCTTCAACGTCGTTGGGAAGAATTGAGTCATTATGAGTCTCTTTCTGAATTATCAACTGCTTCTGCCAAGATTATAACGAAGCGAATTGAGCATCACCACATTTATGATTTCTTAAGAGGTTTTTGGGCTGAATTCGAGCAATTGCGCACTCAAATTCTTGCCACATCTCCTTTGTCATCTCTTCGATCTGTGTACTCTTATGTGTTTGGTGGGGAAAGTCGTCGAGCAGTTATCTCTTCGAGCAGCACTCTTATACCCCTTCTGAATCGTACCACATTTGCTACTGATTTTCGTCCTGCTGCTAGCCGTGGTAGGGGGACTGATAGGGGCCGTCATGGTCGTGGAAGACCTACTATTCCTTGTAGTCACTGTGGTATAGATTTATAGTGGGACACGATCGTGATCATTGTTACTGTTTGCATGGCTATCCTGAGGGTTACCAGCCTCGTCCTTCAGCTCACTTTACTATGACTCCTGCTGTTGATCCTCAATCCTCAATTGTTGTCGGTGATCCTCTGGAGTCCATGAGAGCCCAGGTTGCTGAGATGATCCGAGCTGAGTTCCGTCTATAGAGTGATTCTCCTTATACTACTGCTTCATCTACCATAGGTATCCATGATCCCTCGGCCTATGCCACCACTATATCGTCTTCTTCTCCTAGTTGGGTTATTGATACCGGAGCTACTGATCATATGACTAGTGAGTCACAGGGTTATTCCATTTATTCACCTTCATTGCCTACTACCAAAGTTCGCTTGGCTGATGGTTCTTTTACTCTGATCTCAAGAGTAGGACACATTCTTGTGTCTCCATCTCTCTCTTTATCTCATGTGTTACATATTCCTTATTTATCTTCTAACTTTCTTTCAGTGAGTAGTCTTACTACCAAACTTAACTGTTGTGCTATATTTTATCCTTCTCATTGTCTCTTTCAAGACCTGACTACGAGGAAGATTATAGGTAGAGGATTGGAAAGAAAAATACTTTACTACCTTGACACTGATTATGCTCCTGATCGAGTATCTTTTAATGCTGCTATTGTTTCTGTATTTCCTTTTTCTGTTGATGCTATTCTTGATACTTATCGTTTATGGCATGTCAAGCTTGGGCATATTGGATCTAAGACTTTATGTTCTTTGATTTCTACTTTTAGTAAACTTTGTTCTCCATCTACTTTTCAATGTGATACTTGTGAGCTTACTAAATATGTTCGTACTGTTTATCCTTCTCGGATGCATAAATGTCGTTCTATTTTTCATTTAGTTCACTCGGATGTTTGAGGACCATCTCCTTCGCTCAAGTGATGGCTTTCGTTATTATGATACTTTTATTGATGATTACACACGAGCTACTTGGGGGTACCTTCTTAAGTCTAAGGATGAGGTGTTCTCTAAATTTCAGGAATTTCATGCTATGATTGTTACCCAATTTGGTGGTCTTATTAAGGCCCTTCGTTCTGATAATGGCGGTGAGTATCTCTCTGCACCTTTTGTTCAGTTTTTTTAAACTCATAAGATTGCCCATCAACTTACCTATTCTTACACGCCTCAACAAAATAGCGTTGCTGAGTGCAAGAATCGTCATTTAGTTTGTCACTCGTTCTTTGTTGCGAGGCATACAGGTGTCCAAGCCTTATTGGTCCATGGCTCTTCTAATTACATGTTTTCTCATCAATCGGGCTCCTTCTTGCAATCATGATGGCCACTCACCATATCAATTTTTTTGCCCTCAGGTTCTTATGTTACTCCTTACCCCTTTGCCAAGTATGTTTGTTATCAAGTTGTATCTCCCTCGTACCAGGCTTTCCTTTCGGTAATTGACTATGTGACTATTCCTCGGTCCGTTCGTGATGCTCTTCTTCATCCTGAGTAGAAGAGTGCTATGGTTGATGAAATGAATGCTCTTCAGTCTAATCAGACTTGGGATATGGTTCCCCTTCCAGCTGGGAAGAAACCTATTGGCTGTCGTTGGGTCTTCACCGTCAAACATAACTCTAATAGCAGTGTTGCTCGGTATAAAGCTCGTCTTGTCGCCTGCGGCTTTACTTAGACTTATAGGCGCCTATGGCCAAACTGATTTCTGTTCGTGTTCTCCTCTCTCTTGCGGCAAATCAGAGTTGGCCTCTCTATCAGTTAGACATCAAGAATGTTTTTCTTAATGAGCATCTCACCGAAGAGGTATATATGGATCTCCCTCCCGGTTTCCTGCTTTAAGGGGAGTCTGGAAAGGTTTGTAAACTTCAGAAGTCTATTTATGGTTTGAAGCAGTCACTCTGTGCTTGGTTCCATCGCTTTAGTGAAGTGATCCTTAGCATGGGCTTACAGCGATGTCACTCTGATCATACTGTTTTCATCCATTCTGGCACCTCAAGCCGCACTATTCTCCTGGTACATGTTGATGATATCATCTTGACTGGCGATGACTCCTCATTCATCTCTCATGCTAAGCATGAGCTGGGGCATACCTTTGATGTCAAAGATATAGGTCATCTGAAGTACTTTCTTGGTCTGGAGATTGCTCGATCTAAGAAGGGAATTTTTCTGTCACAACGGAAGTATGCTCTTGACCTATTCAGCAATACTAATATGAGTGAATATAAACCCGCTACTTCTCTCATGGATCCGAAGCTCTCTTTGCATAATAGTGATGGTGATCTTCTTTCTAATCATCATGCTTATCAGCGTCTTGTGGGTCGCTTGATATATATCACCCTCACACGACCTGATATTAAATTTGTTGTCAGCATGGTTAACCAGTTCATGCATGCTCCCCGTGCTTCACACCTTGCTACTATTCATCGTATTCTCCGATATATCAAGGCTAGACCTAGTTGTGGACTTGTATATCGCTTACATGGTCATCTCGATATCTCCAGCTATACAAATGCTGATTGGGCCGGATCTGCTACTGATAGTCGTTCCACCTCGACCTATTATGTTTTCCTTGGAGGCAACTTGGTTGAGTAAAAGAGCAAAAAGCAACCGTGATTTCTCGGTCTAGTGTCGAAGCAGAATATCGTGCACTTGCTCATGGCACTTGTGAACTCTTATGGCTTCGTTCTCTCCTCTCTGAGTTAGAATTTCCTATTAAAGGCCCTATGTCTTTATATTGTGATAATGAGACTGCTGCAAAGATTGCCTCAGATTCTATGCTTCATGAGCAGACAAAGCATATTGACAAAGCACATTGAAGTTGATATTTACTTTCTCTGTGAGAAAGTCTGGGATTGTTTTTTATCTTTTCAACATGTTTCGTCTTCTCAACAACTTGCTGATATCTTTACCAAGCCGGTTGGCCCTACTATTCTTCTGGATATTACTGTCAAACTGGGCATACTTAATGTTTATGCTCCAGCTTGAGGGGGAGTGTTGATATATGTAATATTGGGGGTATACTTGTAAAATGGCATATATGTATATGCAATGTTTTCTCTTTATATAATATGCTAGTAGGGTTCTCTAATCCATAACTAAGCAATTTACCCTATTTACCCTAACCTCTCTTTTCCTCTCCTCTCTTTTCTCTTCTCTAAACCCTAAATCCTCCAAACCCTTTCTCCAACTAAAATGACAGCCCTAAGTTGGAAAAATCTATGCATCTTGAAAGCACAGACCTAATTTGTTTTGGGCCGACAATTAAGTCCTAGAGGAGTTTAATGTGATCTACCTTATAAAAGGGCCAAATCCACAAGGTATGATTATTTATTCATTTTTTTGGAAGTGAGAGGTTGTGTTCTTTTATGCTATTCAACTAGACAAACTCTTTCAGGTATTAATTCTTAATTAAGTTAACCTAGAATAACCTTTATTCATAAAATTTGTAAGGATTTCTTCCATTCAAGAAGTGTTGGTGATGATAGAACAAAGACTGATTTTCAACTAATATTATAGTGAAAAATTTAGCCAAAGGATATTCAAATAGTTGAAGAGATTGGATATATGCCAGTGATTATTAGTGAATTCTTTTCAAAGAACGACATGAATTTTAAGTGACGCTCAGTATAGATTCGTTTAAAATCATAAGCATTCCCCCCCCCCAAAAAAAGAAAAAAAAAAGAAAGAAGAATGCATAAGCTTCATTACGTAAGGCGTTATATCACCTAAATACTCCATATCGCTTCAAAACCGAGTTCGATAAGAAAGTCACATGATACTTCAAGATAATAAAATCAATGCTAGTATAAAGAATATAGATGGACATTGCATATTCCGACATATGAATGCAGCAGAGAGAAAAAGAAAAAAAAAAAGGCACCGTTATTGAATTTGCTTACCGGGCAAGATGAATCTGTCCATTTAGAAATACAAGAACAATGGAAGGAGTGATTGCATATAGTTGTAAGAATTCCACTCATGTCTTGGTCTAATCTTTCTGCAAGATCGAATAAAATTAAAGGAATTCATACACAAAATACAGAAAAAATAAATAAATGAAATTCAACTTACTATCCTAAATATGAACTTTCAACTTTGCCTTCGAGATATGCTCAAATGTGCTGATCTAGCTAGATAGAACTACAAAGCCATGCAGATAAAAAAAGAAAACCAAATATGCAAACGGAATCCATGAAAAGATGATGGCAAAGAAACAAATGAGAGGAACAAATATGATACAGCTATTTCAATCCATCAATACACTTACAAGTAACATTAGAATGACTATGACCCCATGTATTGTAATGGGTGGGATGGACAAAGATCATGGGTACATCGGAAAAAATAATGCACATTTGCATACCACTGTTTTAAAACCCAGATAGAACAGGTATCCCTAGAATAAAGCTAAATGGTGGTTGGGTTGGCCCCTCGACTCAAAAATAGTCTTCAAAAGCGGTCAAACCAGTGATTGTTTTGGGTGGTTTGGTGTGCATTGCAATGTAGTCAATGCGTCTAGGCGATTAGGCCTAGCTAGGCAAGGCACTACCTAATATATATATATATATATATATATATATATATATATATATATATATATATATGTGTATTAATATTAATATATACATATAATAATTCAAACCTCTTACAATTGACAATAATCGAGGCAAATTAACATTTAATGTTATAAAGCTTGAATGTAAGTTTTTTATCCTAAACTGTTAATTGATTTTTTGATCCTGTAGATACAAATATTTTTAAAGACTAAAATATAAGACTTTTTTTACCAGAGTTTTGAGTTTTTTTAATGTTTTGATGTAGTAAAATTTATAAAGTTTTAAAATTCGAGACATACCTTAGCCTTTGCAAGTTGAAATTTTGACCTAATCCTTAAAAGCAAATTTTGTTCTTGAACTAGAAAGTTGACTTTTTATTCTTCAAGAATTTGGGTCTAAGATAATTTTTATTGAAATCAAAATGGGGTATATTTATTTACATATAAATATCTTAACTAAAATCATTTAATGTAAATAAGTTGTAAAACTCTAAAATAGGCTAACAGTAGAGGGTCTAAGTGAGTTCCGCTCACCCAGAGAGTTGCCTAGGCGATTACAGTCCAAAAATTGCCTAGGCGACACCTTGACTACACTGGTGCATTGATTAGTTTTAAGCATGGCATGGAAATAAAAATTGCCGAAACCAATACAAAACGAGCGATACGTATAGGTATCAGTAGCCCCCTCCCCCTTGTACGATATTTATACTAATATGAAACGGGCGATACATATTGCTTATTACTTATTAGTTGTTTATGTTTTAATTTATTGTGTAATTGTAGTTGTGTTTACTACTTTGTCTTTGAGTCACTTCCCTTGACTTTATATTTGTTAAATTTGGTTCCTATAACTCATTAAAACTTTAAAATTTTGATTTGATTTTTTAAAAAAAAATATTATATGTATCGTCTGAAACCAATATCGAAACCGATACGTATAAAACATCCCCTGAAACCGTGTTTTTTTTATCCTTGGTGCATAGTTGTGACAATAGATAAATATATCAAAAAAGAAATTTCTTTCAATCATGAGTTTTAACTACTAAAATCTATATATATATATATATACGCCCCCGGTTTGTATTTGGGGGTTTCTAGACCTAATCTAAACAAAAATGTTGGTGTGCGAGGACAGAAATCTTAAGGTCTAAACAAGAGAGGAAAGGAAATTCCAGCTTATTTGGGATGAAATCTCACTAATCGATGTCTCTGCTAGATTTTCCAAGTTCGCTAATTAAAGTCAAATAATTGGCGTTAAAAAAGAATCGAGTTTGAGCTTCTAAATCTTCTCAGACTTTAATTCAAGTTTAGATGAGCCACTGCCAAGTGCCAGAAGCATCCTTTAACAATTGGCTTTCATTAGAGCTTCTTCTGGTCTGATTTCCTTTTTGTGTTTTTGAATTTTATTAGCATTTGCCTCGTGTTCAATTGTTGGCCAAAGGGATGTTGACCATTGATTTATTAGCGAGACAGAAAGTTAGAGCTTGAAATTGGCTTTTTAAAAGGGAATGTCTAAGTACTGATCAAAAGGGAAGGTGGGGGGAGGGGGTAATCATTTTATTGGTTTCATCATTTTTATACATTTACAGTGATGATAAATGAAATCCTTGGGTCAATTGGTATTACTAAATTGATTCGACCCCTGTTAAATCTCTGGGTTAATTATCAAACTCATTCAAACAGTCCAAAGGCTTTAGATATCTTCAATGTAGCTTGATTTCAAAGCTCATCATATTGAAACTTGCATCACAATGATACTCTGCATTAACTTGTTCCCCCATGCAACTAAATAGTCCTATATAATAATGTTTATGTCTGGGAAAGTACATAGATCATAGATGATCTAATTATATATATATATATATATATATATATATATATATATATATATATATATATATTAAATAATATTTATTGCCTAGGCCAACCAAATCACCTAAACGCCTTGACTACACTGGAGAAGCCAGAGTTGTTCCCAATTGACCTAATCAATCTTTGACCCCGATCCATGTAGACTGTGGAATTAAGTAACCGATTTCCAAGTAATATCCAAGTTCTTGTGCATGGGATTGTGTTCCAAGCTCTTGCGCATGGGATTGACTTTATTGAAATTCCTATTTCCTATTCTCTGATCATAGAGATGCTACTAACTGGCAGAAAAGAACAGTTTGCAAGCTAAAGTTGAAATGTTAAGTGAAGGAGCATAATTTCAGTTGCCTTAGTGGAACCCAAATGACCTTATTGTGACATGTTCACAAAAAGGGCAATGAAGCAAAAATATATCAATTTAAAGTTACCTACGAGTCAGCAATGAAAAATTGGTCTGACTCAACTGGAACAACTCTTAGTTAATTTCTTACAAAATCTATGTCTCATATTGCAGACTGATTCAAGTTTTCCCATACAACATGAAGTTTTAAATTGACATGGATAAATAAGAAAAGATGTCACTTTGCTCCAATTAGCAAACAGTTATTTTTCCTTTCGGACAAGAGAAAACATTTCTGTTTCCTAATTGCAAAGCCTCCAAACTATGCAGTTTCCTATAGGGCATAACAATTTTCAAATGCTGTAACTAAGAAACTTACCTAGGCAGACTGGACATGTGTGATGCTCTATTGAGCTTGCAGGGGAAGTCTCAGCATGTTCAATTGAACCTGTGTACTGCACATCGACTGTAAAAAGGACACGGCAAACCTCTACCTACATTCAAACCCCAATTTAACAATCAATATAGTATATCTATTTTTGTTTTCAATCACTACTAGAAGCATAGCAAACCTCCAAAGATGAGAAACGTTTCCCATTCAAATGCTTGTAGAAATTATCCGTGGAATTCTGATTGTCAAACCTTATCAGGATACTATACCGGTCCTCCATTCCGTCATTTCTGAACTTCCAAGCAAGAAACCATCAACCAATCAGAAAATCAGACCAGAATCAATTAGAATCATGTCCCATAAGAAATATATAGGTTTACACCGATCCAAACCTGACAATCCGCATTTCCAACATATGATCAATGAATGAACCACAAAACTGGCAGAAGTCTGCATAAGTCATGTGATTCGGCACCGCAAGCACACAAACAAGTGGTTTCCTCCCAACCTAAACAACATTAAGAGAAAATTTCATTCTCATCCTCCCAACCGTTCGAAACTTTTCAAAAACCAGAAACACAGAAAAAAAAAAAAAACCCTAATTTCTTCATTCTTAGCCTTTAAAAGTTCCATATTTCAAATTTCTAAAAGAACTACTCAGTCTACAGAAATTGGAAGAAAAAGAATTCAGATGAAAAATGATTCAATAAGAGAATGAAAATTCAACGCTTACAGGGAGTTCAGAATTCGAGGCAGAGATGTCATCCCGGTAAAGATGCATAATTCCCCTGGTTTCTTCAATTCTAGGGTTTCCAGACGAGAAATGCAAAGACTGAGTAACGCTGGATACAGAAGACTCGCTCAGATCGCCGGAATTCATGGCTGGTGATGGCCGGAATACATCTTCCGGCGAGGTTGCCGTGGCGGCGCTGCCACTGGTGGAGGTCGCTGACATAGCTGAAGACCGATTGAAGGGTTTCACGCGAGATGAATGAAGAATTAATTTATAGCTTTTCTTCGTATCAGACCAAATGACCAAATAAGTCCCCATCTGAGAAGTAATTGACTTGAATATCCTTTACGAAATCCGAAACCGGTCAAACTGGCGGCTCTCTTTGGACCGGATTCAGCAACCGGTTCATGCCTAGAAGTGTGTGACAATGACCAAAATATACACAAGTTATGTAATTGACCATGTAGATGTCTAACGAGCTGTTTGGTTGGTGAAGTTCAAGGCTGCGCTTGGAATGGCCTCGGATTCTCTGGCAGATGCCAGAAAGTGGTCTCAGGCTATCACAGCTAAGGCGACATGTGGTGGAGAAGTCATTTTATTATCTCTCATGATTTTGACTTCTTCATACATTATGCGACATGTGAAGATAAAGTGGTGGAAAAAATGGGGAGATATATTAAGTGAGGAGAAGTCAAAATCATGGGATAAAATGAAATGACTTCTTCCTTTTTTAATGCCACATGTCGCCTAATGTGTAGCAACCCGAGACTACTTTTCTGGCATCTATTAGAGAGAATCTGAGGCCGCTTGGAATAGCTTAATCATCTCATATAAACAAGCAAGTAAGATATAAATGCTTTTGGCCATTAACTAGTTTGGTTAATATATAGAAATGAGCAGTGATTAGTGGACCACACGGTCAACTATATATCTGTCCATCATGTTCTTGTATCCCTTGTAATCCTGGTTAAGCTTAACTAAATTAAAGTTAAATTTTTTGTTTTTCTTTTAAAATTAAGGTTGGATTGCTTAACCCTAGGGGTGAGTGAATCTTAACCATAGTTGGTGAGTGTCAAAAGTGGGGTGCGGACCAATGAGAACTACCATTTCGTTACTTAGTGGAAACAAGTGGTAAATTAAGCATTTTCCTATAGGAATAAAGTGATTATCTACACCCATTGAACCCAAAAAAAAAAAAAGTGATTATCTTTAAAAATTGCACATTTGTGTCGATTGCACAAGTCTTTAGATTTCTGTCAAACCTTGTAGACCATAGTTTTAGATGATTATTGCGTGACCTTTTTAATTTCAAATAATGATTCCAAACCAATCTGAGAGGGGAAAATACCGGAAAAGACACGCGTCAGCTGCAACTGTTCACCTCTGGTTAACTGGTAGAAGGTAGAAGTTGAAGGGTATGATACCCTGACCTGCACTCCGATGATAAAGTAAGTAGATGGAGAAGATGATGAACAATAAGACACACAATATCACTCAAAAATATATGTGTTCTTCGATTCCTTTAACACTGAAATTCTCGGGGTATTTATAGGTTAACCTTGGTATGGCTATAGATGAATATAGATGCCCATACCACGTGCCCTGCACTCATTACCAAATATGTCAGTAAAATCTACCACCTGTTGCATCACACGTGAAAGCCTACCATTAGTTCAGTCGGTTGGGTCTGACAGCACACAAAAGTGACCTACATTAAATGCCAAGGCAGTGCTTTCGGCCCACTTGTCAGAATAATCGATCGTCTCCTGATTACTCCCTCCTGCGAGTCGGTCTCGTTGTTGACTCGAGCTCGAGTACGTTGTATATGTCTTAAAATATGACCTGGACATCCTTATCTAAATCACAACGGACTCGTTGTTCAATTAACACTGAAAACGTTGTCGAGAATACAACGTCTACGTTGTGCACAAGACAACGAACACGCTGTCAAAACCACAACGAGAATGTTGTTCGCAAGACCACGGATACGTCGTAATTTATACAACGTGAACGCTATGCATCAGACAATGTTTATCCTTCTATTTTAAGCACGTGACTCAAACACATGTCCACGTGTCACTTTCGTGCATCAAACAACAAAGCTAGCTCGTTCCCCAACGTCACTTAATTTTTATGAATTTTATTCCTTACAATTTGCCCCTTTATGAGGCTTAGAACGTCGTTCGAAGTGTCATAAACGGACAAAAGAGCGACAGACCATAACTGACTCTTCTTCCAGAATCTGAATCGTTGCGTGATTTACGCTGAGAAGATAGAACGCCCAAGTCAGCTGGTTTACGCGTACGAACCGTCACGCCTCATTAATGCAAGATAGGCTGTCATCTTTACCGTTTCGGAATTCAAAACGCTTTATATCTTTGACGGTTACTCTCTTTAGGTAAAACATCGATCCTGCCACCACTCTTTCCGGCTTTGACACAGGTGTACGGCTCTGATGGAGGCTATTCTTGTCTTTTCATTTCTCTGAGGTATCTATAAAGATCCCTCTGGGTTGCTTCGTTTTACTTATCTCGCCATTGAAATACTGTTACTCTGCCTCATTTGCGTCTCAAGCGAAAGTTCAAGCTCTCTTCAGGCTCTCTCGTTTTTCTCTTTGTGGTACGCTCTTATTCCTTTTCTTACTGTCTTTATTGATTCTTCTTCTCTCTCTTTCTCTGCTTCTTTTTCTCCTTCTCTGTCGTCAGTCTGTCCATCATTTCTCACCTACTGTTCTTCGTTCTATTCTTCTCAATCCATGGCTGCCGAGATCCCCATAGAATCCATTAGGCTAAATGAAGTTAGAGGCCAAACCGAAGATGAGGCTAGTTGCACTGGCAGCGCACCGTATGGTGCCTACATCGAAAAATCTTCCGCCCTACGCCAACAACAGTCAGCATACCTTAACCATTTTAGGGAGCGTTTCGAGTTTCCTTCCCACGTCAACCTTCATTTCAAAAGGGAAGACGCCCATATTGACAAACGATCAGCATGTATCGTTGTTTACCTCTCCCAACTCGAAGTTGGTCTTCGATTTCCTCTTCATCCCGTCCTGGACGACGTCCTTTCCACTCTACACCTTGCCCCGGGGCAAATGCACCCCAGCTTCTACAAATATATGTCCATGATGATTAAATTCATCAAGGACGGATATCCAATAGAAGCTAGACACCTCTTCCATTTCTGCCATGCCATCAGATGCCGAGGTACTGACGATGGCCCCTTTAACTATTATTCCTGGAACAAGAAGTCGTTGTACCCAAACCTCCTTTCCGGCATCTTGGACAGAGAAAGAGGGTGGAAGGCAACTCCATTCGTTGTCTCTGGGGGTTGGATGGCAGAGACTTCCACTGTGCCCAATGTTTTCCAAGATAAACCAGGTAACACAATACCGTTGTCCATTGTACATTAATTCTTCTGTCTTTCTATCCCAGCGTCCGTTGTCTATTACTTTTATTCGTCCTACTTACTTCCGTTGTCTCACACTTTTGTTTATACTCTTTGCAGTTGAAGGGAAGAAACTCCCGTTCAAAAAACTTGCGCCTGATCGGTTAAGATCGTTACCTCGTAAAAGCACTAATTCCGGAGAATAGTGACAAGTATTGAGGGTGTCGAACCACGAAGACTGCGCTGGTTATATTGCTTAATAGTAAAGATGGATTTTGATTTAATGGTGAATAAAGGTTTTTGGTTTGTGTTTAAAAATCTTAAAATTATTCTAAATACTGAAAACAAATAAAAGTAATGTGAAAGTCAAGAGAAAGAGATCTAGGGCATCGAATCTACCACTAGCCTCCTAACCATGGTATATTGTATTTAATCAGGGTATAATTATTTGCATTCGATACGATTAATTGAGACTACAAGTCTCAATTCAAATCATCAAGAAGGTCAAGTATTTAAATCTTAGGCATGACCTATCTTTGGTTAGCACGAATCGTCCACACTAAATTAATTAACCTAAGGTTGTAGCACGATTCGTCTTCCCTAGGCATAGATCATCTTAACATTTAACTACTTGTACGATAAATTCCATTGCATAACCATTCATATATAAAATCACAGAAATTAAATATGAATTGAATCTCAATCAAAAACAAGAGTTCCTAAGACAAGGAATAACTTTATTAAGATTGAATATAAACATTAAAATCGATTGTCAAAGCAATCCTCAAGTCATGCAATCATCGTTTACAAATAATAAAACCCTAAAACAAAACAACTAAACCATAGTTACTTGGCTAGGGTTTCATCGAAACCCTAGATGAGAGATTTAGTTGATCATGGGAGAGAGAGTAGCCGCCATTGATGGTGAAGATTCCATGCTCCAAGACCTTTCAAAACCCTTCTCCAGCCTCCTTTTCTTCATAAAAATCGTCTTTGGAACTACTGAACTCGTTTCCTTTTATAAGGTAGCAAGTAGGGTTTCAAAAAGGCAAAATCCGGAAAATAAATCTGCGGACTTCCGCTCGGGCGGAGCTATCCAGCGCTCGGGCGGTTTGGACCAGTATACTTTTTCTTCATTTATTTTCCTGTTTTCTTCAGTTCTTTCATCACCTAGGCTCTTCTAAATTCTTGAAAGCTCTCATCCTTTGAGAATTATGATATTTTCTCCCCTTAGTCCTGAAAATAATGAAAACAATAAATTATAATTAAAAACTAAAAGAATTAAGTCCTAAAGAGCTAACAAGTGTACTTTCGGGTGCCATAATGTGCAACATTAAGCACCGATCAGCGCCCGAAGAGGAAAGTCTTCTTACAAACATCAAGCAAGTACGAGGTGGGGAGTACATCCGGTGGACACCACTACCGCCCGATACTTGGAGTCTCTTCTGTAGCTCGAACCCGTCTTCACAAAGGCAACAAGGCACCTCCTCCTCCTTACCCGCAGTTGAGCCGAGCTCGGAAGAAGAAATGACCAGCACCAACCCTCCGGCGCTAATCCGAAAGCCAAGGACAGCTCGTCCTGCAACTGCGCTGCCTCCTCTTCCACCTCCTCCAAAGACAGTTCCCTCCACAACGGGAGCGGCACCTTCCGAGCCGAAACGGAAGATTTTTACCCAGGCCGAATTCGAGGCCAGAAAGAAAAGAAAGGAAGAGAAGCGTCGTGAGAAGGACAATGCGCCTGCTGCCACTCCTTCTCCATCTGCTCTTGCAACACACCAAGGAGCTAAGACTGCAACGGGAACGCCAGTTGCCAGCACAATACCTGCTGCTACTCAAGCTGTGGCTGCCCCAATTGCTTCGAGCTCCGCTCTGGTTGCTGTTGCCACAACGGAGATGACCACATCACGTCTGCCCATTGGAGCACCGCCTTCAGAGGAAATAAACTGGTCACCCGACTTCACGCTTTTCGGGAGGCCCACCGTCAACGACTAAGTGCAGACCTCGGAGAAGGTTGTTAGGGCCTTGACCCACTCTATGAGGCTTCCAAAGGACATCGCTGATGCTGGCAAGATGTCCTTGCCCCAGGTGTCTTATGCAGCCTGCCAGTCCATGGCCTCGGTATGACTTCTGTTCTTTCTTCCCTATTTACTTGTTCAATTCTCGTTGTGATATACTGATCTTCTTGATCTTTCGTACTTATAGCTGAACGTCCTCCTCCACGAGTTATGCGATCGTAGTACCTACCACTACAATCACCTCAAAGACTCCATCAGCTACTGGCAAGGAAGGATTGAGACGCTGGAAAGAACTCTGGCCAAAGACCGACTCAAAATTGAGTTCGACCTGTCTCATGCCCGAGCCGAAGTGGTGCGGGTGGAGGAGAAGTTCATTGCTGCCTTCAAGGGGCAAGAGAAGGCAGAAGGCGAAGCTCGAGCAGCCAAGGAGAGAGAAAAGAAAGCCAAGCAAGAAGTGGAGAATGTCGTTCTCCGAATTAGCGAGTTGGAGCTCGTCTCCCAGACTCTGAGCAGACAACTGGAGGAAGCTGAGGCAGCGAGAGCGACACTGATGGAGGAGCTCGAGGAAGCCAAAAAAGCTGAAGGGGCCATCGAGCAAGCGGTGACCATGAGACTGCAACAACACTACCAGTCTCAGCTGGATACTCTTCTCGACGAGGACAGGGCAGAGACCGAGTAAGAGGTGATCAACATGCTCCGCCAACAAGGTCGTCTAAAGGAGGACAACGAGGAGGACGTGACTACCTTCTCCGAGCTCCAGAGCAAGGATGTCATCGACCTAGACAACGAGACCGAAGTCGAAGGAGTTGAGAAGCCACACCCCCTCGAAGGTCCTGCACCCCTTCCAGCTGAACCATACTTTGAGCCAGCTGCTCCTGAAGCTCGTCCTGTTGCCGAAGATCCTCTCGTTGCCGCTGAAGCTACTGATGCTGCTGATCCTACTGCCTCTCCTACTACTGTCCCTGCTGCTGCTGAAACTTGATTTCTTCTCTCCTTCTTACTGAAACTTTTGTAATGCATTCTCTTTCTCCCCATGTGATGGGGTTTATCTGTACGTTACCCAGCAATGAGTTTCTCTAAATGAATGAGCAATTTCTCTTTCTTTTCTTTGCACCTTTCTTTACTCTTTGTAGTGTAACTGAAATTTGCGAAGCTCGCACAACGTATGCATACAAGAAAGAATATAACATAAGTGTATGGATATGTTTTACGGATCATAGAATCAGACATAATCATAATAGCTCACAACGTAGGCACTTGAGTGTATGTAAATGAATCTTCTTCGTAATGATTTATGCACACATCGAACAAAACACTCTGAATCATACACACAACGGAAAAGAGAAATATGCCTAGATACATCGTTATGTAGTTCACTGTAATTGTAATCTGACAAATAAAATTCCATAAGATGAACATAAAGTAACTAAGTTTAGAGACACTTGCTCAAAGGATGCCATTAGGATAAGCCACTGGATTTGCTCAGATGACATCCTTAGGATAAGCCACTAGTGTCTCGTTGTGAGTATGCTGTTCAAGCGAAATTTTATTCGAATTTGCAAAACATTCACAATATTACACTGATGTTCCAGACAATGAATTGACACAAAACTTCATAGCAGTATAATTTAAATGCTCACGTAATAACACTGGAAAACTCTTTATTGTAACAACTTATTTATTCACCACAGATTCTATTGAAAGAATTGCCTCAGGTTCATAATGTTCCAGGATTTTTGGATGAGATTACCTTGTAGATCTTTCAAGTATCAAACTCCAGAACTCCCCAATCGTTCTACGATATAAGGTCCTTCCCAATTAGGTCCCAACTTGCCACTGTTAATCTCCCTGGTATTCTGGAATACTTTTCGGAGAACGAGGTCTCCGACCTGAAGGACCCTTCGTTGTACCTTTCGGTTGTATGCCTTCCTTAGCTGTTGCTGGTATCTCCTCATCTGAATGCTGGCATCTTCTCGCTTTTCTTCTAACAAGTTAAAGTGAATGGTCATGAGCTCAACGTTCTTGTCTTTCTCTCCACTCTTCTTCTTGCTATGCCAAGAGCGTATTGTGGGCAAACTAATCTCAGTATGAATGACAGCTTCCATGCCGTAAGCCAAAGAGAAATGTGTTTCGTTTGTAGGACTCCTTGGTGTCGTCCTATATCCTCACAATACGTTGTGCAGCTCGGTAGTCCATTTCCCCTTCGAGTCTTTCAATCATCTCTTCAAGGCGTTCAATATATTTTTATTAGCTGCTTCAGCCAATCCGTTCCCCTGAGGATAATATGGAGACGAGAAAATATGTTTGATCTTCAATTCGCTGCAAAAGTCTGCAATGATACGTCCTGAGAACTGTTTCCCGTTGTTAGTGATAATGGACTGAGATATGCCGAACCTACAGACGATATGCTCCCACATGAACTTCTTCACTTCTTGTTCTCTGATACGAGTAAGGGGAAAGGCTTCAATCCAACGAGAGAAGTAATCAGTTGCTACGAGGAGAAAGATTAGATTCCCTGGTGCCTTAGGGAAATGTCCCATAATATCAAGGCCCCATCGTGCAAATGGCCAAGGTTGGGAGACAGTGTTAAGCTCTTGAGTTGGAGCATGAATTAAACGAGCATATAGTTGACACTGGTTGCACTTCTTCACATACTTCTGAGCATCAGCTTGCATGTAAGGCCAGAAGTATCCTTGCCCCAGGGTTCGATGAGCTATCGTTCTTCCCCCTGAATGTATGCCACAAATCCCTTCATGAAGCTCAGCAAGAATCCTCTCCACATCTACAGGATGAACACACTTCAACAAAGGTCCCCCGAAAGACTTTTTATATAACTCTCCCTGCACCAGGACATAACGAGGTTTCTTGAACTAGATTCGTCTTGACTCTTTTGCAATGATAGGAAGAACTCCATCTTTCAAGTAGGCCGTCAACCCTGTCATCCAACTTGGTACTGGATTAACAAAACATACCTCCCGCTGAGACTGGAGTGCTATCGAAGGGTATTCTTTATATTCCATAAGGATGACCTTGGGTTCATCAGACTGCATCATGGAAGCAAGATAAGCCAGAGCATCAGTATGCCTATTCTCATCTCTTCGGGTATGCTTGATCTCCACAACGGTGAATGCTTCACACTGCAAACGAATGAGTGCAGTATACTGTTTCATTCGATCATGCTTGCATTCATAGTCTCCATTCACTTGATTTACTACAAGCTGTGAATCACAAAAAACTCTCAATCTAGAGACCTGCAGCTCGTGTGCACTCTGCAAGCCAAGCAGCAATGCTTCGTACTCAGCTTCGTTGTTGGAGGCAGTAAACCCAAGACGTGACATCTTCTGTACTTTTACGTTCTCCGAACTAATGAGCACAACACCAAGTCCTGAACCACTCGAGTTAGAAGATTCATCTACGTACAACAGCCAATCAACCCATTCTGATGATTTATCTCCATCTACACCGATATCTTCGTTGTCATCCTCATCAGGGAGCTCACGAGGATCAGCAATCACCTCCTCTGCCTCCTCCAAAGGGAAGTCAGAAAGGAATCCTGCCATTGCCTGCCCCTTCTCTGAACTTCTCACTTTGTACTGAATGTCGAACTCACTGAGAGCCACAGCCCACTTCGACATCCTTCCCGCCAATTCGGGTCGTCCCAACACGACTTTCAAAGGATACGTTGTGATGACAACGATAGTATGAGCATGAAAGTAAGGACGAAGCTTTTCAGCAGAAAAGACAAGAGCAAGACACACCTTCTCAAGCTTGCTATAATTACATTCTGCCTTGAGAAAAGTTTTGCTGATGAAATATACAGGCCTCTCAACACCGCCACAACACCGGACCAAGACTGAGCCAATGGCCTGCTCTGAGACAGAAAGATACAGATACAAGACTTCACCTGGTTCAGGGACGGAGAGAATAGGGGCTGAGCCTAAATACTCTTTCAAAGCAATGAAAGCTCGAGAACACTCTGGCGTCCACGCAAAGATAGAATCCTTCCTCAGGAGCTCGAAAAGGGGTTTACAACGATCAGAGGACTTGGAGATAAACCGATTGAGTGCAGCGATACGTCCTGTTAACTTCTGGATCTCCTTCTTCGACTTGGGCTCCGGCATGTCCAACAGAGCTCGAATTTGAGATGGATTAGCTTCAATACCCCGCTGGCTCACAAGATATCCCAAGAATTTACCAAAGGTAACTCCGAAAGTACACTTCTCTGAATTTATCTTCAAATTGAAAGTTCTCAGAATAGAGAAGGGCTCAACAAGATCCATCACAAGGGTATTCCGAAGTCGACTCTTCACAACGATGTCATCAATGTAAACTTCAACCATCTTGCCGAGGAGTGGCCCAAACATGAGATTCATCAAACGTTGATACGTGGCGCCGGCATTCTTCAGACCAAAAGGCATAACACGATAACAGAACAAGCCACGCTCTGTAATGAAAGTGGTCTTCTCTCGATCTTCTTCCGCCAGGAGGATTTGATTATAGCCCCAATAACCATCCATAAATGATAACATTTCATGGCCAGCAGTGGCATTGATGAGCCTGTCAATCCTTGGCATAGGGAAAAAGTCTTTGGGACATGCTCTATTGACACCAGTGAAGTCAATGCAAACTCTCACCTTCCCATTCTTCTTGGGTACAGCTACTACATTAGCTATCCAGTCAGGATACTGCACTTCTTGGATGAACCCAAACTGGATCAGCTTGTCTATCTCTTCATTCACTGCATCATGATAGGTTGGGGCAAGTCTCCGAGGTTTCTGCTTCACCGGAGGGACAGCAGGATCAACGTTGAGGTGATGGCAGATAATGCTCGGATTTATGCATGTCATATCTTTGTGCGACCATGCAAAGACATCAAGGTTCCTCTTCAAGAATTCCAGCAGCTCGCTCTCTTTGTCCGTTGTCAAGCTCGTCCCGATCTGCAACACCTTTGGCTCTTCTTCCGTTTCTTAATTGACTGCCTTCGTGGGCTAAATGGAAGTTCTGCACAACGTGGCTTCCGAGCTCTCTTCCACAACGGAGTCGACCTGTAATTGCTATTTGGGTGCAACGGAATGAGGGAAATCACACTTCTGCGACGCCAATTGATCCCCTCTGATCTCCTGGGGTCCATCCTGCGTCGGGTATTTCAATACCTGATAGTACGAGGAGGGAACAACCTTCATCTCGTGGGTCCACCATCGACCCAAAATCGCGTTGTAAGGCGATGGAGCATCCAGAACGAAAAATCTGGTTTGTAGGACAACGGGTCCCGCCACAACGGGTAAGACGACGTCGCCTAACGATTTCATCGAACTGCCATCAAACCCAAACAGCAGGGTCTGAGCAGGGATGAGAACGGACGGATCCAACTTCATCTGAGTGAAAGCATGAAGATACAAAATGTCTACCCCACTCCCGGAATCCACGAGCACCCTTCTGATGTCGAAATCTCCTATTCTCATGGTGAGAACAAGAGCATCATAATGAGGCCGGATTACCGTTGTCAAATCATGATCAGCGAAAGTAAGCGCCTGCCCCACGCTTCTTGCAGACATCTGCACCTGACAAACCTCAGCTTCGTGAGATATCTTCCTCGTCTTTGCTCTGAAGTCTCTCTCTACGTCCTCATCTGGTGCTCGTACTCGGTAAATGACATTGATGGTGCTCAAAGGGGCTCCCCCTCGTCCTCCTCCACTGGTACTTGGATTATTGGCAGACTCTCCTGTACGGGGTTGAGATAACGGTTCTCTGGTGTGCATCGGATTACCGTTATCGAAACTGAGATACTTTCCTAGGTACCCTTCCTGAACCAGTCTCTCCAAATACTCCCTCAAGATGCGACATCGGTTTGTAAGATGACCACGACACTTATGATAATGGCAATACTCATGTGCCCGTGGTCCCGATGTAACATCTTGTACAGCTCTAGCAGACCATTCGAAATACGCTTGACCCTCCATTGACTTCATGATGGTCGCTAGGCTAGCAGTAAAATGGATGGGGTCTGCCCGAGCTGCAAAAGGTCGCCTCTCACTAGGCTGAACACCTCTCTCTCGCTGCACTTGTGGCTGTTCCTGGCGAGGCTGATAATGCTGTCTCGCCTGCTACTGAAAGTTCGGGCTAGGACGTCTCTCCGTCCTACCCTGCTGCTAGGATTGATTGTAATTACCTTCATACGGGCGCCGAACCGGCTGATCCCGCTGAGTCACATACACTATTTTCTCCTTCGGCTTCCTAGGTGATGAGTCTTCTGATGATGAAGACTCATACCTCTGCCTCTTCTCCTTCCTCCTAGACGACCGGCGTGCTTTCTCTATCACGTCCACCCCTCTCGTCCTTGGCTTCGGCACAACGGAGACATCATCTTCATATCTTCTATATTTAGTTGCACGAACTATCATCTCGTCCATCTTGACAAGATAGTCAAGAGCCAGGGACTTATAGAGCTCGGAATACCTGGGGATAGCATTCTTAAAAGCCGCAATACAACTCCCTTCATCGACTCTATCGATGCTATGGACTTCATCAGTGAAGCGCGAAATGAAGTCTCTCAAGGATTCCACCGGTTTCATCCTTAAAGAGAAGAGAGTATCTGCACCTGCTTTCTTCTTTTTATTGATAATGAATTGATCAATAAAAGCTGACCTGAGCTCGGCAAAGTTACTGATTGAACCAGGAGGCAGATTACGAAACCATCTTGATGCAACTCCTGCCAGGCTATTGGGGAAAGCTTTGCAATACAGATTATCATCTGAATTGCGAACTACCATCGCATGCTTGAAGTCAAATAAGTGCTCCTCCGGATCCGTTTTCCCGGTATACATAGGGAAGATTGGAGTCATAAACTTGGAAGAAGTGTATGACTGATTGATGACTTCTGTGAAAGGAGAGTTCTCGACGTTGTCCTTTGCTGATTGAGCAAAGTGATCAGGAATCCCTCCTTTCATGCTCTTGACACGAGCACTGATCATAGCCTCCATCTCCTTGGAAGTCATCCAAGTCTTCTGAGCAACCGCTCCTTCGGCAGCACCTCTCGAATCTTCTTGTCCTGCTTCTTCTTGTAAATCAATACGATCAGAAGGGACTCTCTGCTCCGCAGGAACTGGAGGTTGTCTTGTCTCCCTCTCAGTGGGAGGAAGCACAAACCTGGTGTCACGGTTCTCCGGTGCTAATGGGGGAGAAGAGAAGTCAAGCTGACGTCTCACTGATCTCTGAGATGGCCCATCATCTACTTCAAGCCTACTATGCTCGATTGCATCAAGCCTTTCTTGCATCATCTGCTGGTGTCTGGTGATCTGATCCAGAGCAGATTGCTGTCTTTGCAACATCATCAAAATACGATCAGAGACAGAAGGCTCAATGGGGGGGGGGAACATGGTCCTCTCTGGCTGGTCAGACGATGGACTGATCCCAGGAATGAAAGTCTGTACAACAGAAGGTGCGAAGGAGGTGGCCTGAGGGGTTTGCTTCTCACGTCCGGGCACAGAAGTTTGATCAGTCATGATCACAAAGAGCTAAGGGAGGTTCGTTTATTATTTCCCACAGACGGAGCCAATTTTGAGGGGGGGAAATACCGGAAAGGACACGCGTCAGCTGCAACTGTTCACCTCTGGTTAACTGGTAGAAGGTAGAAGTTGAAGGGTGTGATACCCTGACATGCACTCCGATGATAAAGTAAGTAGATGGAGAAGATGATGAACAGTAAGACACACAATATCACTCAAAAATATATGTGTTCTTCAATCCCTTTATCACTGAAATTCTCGGGTTATTTATAGGTTAACCTTGGTATGGCCATAGATGACCATAGATGCCCATACCACGTGCCTTGCACTCATTACCAAATATGTCAGTAAAATCTACCACCTGTTGCATCACACGTGAAAGCCTACCATTAGTTCAGTCGGTTGGGTCTGACAGCACACAGAAGTGACCTGCATTAAATGCCAAGGCAGTGCTTTCGGCCCACTTGTCAGAACAATCGATCGTCTCCTGATTACTCCCTCCTGCGAGTCGGTCCCGTTGTTGACTCGAGCTCGAGTACGTTGTATATGTCTTAAAATATGACCTGGACATCCTTATCTGAATCACAACGGACTCGTTGTTCAATTAACACCGCAAACGTTGTCGAGAATACAACGTCTACGTTGTATACAAGACAACGAACACATTGTCAAAACCACAACGAGAACGTTGTTCGCAAGACCACGGATACGTCGTAATTTATACAACGTGAACGCTATGCATCAGACAATGTTTATCCTTCTATTTTAAGCACGTGACTCAAACACTTGTCCACGTGTCACTTTCGTGCACCAAACAACAAAAGCTAGCTCGTTCCCCAACGTCACTTAATTTTACGAATTTTATCCCTTACACAATTAATTATGTTATTCCTGTAATCACTTAAGACTTGTGTACTAACCAAAAAACCTTTTTAGGAAAAGAAACATTTGATTGCCTAAAAGAGAATAATCATCACCACAAATATAAACCTAATGCGGTCTAATTAAGTTGTGTGAGTTCGATCTAGTCAGTTTTTTTCTTTATTATTTACCTATTTTTAGTAGTAATCATCAACTAGTGGTTAATAATAGAGAATATAACTCTTGTAAGACATCACCCTTAAAATTAGATCCCAAGACCACCGTCATATATAGGAGAGGGCACACCATACATTAGAGCAAGTGGTAGGTGTCTATCTAGACAGCTAGCAATATGGATTTGCATTCTAGGTCAGCCTTCTATACACTGAATAATTTGATGCCGGCTAGCATGTTGAGCATTTTTCAACTAAACACTACCTTGAAAAACAGAAGACTTGGTTCTTGTTAAAGCTTTCCTCCCTAGTAGTTATTCCTAGAAGCATCCTCACAAGTGCTATACTTTGCCATCTGAGCTAGAGGCAGTACCCCTTAGTACTCACAAATAGTGGCGGAGCCAGGATTCTTTTATAGGGGGGCTAACAATTGGGGTTCGGGAGTGTAGCGCCCAAATTTTTTTTTTGAGGCCAAGTTCATGGGACATCACCTCTGTTTGTGTCCGTTTTGTGAGAAAATCTTTTTTTCTCAAAAATTCAGGGGGGCTAGAGCTCCCCGTCCTCTAGCTCCACCCCTTTCCCAGGCTGCAACCTTATTATTGCTATAGTAAAAAAAAGAAAATCAAAATTTCAGGGGGTTGAAGCCCCCCGGGCCCCATGTGGCTCCGCCAGTGCTCACAAAGCTAGTACTCACAAAGCTATCTACTTGTTCTAGAGAGGGAAACACCCCATTTAGTGTCCCACCTCAAATCTACTTTGTCCAAACTAAACTCAAGCTATAACTTAATTCTCGGAACTTAAACAGTTGGTCATAGTAGTCACGTGTCCAAAGAACTGAAGTGTGAGTTTATGCTCATAAAATGGAATATCATCGTGCAATCTTTCACGAGAAACAATATCCTTTCCTCCTTTTTGTAAGGAGCATCGTTTGCACTAGGTTAGTAGTTAGGAGCATAGTTATTAGTTACTAAATCAAAAAAGCGAAAACGAGAAGCAATATGAGAACGAGAAATAAAAAGTGAGGCTAAAAATATACGTGAAAAAGGAGAAGCGAGAAAATGTGTCTATTTCCTATTATATTAGTATGAACAAGCGTATCTTAGATTTTATCTTACATGAAACATGTGTAGAGAGTTAGGCACCCATCCATACTTACTCAGGATATACACCTATCCTAAGCTGTAGATTCTGAGTCTATCAAATATTATCCCACAAAACAACTTTCTAGAGACATGATAAAATCAAGCTTTCTAAAAAAGGAGTTAGAAAAATGTATATCTTAAAAAGCTAGCATGCCACCATGTATATGATTTCCGTGCAACATGAATATGAGGTTAGTGAGGTATAAATCAAGGCCACACGGGCCACGGCATGAGATTGTCTTTGGAGATGTCAGAGAAATAGTCTCGGACATCCACACATCATCCAACATGTGACAATAAAAAGGGGAAGAAGTATTAAGTGGGGAGAAGTAAAATGTATGGGAGAAAATGGAATGACTTCTCCTCTTTTTATCGCCACATGTTGAATGATGAGTGGATGCTCGAGAGTTCAAGACCATTTTTTGGAGATTGAATCACAGCCAATCATGATTGAATTCTGAAAGAGTTCAATTGCCCCCACAGGTCAACACATGTCCCCTTTAATCCTTATTAACCGTGGTTAAGATTCTTTAATCCGGAAAAAAAAATCTCTAATCCGCAATGTTCAATAATCTAATCTTAGTTATTTGAAAAACATATTTAAAAAAATTAACTCTTAGAATTAATATTTTTTAATATATTTTTCAGAAAACTAAGGTTAGATTACTAAATACTAAGAATTAGAAAATCTTAACCACAGTTAATTGGGATTAAAGGGGACGCATATTGACCTGTGGTCACGATTGAAGTCTCCCTGAATTCAATCGCGATTGCCCGTGATTCGATCTCATTTTTCTGACAATCCTGTGCCACGGCCCACACCAATCAACCAGCCTCCCTTAGAAACAACTTGGCAGGATCGTCCTCGGTGCCCAACCCAACGAGGGCAGAAATGTCTACTTCGAGAAGTCAAACCGGTTCAACCGGAGGATCTAGACCGAATCTCGACACGGTCAACTACTCAGAAATGAAATCTAACAAGAAAATTAACCGTTATTTCATAGCGAAGCAAATTCTCTTGTCCGAAAAATCTCTTCTTCTTCATTTCTGCAACATTTTAGGGTTTTACTTCCATCTTTATAGCAGAAGATCAAAATGGAAAAGAAAACCCTAACCCTAGCTCCTGGTTTCACTCCACTCCCAATAACCAAAACCCCTCAAAGAAGCATAGTTTTCGCCCAGATCTTGGTCCTTCTGATTACTTTCTCCGCGTACGCTTCATTTCACGCCTCTCGAAAGCCTCCAAGCATTGTTAAAAGCGTTCTTGGTCCTCAAAATCCGTCCAACGAATCTACAGTTTCCGAATTTGGGCGAAATTCGAGTTTAATCCATACTGGGTGGGCTCCTTTTGATGGAGAAAGCGGAACTCACAGATTGGGAGAACTCGATCTCGCTTTCCTTTCTGCGTATTCGATTGGTATGTTTTTTTCTGGACATATTGGTGATCGGATCGATCTTCGGGTCTTTCTTGTGTTTGGAATGTTTGGTAGTGGGATTTCTACTGTGGTTTTTGGGTTGGGATATTGGTGGAAGGTTCATACATTAGGGTTTTTCTTGGTGGTTCAGATCGTGAGTGGGTTGTTTCAGTCGACTGGATGGCCTTGTGTGGTTGCTGTTGTCGGGAATTGGTTCGGGAAATCGAAGAGAGGGCTGATAATGGGGATATGGAATTCCCACACTTCAGTTGGGAATATCTTGGGCTCAGTAATTGCATCCTCTGTGTTGGAATTTGGTTGGGGTTGGTCATTTGTGTTGCCGGGACTTTTCATTATTCTTGTCGGGATTTTTGTTTTCATGTTCCTTATTGTGAATCCGGAAGATGCAGGTTTTGAATCTCCTGGAAAGGAGATTGAAATGAATTCTCAGGTTGAATCTATGGAGAAAACTGTGAATGTTGAAGAGGAAGCAGCAGGTTTACTTCAATCCGAGTCTTCGGATTCTGTGGCTGCGATTGGATTCCTCGAGGCATGGAGATTACCGGGTTTAGCACCTTATGCCTTCTGTCTCTTTTTCTCTAAGCTTGTGGCTTACACTTTCCTGTACTGGTTGCCCTTCTACATAAGGCACACAGGTATGTATGTATGTCTATAGCATATGATTATTAGTTAGAATTCATTAATAAAGTTTCCATTTAATTAATGAAAATGGTGAATATTGACTTCAAATTTGTGTTGGAATTGAAGCTGTTGCTGGTGTGCATTTATCACATAAAACTGCTGGGATCCTTTCGACTGTGTTCGATGTTGGGGGAGCATTTGGCGGAATTTCAGCAGGGTACATTTCTGATAGAATTGAAGCTCGTGCTGTTACTTCAATTATATTCTTGTTTTTCTCGATTCCGGCTCTTATTGTATACCGAGTATATGGAAGCATCTCTATGCACATAAACATTGGGTTGATGTTTCTTTCTGGATTCCTTGTGAATGGCCCATATTCACTTATCACAACAGCTGTTGCAGCTGATCTGGGTACACAGAGCCTGATTAAAGGGAATTCCCGAGCTTTAGCTACTGTGACGGCGATTATAGATGGTACTGGTTCAGTTGGGGCCGCTCTTGGCCCGCTACTGACTGGATATATCTCAACTAGGGGATGGAACAGTGTCTTTTTTATGCTTATTCTTGCTATTTGTTTTGCGGGTTTCTTCTTGATTCACCTTGCAAAATCTGAGATTAGAAGCAAGATGAGTGAGGGAAAATGGATTTGGAAGGACAGAGCTGGAGGGTGATGGAAAACTCTCTTGCTCGGCTGTGATCCATGTATTTTTTTTGTCTCATTCTTCACACCCAGTTTACCTTTTTGATCTGTAGTTACACATGTAAAAATAGTACTCAACTATAATTGAAATTTTCAAATTCTCCCTTTTTTGTGCAGGGAGGTCTGAGTTTCTTGTCTCATATTGCTTTCTTTTTCTTGTCTTATTACTATGCAATTTTTTATAAGGATATGCCTCATCTTTCATTAGTAATTTAATTGACTGGAAAGTGAATATTGTAATAATCTCTGTCAACTTGGAATCCTCACATTCTTTTCTCTCTCTTTTACTGGAGATCTTATTATTTATTCGAAAAAGAACTTGTGGATATGAGGATGGGTCGATGGGATGGTTTTCTATTAGCAGTGAAGGTGAGTGTATCATAGTTTCATGGATCTTTGGGTTTACCAGTACTAATTCAGTACAATGGATTGGATTCTTCAAGATAATGAAATGGGGATTATATGAAGCTATCGTATTATCAAGTAGACTGTGTGATTGCTATTTCTTGAAGAAGAATATCAAAAGGATTTATCTGTTCATGATTTTTTTTTATTCGACTGAGTTCTAGTTGGGTTTAGCCTTGTCAATTTTGAATATCTGATAGCAATAGAGATTCTTAGATTTGATTTTGTGCAATGAGATTAGGTTTTGAGCACAATGATCTAGAAGATTTTGGTTCCCACTAAATGTTGGGTCACCCCCTGCATATGGGCCATGTATCTGGAGGATAGCTGGATGCAGCAAACAACTCATTGGATGGAACTTTTCTTTTTCTGAACTGCTTCCACGGCCCTGACAGTAATGCTATTATCATGATATTTTGAGGCACTCAAGAAGCTGTGGTGGATTATGAAGGCAAGTACTTAATAGATATATCTAGGATATTGTTCTTATTGGCTATCATATAGTATATGTTACATTAGTTTTAAACTTATTTTTTGTTCATAATTCTTTCAATGATCTCATATTTGATTTTAGTAGAATATCTTGTTTGAATTGCCCAGAATATCATGGATGAGGATCCTTTATTTACACTGAAAAATCTGAGAGAAAGATGGTTATTTTGTCTTGGTTATTAACATTGTCCTCTAAACACAATCTTCATCCTTGTTTTCCTCCTATCCCAATCTCATCAGTGGTTAGAGATATGTTCATGTTGGGTCCATTACTTATTTTAGGATAAAGAAATGGTGAATGCTGGTACTATCCATTGATTCATTTTGTTGTAAAATTGTTAACTTGTTGCAACACAGCTTTACTGTTCTAAACTAAAGTAATGAAGTCACGGGTTCTGTTTACTCTTAACTCTTGGAATTTTTTGTATCTCGGGCCTTTTATTAATTGCTTGAAGTTGGGTTGTATTCTAAGTTAAAATGAACTGATAAGTTCTGATTAGAAATATAATAATCAATTAGGAAAGGGTAATAGACAAATATTATGTTTATGTGGAAAGTGGAATATATCATTTTTCCTGATGTTTATGACTAGCCAGATGATACCAGCTTGATGAAGACATGTTTCATGATGGTGAAGCCGCGAAGGTGATTTCACGATGTTCCTACTGTATTCTCTTCTTTCAGAATAAGTAATCTCAACTAGTTTAGTTTGCTCCCTCTCTGGCTTCAAACATACAGTCTTGTTTTGGCAATTCAAAATTGCTACATGGACACTATACATTCTTCTCTGTTCATGGGGAGATAAAAGGAATGGATATTCTCCTCCTATGCTATGTACTCTTGGTCATTATTTTGGAATAGAAATAAGCATTAGATTGAGATGGATAGTTAATTGAGACACTTAAACCCACATGGTATTTAGATATTTTAGAAGTCCAAACCTCCATCATATCTTGCTTCATGTAGAACATTTATACATGAAAATAGAGTCTATTCTAGAGAATATTTGAGAAAGTTACCTTCTGTAGATAAGGTAAACTATAGTAGTCTAGATTCTAGAATGTATAAATGGGCACTATGGTCCCGAAAAATCAATCCTAGAGCACAAAGTCCTCCCCCCATTTTATCTGCTACTTTGCAAAAGCATATTGAAAGTACAGAACAGGCCATAGCTAATAAGAATCTAAAGCATTATCCTCAAATAAGGTAGATTACCATTCTAAAATGTATAGAGATGCACCGACACTCGTTCTGCAAATTATACAACATGGGTACCGAGCAAAAGCAGATTTGAAGTTAACATGACAAACCCATTATTTCTGATGGGCTAAAGATCACCTCAAACTCCAAAATAGTGTCCTCGCTTCCCTCCTTCTGTAGGTGACAATGCTTACAGAGTCAATGACCAGACAAAAGAAACAGTATAGACCACCACCAAAATTTTGAAAAGGTTATTATTTAGCAAGAGACAATAGGCTAAGAAGAGGAGACTGTAGTCAACCATATATTCATGATAGCCGATATAATGTTTCAGTAAGGCAACTAAACAATAGGTAGGACCGTAGGATATAAGAAGACTCATTAACAAAGATCTCTTGAAATATATATCCACCAGATCTAAGGCTTAAGCAATGAGAATACATTCTGCTTGGAATATTTCTCAGATATTTTAGGGCTAAGCTTTCACAAGGAATTGAGAACTGGGTCCATTTGAAATTGCCAATAGCCAATTTTGAGAACCCAAATTTCAAACAAAGAACATATGGAAGGGGAGACTATGGAAAATCTATAGGCTAATCTACTATACAAATGCTTAGTTCTTGCCTCTAATTTGGAAGAGGTGAGATCTTGTCTATATATTTAGAGTCACAGATTCAGTCCATGAAAATCATAATACCTTGTCCCTAGATATAAGATAGTTTTTCCCTCAATTATTCCCAGATGCTAGAGGAAATACAAAAGTTCATTTCACTTCCCGAATGAATATATATACAGATAGAATAGAGAGAAACCAATTAATCAGCTACTGATTAATCTAATCCTATTCTGCTAACAGACAATTGATATTATGAAGCACCTTAATAGATATGCTCCTTCTGACAGGTTCCCTATGCACCACAATATGGGGAGGCGGATCTGAATGAAAGCACACCATCACTATAGTCACATTGTCATTTGCTCCTCGCTTAATTGCCTCTGCCACTATTTCCTTGCAGCACAGCTTCACATCATTGTGCTCCTGGAGTCTCCTCCTGGCAAAGTCTATGGCATTTTGGCTTGTAAATGCATCATCCCATACTCCATCGCTGCCTATGATTAAGAACTCGTGCTCTTTTGTTAGTGTTATTAATTTAAGTTCGGGTTCCGCACTCAAGGGTCCACCTTGTTTGCCGATTTCCTTCATCCCTACTATGTGCCAATCACCCAAAGCTCGAGTTACACCCAATTCCCCATTCAAATAGCCATCGTCAATGTATCCACCCAAGGATTCAATGCGCTTCCTTTCCATCACACAACAGGGTCTGTGATCCTTCGACATTTCTACAGCCTCTCCAAGCCGTGAAAGCACTGCCCGGCAATCCCCGGCATTCGCTACAAGTAGAGATCTGCCCAAACAATATCATAATAGTACCGATCAAGGAAACAACATCATAATATATAACAGATTGAGACAATTTAGTGCATAGATACAGTATAATGAAAATGAATGACCCCACCCACCTCCCAAATATCATTGCAGTGAGTGCAGTTGTGCCTGAAGACAGGGCAGACTGAAGAGAGCATGTCTGTGCAAATTGAGCATCTATCTCCATAAATGACCTAGCAACCACTTTCTCAAGTTCCAAAGGGAAATCAGCATCTTCCACAATGACCCTTGGCAAATTGTCGCGGACAAAATGTGCAGCACTTTTTCCTCCATGCCCATCAAATACCTGTAATTCAGGTCAATGACAATTTAGACATTTTACTCTAAACGAAATGTCTTCGTATGTTGTTAATATCATACCCTTGTAAATTATTATCATATAATTAAATTAAATTCCATTACATGTCTATTTTGGCTTAATGAGTAAGAAACAACAAACTTTTAGTTTGAATGAAAGTACTATTCATGGAGCTTGGAGTCCTGTATTCTTCACATATTCCCCGTTTACCAGCAAGTGAAGAACTACTTAGCTGATGTTGTTACTAAAGGTTGAAGGGATTAGATATAATTATCGATAAGTAAGCTCAAATGATTCACTTATATGCCAACTTCAGGAGAAGTTAAGAGCAATTAAATTATGTTGTCTATTGTAAGAATTCAGAAACTATGGTGTATCGCTCTTACACGATGGAAGTAGAATTCCCATTTCAATTTTTTTGATCTTTTCTCCTGTGTTCAAAGATATTTAAGTAATTAATCATAACAGTGAAAATCGGCATTGAATAACTCAAAACAGGTCAATATAAGGCCATCTTATTACTGTATTAAAGCTTACTTGCTTTAATAACTGTATTGAATAACTGATTCTTTGTTCTCTACTTGTATTAAGCATACTTCTCTGTAGGAAATAGTTGATTAAGTAAGCTGGATTCTTGCATAATTTAACAGTAACCCACAATAAATAAAGGAGAAATGCATGTGTAAAACTAAAGCAGCGGCACTAACACACTTAGTAGATAAAAGAATAACTTACGCCAAAGAAGGAAACAGCCTCTCCATTGAGGAAATTGTAATCAAATTTCTTAGCCAGGTCAGCAATGCATATGTGGGTGTCCTCCATGGTCTGACGACCACCAATATCAGACCACTCTCCTGACCGAATGGCAGGGACAAAGTTTGTCAATTGGTTCTGTTTGCCGTCTGTGAGCATCGTGTTCTCACAGATGCTTTCCAGCTGCAAAAAATCACAATAACATGAAACCAAATTGATAGAAGGGGAAAATTTGAGAAAGCAAATGGGAAAATCTTAGAAAGTGATGTGAAAGAGGAGAAGACTCTCATGTAGGAATAATCTGAATTTCACCCAAATAAGAACTTATCAGAGATCATTGTAATCAATTTTAATACTTACAGATTAATATTTCCTTCCTTTAGAGAAGGTTTGACTTCATTCAAACAATTGAATCACAGCTGGAAATAAAACTCCAGTGGTCTAAAGAGGGAAGAAAGAATCTAGACTATACAGAACACTTAGGAGAGTGGACTGTAGAGTTTGAATTAGATACCCAAGAAGATTTAAGAAAGGGAAATGAAAGAGATCATCAAAAAAAAGAAAAAAAAAAACGAAAGAGAAATCATCAAAACCATGAAGAAAATCCTTACATAAATCTATAAAACTCAATTATGAAAAAAAAAAAGCAACACCCATGTAATATTTTGATTTGGGAAAAGAACCTGCAGTTCGAATCCGCTTCAATATAAGTAAATTGAAGAAAAAACAGGAAAAAAAATAAAACATACATCAGAAGGAAAAGTGAAAAATCTTGCCCAAAAATTAAAGTGAAAAAGAAAAGAAGAACAACAAAAGAAGCAGAAAGGCCGGAAAGCTATCTCAATACTCATAATAAAAAGTAGCAGAATTGAAAGACCAAGACATTATCCGCCAGAAAATTAAGTTCAAAATTTTGAGAAAAAAATCACCAGGAACTAAAACTGATTCCCCAGATGTACAAAGCTCAGTGAATACAAACCTATAAATCATACATATATATAATTTCCTATCCATATTAAAAACAGAACAGTACAACACCCACCTCTCCGGAAGATCTATAAAAATAAGGAATCCAAAAAGAAACCACAACAAATTAAAAAATAAACTAAAACCCATGAATGAAAATCAACCAGGAACCTCAACAAAAACTACCCAGATATCCAAAGTCGATTTCAACCAAATGGGGTTTCAGATAATCATAAAGAGAAGGAGGAGCAATAATTGAATTCTTACAGGAGATGACTTGGTGAGAGCAGAGTCGTTTCCAAAACAAATCTGATCAGCTGTAGTTATGGGCAAATCTTTTTCCCAATTTTCGATCTGGGTATTCAAAAATCCGGAATGTAAACTCCAAGACTGTTCTTGCTCACAGAGACCCAGATTTTCCATTTCTTCACCTGCTTCTTCTGCGTCCTTCACATACATGCTCCAACTATCAAGCAACTTGGATTTCAACAATTACAACAACAGAAGAGATAGAGAGAATCAAAGAATATTAGAAGATGGGAAGATACTGAGAATATCTCGAAATCATTTTAAGGGGAGAAATGGAGACGCAGATGAGATATATATATATATATATATATATATATATCTCTGAAAGCGTGGCCGTGATCAGCTGGTGGGGATGCTGTCTTTTCCTAATGCTTGTAAAACAGACATGAAAAGTCCATATTCTGATATTCATATGAAATTGCCAAATTACCCCTTAGTCTTGTTTTTTGTTAACTTTTTTGCTTATGACCCTGCATTTGCTAACTACACACCAATTTCACTACAGAGTTGGGATTACAATCAATTGCAATTGAACTCGTCGGCTAATGGTCATTGGTTTTTAGAAGAAAAAAATAATAATTTTAGGGTTAAAACAACTAGAGTTAAAAGGGTAGGCTTTATAAGTGCAATTAAACTCTCCCGAGCTCAATCATGATTGGACAGGATCCGGACTCTTTAAAAACATATATTATCAAATTCTACACGCCTACCCGTCGGGAGTTCAATTGCACCCAGGCCAACATGTGTCCCTCTTAACCCTTTTAATTGTGGTTAAGATTTACTAGCACTTGAGGTCCAACAATATAACCCTGGATTAAAAAAAAAATCAATCTTAAGGATTAAAAAATCTCAACCAAAGTTAACTTTTTTTTTTTTTAAATGAAGGTTATATTGTTGAACCCAATGATTAGTTAATCTTAACCATGGTTATTAGGGATTGAAAGGGACACGTGTTAGCCCGTGGGTGTGATTAAGCTCTCTCCAAGTTCAATTGCAATTGACCATGATTTGATCTCACCCATCAGTACTCATGGCAATGTATTCTCTACTTGAGTGATCTAAAATCAATTTCATTAAGTTGGTGCGGAAGTTGAAAAATTTACTATTTGACCACCTAAAATGTTATGTAGCACACCCTTGTTATGTAGCACACCCTGAGCTTTTCCCAATGATAAGTACATCCCCTCACACAGAGATAGGTTCTGGGTTCGACCCCGAGGGGTGTGATATGGTTGTATCCATCATCTTAACTAAACTTCAACCTTGAGAATAGATACTAACCCAGACGCCGAAGTGAACATTTTTTCAGCCACGTGGCATTAGCACACCCACAACCAAATTTATAGCCAACAGATTCACAAGATTTTGTAATTTGGTCTTTATATTTTGTGATAAGTTTTGTATTGGGAATGTGTCCAGTGTTGTGTGAGCTTTTAGCAATGACTGAGCCAAACCCAAAACAAATGAGGTCCCACCAATTGAAGTAATGTTCTGGCTTTGATTTCGTGCCAGCTTGTTGCCATCAAACGTAATTTCGTCTCATCCACAAGGGTTGTTAGGGTATTTAGTTAGAGAGGACAAGGACTTGAAAAGAAAAAGTACATTATTGCCATTTTGTTTTTTTTTGGCGTGCTCATCGAATTTAATGGCTTAAGTTTTCGGGTTGATAGTTAGCAAATGTTGTTGTGAATTTAATGGCATGGCTCTTTGGTTTAATAGTCAGCAAAAAATAATAATTGTCGGTGTGCCCATAGCTGCACCCTTCAAAATTTCATTTGAAAGGCCATGGTACCAGTATAGCCAAAAGGGGAGCGGGGAGGAGGAGCGAGAGCACCAAATATTAATTTAGGATAGGGTTGAGAACGCCTCCAGAGCATCGGGAGATATATATATCTTGAAAATTACTTATAGATGCAAATATATCTTTTATATTTTTTAAACTTTAAGAAATAATTGATAAAATCATTCATAATTCAAAATTGTAGTCACAACAAATAAGATAACTATTGATATATTAAATGTATTATTCTAAATTCAATTACAAGATTAACAAATCTTATATGAATCTTCTATCCTACAAAAAAAAATGATAAAATATATCCCATTTAACATGAAAAATTAAGATAAAAATGAAACTCCATACAAAACCGCATTCTTTAGGTGAAAGCGAAGTTTACAAAAGTTAAAATCGAACTCTTAAGGTGAGAGCGGAGTTTTGAGAGCGGGAGTAAGTAGTAGGTTAAGAGGTTTGCGTTACTATACCATCCCCAAATGGGTCCTATTTAAAAGATCTCATAAACCAGCCCAAACCCAATTAGATATTTTTGACCAATTGATCTAAGAAAATTTCATGAACCCTTTGCTAATTTTTTTTTAAAATGCTTGATTAAATGGTTGATGTCATCTAGTAAGATCGATTTGTGACCGTAGATGCTCTCTTGGAGATACACATGTCAAAATCAGCTTGTTCGGATGTTTTCAAATTATCTTATTGAATGTCAAAAATAATTTTTATAACTTATGTAGAGTCTAGTAAACCTAGGAGGTTTAATATTGACAAACTAGTTTCTAGTCGACAATCTAAAATGTCTCTCGAACTATTCTTTTCCGCATGTCTTCCAAAGATACCACCTTGACATCCAATAGTAGGCTTCTCGAAGGCGTGTCGCATCTAGACGTGTCGCATCTAGACTGGGTACTAACTAGAAGTCTAGAACCTTATATGTATTAAAATACTATTATAATTTAAAGCATGACTTTCTCCTTTATTTAAATGAGTTAGATGTGTGGGTTTGGATTGAAAGTTCCTCATTGGTTAAGGATCGGGGGTTTTTTTACCCATTACCAGAAAGATTGGGCTCAAATTGCATCAATACTCAACCCGACCCGAACCAGCCCCTAGATTAAGCCTATTTGACAACTTGGAAGTTCCAAACCTTTTTCTTCTTTTTAAGACAAGAGACATGTGGGTACGAAGTAGAAGAAATACTAATGCAAGATCGTGATGTAAGCCATATAATATGACATGATATTTATCTTTTGCTTTTTAAAAGGTACCGAGTGACTATGACCTAATTGTAGGATTCTCTACATTACCTTCTTTTCTAATTTCTTCTTTCACACAGTTCACACACTATTTTGTTGGTTATATAGACGTGAACGGGTCTTTTCTTTACTTTTAATTTTATTTATTTATGTATTTATTTGAAATGGAATGCGATACTTTCAATTGCTTGGGTTGGATGGTGACACGTCAGCCTAGGCGAGGTGTTCTTGTGGACCCTGACGTGGCCTAACATTGTCCACCGTAAGTGAGGTTTCATACATAAGATTTCCCTAGCCCCAAAATCATGAAAAATGACAAAACCAACTTTGATGGACCAGGAATTCTCTTCTCGCCCAATCTCTCTCTTTTTCTCTCACCTCATTCCGAAGCTCGCAACCAGTGGTTCCTATGCCTTTTCCCAAATGGGAGGTCTGGGTTCCATTTCTCACTCCCCTTTTGGGTCAGCCTCGCACTGGTTTACTCGGACTTAACTAATGTGATGGGTTGTGGGCTCACGTCGCACCCTCAGGGATTAGTCCTAACCCAAAGGATTTGGGACACCCCCGAATTCCAAAAAAAAGGCTCTTTTTCTTCTTCTAAAAGTCATCAATATGGTTTAATATCTCAAGGCCCTTTTAATTGAGGGTGGGTTAGGGCTTTGTCTTGCTAGGCAAGAACCTCCACATTTACTTATATATAGTCTGTTGTAGAATTAATATATATCAAGAGCAATGTTTACTACATATAGAGAGAGAGAGTCAGTCTATGGTTACTCTATATTCTTACCCTTATTTTTATACCTTATTTAAGCTATTTATTTTAAAAAAATTAATGAGTAAATATTTTTTTTAAGTAGTTGTGAAGGGAAAAATATCGGAAAGGACACGCGTCAGCAGTAGCTCCTCCCACGCTCTGGTTTATTGGTAGAAGGTTGGAGCGGAGGGTGTGACACTCTGACCTGTACTCCGATGGTAAAGTAAGTAGATGAAGAAGATGATGAACAGTAAACACTAGAACAATCACTGAAAGTTACGCAAGGCACTGGAAGCACTGAATACGTATGCCCTTAGGTCTGGATCAATGAACAAAAGTCCTGTGCACTAAAAATCACGGGGTTTTTATAGGGTAAGGTTGGTATGGCCATCGATGACCATGGATGGCCATAGGTGTCCATACCACGTGTCTTTGCACTCATTGCCAAATATTTTAGACATATCTGCCGCCGGTTGCATCACACGTGAGAGCCTCCTATGAGTCCAATCGGACGGGATCGGACGGTACGCAGAAGTGACCAGCATTAAATGCCAAGACAGTGCATTCGGCACGAAACGGCGCGTTCGGCACACTTGTCAGAATTATGGATCGCCTCCTGATCACTTCCTCCTACGAGTCGGTCTCGTTGTTGACTCAAGCTCGGTTACGGTGTAGATGCCTTAAAACACAGCACGACATCGTTGTCGGTGAGACAACGGACTCGTTGTTCGCGTAACGACAAAGACGTTGTCTTGAGTACAACGTTCACGTTGTGCTTCAGACAACGAGCACGTTGTCAAAGCCACAACGGAAACGTCGTTCTGCAAGAGAACAAAGACGTCGTAATGCGCACAACGGGATCGTTGTGCATCAGACAACGTGTGACCCCTCTATTTTAAGCACGTGACTCCAACTCGTGTCCACGTGTCACTTTCGTGAACAAAACGACAAAAACGAGCTCGTTCTCCAACGCTGAGTTGATTTTACGAATTTTATCCGTTACAATTTGCCCCTTTATGATGCTTGGAACGTATTTCGAAGCGTCATAAACGGACAAAAAGATCATACCTGGCACTGCTCCGGAAGACGAAACGTTGCGTGCTTTAAACGCTCGCTGAGAAGGTCGACCGTTCACGCCAGCTGAATACGCGTGCGAACCGTCACGTCTTTTCAATGCGAACAGGCTGTCATTATCGCCGTTTTGAATTTCAAAACGCTTTAATGACTCTGACGGTTACTCTCTTTGGTGAAAAGACGATCTTACCACTGCTCTTATTTCCGTTGATACATGTGTACGGCTCAGATGAAGGGTAGTGGTGTACTTTCACAAATCTGAGATGCTTATAAAATCTCATCGAATCCTCCTTCTCTTTCACCCTGTTCCTTCAAGCACTGTTACTCTGCCGAATTTCTTCCTCAACCGAAAGTTCACATTCCTCAAGCTCTCAACAATCTCTCTGAGTCGTCTTCTGTTCGGTACGTTCTTCACCCCTTTCCCTTATTATTTATTGCTGTTTCTCTCTTTCTCTCTTCTCTGGTTCTTGGAGTGATTCTGCTCCGTGTACACTTCGTTGCTCTGTTCACTGTTCTTCTCCCTTTTCACCGTTTCTTTCAATCATCATGGCTGCCATCATTCCCGTAGAACCCGCTAGGTTAGAGGAAGTTAGAGGCCCTACCGATGATGAGGCCAGTTGCACAGGTGCGCACCTCATGGTGCCTACATTGAAAAATCCTCAACTCTGCGCCAGCACCAGTTGGCACATCTGAACCATTACAGGGAACGTTTCAACTTCCCCTCCAACGTCAATCTCCACTTCAAACGAGATGACGCAATCATAGATAGGCGTTCTGCCTGTACCGTTGTCTATCTCTCCCAGCTTGAGGCTGGCCTCCGCTTCCCTCTCCATCCCGTCCTGGATGAAGTTCTATCCACCCTGCAACTCGCACCGGGACAAATGCACCCGGGCTTCCACAAATACATGTCCATGATGATCAAATTCATCAAGGATGGATACCCAATAGAGGCTAGGCACCTATTCCACTTCTGCCATGCTGTCAGATGCCGAGGCAATGACGATGGTTTGTTCTCCTACTACTCGTGGAACAAGAAACCTCGATATCCAGAGCTCGTCTCAGGCATTCTCGATAGAGAAAGAAAATGGAAAGCCACTCCTTTCGTTGTCTCGGGCGGCTGGAAGGCAGAGAATTCCACGGTCCCCAACGTCTTCCAAGCGGAAGCAGATATACCACTATAGTCGTCCGTTGTCCGTTGTGCACCATTGTCCCGACTCCGTTCTCGTTGTTCGTTGTATGCTTTCGTCCTGCTATCTCTCGTTGTACTCATTCTGTTTTCCTGTGTGCAGCTGACATAAAGAAGATCCCGTACAAGAAGTTGGCCCCAGAAGAAGAAAGCCTCCTTACCGGTATCTGTCGTGCTCGAGGTGGGGAATACATCCGGTGGAAACCACTCGAGCCTGACACGCGGGTCTCCTCCAGCACTCCAGCAACTGCTCAACAACAACCACAACAACAGCACCAGCAACAGCAACCAGGTGCTTCCACTTCCGCACCCTCACCAGCAGCTACCCTAGCCGAAGAAGAAGAAGAAGACATGGCCGGCACAGCTCCACCTCCACTGAGCAGGAAGCCAAGGTCTGCCCGCCCTTCAGTTCAGCTGCCACCACCGCCACCACCGTTGAAGAAGAGGAAGAATCCTCCTTCCAAGGGTACAGCGACTGCTGACCCGAAGAGAAAAATGCCCACCCAGGCCGAGTACGAGGCCAGAAAGAAAGCAAAGGCGGACAAACGCCTGGAGAAAGAGAACGCAGCCATTGTTGCTCCCCCCTCCACCTCTGCCGCTCCTCCATCAAGTCCAGGAGCAGAGGTGACAACGGCAGTGCCTGAAGCTAGCTCGGTGCCTGGCCCCTCTCGAGCTGCAACTGCCCCAGCCAGCACGAGCTCCGCTGTCGTTGCCCTGGCCGCAACGGAAGCTGGCACAACGAGTCCCCAACTCGTATGCTACCGTCCTTCGTTCCGGACTGGTCGCCCGACTTCTCTCGGTTCGGGATACTGTCTGTGAACGACTCTGTGAAGAGTTCGGAAAAGACCGCCCGAGCTCTGACTCACGCGATGAGGTTGCCCCGGGACATTGCTGAAGTCGGCGAACTCCATCTGTCCGACCTGTCCTACACCGCCTGCCAGTCTGTGGCGACAGTAAGTTTCTCCCTTCCTCTTCTCCTTATTCTACTGCTGAAATATTACTCCTCGTTGTGCTAACGCTTGAACTCTTCCTTGCAGATGAACGTGCTCGTGCAAGAGCTCTGTGATCGTAGTCAATATAGCTACAATCACCTGCGAGACGGGATCGACTACTGGAAAGGTAGGACTGAGACGTTGGAGCAGACTCTTGTCGAAGAGAGCCTCAAGGCAGACTTTGATCTGTCTCAAGCCAAAGCCGACGCTGTTCGCGCTGAGGTGAAGTTGCAAGCTGCCACCAAGGCAAAAGAAAAAGCTGAGGCTGAGGCACGGTCAGCAAAGGAGGCCGAAAAGAAGGCCAAGCAGGAGGTTGAGAACGCTGTTCTACGCATCAGCGAGCTGGAGCACGTCTCCCAAGTTTTGGGCAGACAGCTGGAGGAGACTGAGGCAGCCAGGACAGCACTGGCGGAGGAGCTCGAGGATGCCAAGAAAGCTCAAGAGGACACCGAGAGGTCCGTGACCCTGAGACTGCAGCAACATTATCAGTCTCAGCTGGACACACTCTTGGATGAGGATCGGGCAGAGACCGAGAAAGAGGTTCTTGAATCGCTCCGCCAACAAGGCCACCTGAAAGAAGACAACGAAGAGGACGCCACCACGTTCTCCGAGCTTTAGAGCAAGGACTTGATCGAGCTAGACAACGAGCCCGAGGTCCAAGGCATTGAGCAACCTCACTCTCTTGAAGGTCCTGCACCCTTCCCTGCCGAGCCATACTCTGAGCCCACTGTTCCAGAAGCTCCTGCTGCTGCCGATGAAGCTACTCCAGCGGACACCCCAACTGCTGAAGCCTCTACTTCTGCCCCTGCTGCAACGACGATAGATGTTGATCTTGAGCTCGTCTGACCTGCTGCTCCTCTGACCCCCTGCTCCTCTTCTCTGATGATGTAAATTCTTCTCTTTCCCCCTTACAGGAGTTCGTTGCTGTAATTACCCAGAGATGGGTCTTCTATATGAATGGATCACCTCTTTTTGTTATGTTTGCACTTCTTTTCACCTCGTAGTGTAGCACAACGTATGCACACAGAATAAGAAAAAACACATCATGAGTAGTTGAATGATTTTTCACAGTCCACTGTACCGATGTTAATGCGGTACTTCGCTATGTGAATGTTTGAATACTCGTGAAAATTATAACTGTTGCACACTAAATAAACTATTTTGATCAAAACACTACGAGCAGAACACTATGAGTAGAGCGCTACGATCAAAGCACAACGAACAAATACTACCAATAGAGCACTACGATCAAAGCACCACGAGCAAGCACCACGAGCAAACACTGCGAGCAAAGCACTACGAGCGTTCACTATGAGCAAGCACTACGAGCAGAGCACTACGATCAAAGCACTACCAGCGAAGCACTATGAAAAATCACTTATGAACAAGCACTACGAGCAAGCCACTACGAGCAAGCACTGATCCAGATACATCATTCGCGTAGTTCACTGTGAATGCAATCTGACAAATAAAATTCATATGATGAACACAATGTAACTCAGTTTCGAAGCACATGCTCAGAGGATGTCATTAGGATAAGCCACTAGATTTGCTCAGATGACATCCTTATATAAGCCACTCGTGTTCGTTATGAGTACGTTGTTCAGCCAAAACTTTATTTGAATTACTTGCAAAACATTCACAATATTACACTGATGAGCCAGACAGAGAATAGTGTAGACAACGAGCAGGCACATAATATTGCAAGTCACATGTTGAAATATGAGCACTACGATTATGTAAAATCACTGAAAACTTGTAAGCACGACGATGCATGTAAATAGCATATCGCAGATTCTATTGAAAGTATTGCCTCAGATTCATGATGTTCCAAGATTTTGAGATGAGGTTACCTTGCAAGTCTTTCAAGAAGCAGACTCCAGGACTTCCAAATCGCTCTACGATATAAGGCCCTTCCCAATTAGGTCCCAACTTGCCACTGTTAAGCTCTCTTGTGTTCTGGAACACTCTTCGGAGGACAAGATCACCGACCTGCAGCACTCTCCGTTGTACTTTCTTGTTGTAGGCTTTCCTCAATCGTTGCTGATACCTCCTCATCTGAATACTGGCATCTTCCCGCTTCTCTTCTAGCAGATCAAGATGTATAGCCATGAGCTCTGTGTTCTGATCTTTCTCTCCATCCTTCTTCTTGTTGTGCCAAGAACGCACTGTAGGCAAACTGATCTCTGTAGGAATGACAGCCTCCATGCCATACGCTAGAGAGAAGGGAGTTTCATTGGTAGGGCTCCTTGGAGTCGTTCTGTACCCCCACAAAACGTTGTGCAGCTTGGTGGTCCACTTCCCCTTCGAATCTTCCAGTCTTCTCTTCAAGGCATTGAGAATATTCTTGTTGGCTGCCTCGGCCAATCCATTCCCCTGAGGATAATATGGGGAAGAGAAGACATGCTTGATCTTCAGCTCGCTGCAAAAGTCGGCAATCAAACGTCCTGAGAACTGCTTCCCGTTGTCAGTGATGATGGACTGCGGTATGCCAAATCTGCAGATGATATGCTCCCACAAGAACTTTTTCACCTCTTGTTCTCTGATACGTGCAATGGGAACAGCTTCAATCCACCGTGAGAAGTAGTCAGTTGCCACTAGAAGGAAGATCAGATTCCCTGGAGCCCTCGGGAAAGGCCCTACAATGTTAAGTCCCCACCGCGCAAATGGCCAAGGCTGAGATACAGTGCTGAGCTCTTGAGCTAGAGCATGAATCAAACGAGCAAACCGCTGGCACTGGCTGCACCTCTTCACATATTTCTGAGCATCAGCCTGCATGTAAGGCCAGAAGTAACCTTGCCCCAGAGCTCGATGGGCAATGGTTCTCCCGCCTGAATGAATACCACATATACCTTCATGCAGCTCAGCAAGCATTCTCTCCACGTCTGTAGGATGAACGCACTTCAGCAAAGGCCCACCAAAAGATTTCCTGAACAACTCTCCTTGCACCAAGGTATAACGAGATGCCTTAAACTGAATGCGCCTCGACTCCTTCACGCTGATAGGAAGAACTTCGTCCTTCAGATAAGCCACCAGCCCTGTCATCCAGCTCGGAACTGGATTGACAAAAAACACTTCTCGCTGTGCCTGAAGAGTTATTGAAGGATACTCTTGGAACTCCATCAGAATAGCCTTAGGCTCGTCAGCCTGCACCATGGAAGCTAGATACACTAAAGCATCAGCATGCCTGTTCTCATCTCTCCGGGTGTGCCTAATCTCCACAACGGTAAATGTTTCACACAACAAACGAACGAGAGTAGCATATTGCTTCATCCGGTCGTCCTTGCAGTCATAAACACCATTCACCTGATTCACCACGAGCTGTGAATCACAAAACACTCTCAACGTGGAGATCTGCAGCTCTTGTGCACTCTCCAACCCAAGGAGTAAGGCTTCGTACTCAGCTTCGTTGTTGGAGGCAGTGAACCCAAGACGCGACATCTTCTGCACTTTGATGTTCTTCGGACTTATAAGCACAACGCCCAGTCCTGAACCACTGAAATTGGAAGATCCGTCCACGTACAATAGTCAACCGCTCCACTCTGATGACTCGGCCCCCTCCACAACGATATCTCCGTTGTCAACTTCAATTGGAAGCTCCCGAAGATCAACAACTATGTCCTCTGCTTCCTCCTCCACAGGGAAATCAGGAAAAAAAACTTGCCATTGCTTGCCCCTTCTCTGAACTCCTGGCCCGATACTGGATATCGAACTCACTCAGAGCCACAGCCCACTTCGACATCCTCCCCGCCAGCTCGGGTCGTCCCAGCACGACTTTCAAATGATACGTTGTGATGACAACGATAGAATGAACATGAAAGTAAGGACGGAGCTTCTCCGCAGAAAAGACAAGAGCCAGACATACCTTCTCGAGTTTGCTGTAATTGTACTCCGCCTTGAGAAAGGTCTTGCTGATGAAGTAGACAGGCTTCTCCACGCCGTCACAACTCCTGACCAGGACGGAACCAAGGGCTTGCTCTGAAACAGACAGATAGAGATATAAGATTTCACCTGGCTCAGGCACCGAAAGGATAGGAGCTGAGCCTAAATACTCCTTCAAGGCAAGGAAAGCTCGGGAACACTCTGGAGTCCACGCAAAAATGGAGTCCTTCCTCAGCAACTCGAACAGAGGTTTGCAACGATCAGACGACTTGGAGATAAACCGATTGAGTGCAGCAATCCGGCCTGTCAACTTCTGGATCTCCTTCTTCGACTTAGGCTCTGGCATGTCCAGCAAAGCACGGATTTGAGCTGGATTAGCCTCAATCCCCCGCTGACTCACAAGGTAACCCAAAAATTTCCCTGAGGTTACTCCGAAGGTGCACTTCTCTGGGTTGATCTTCAGATTGAAAGATCGCAGCACAGAGAAAGGCTCAGCAAGGTCTGCAACCAGAGTGCCCCGTACTCGACTCTTCACAACGATATCGTCGATGTACACTTCAACCGTCTTGCCAAGGAGTGACCCGAACATGAGATTCATCAGACGTTGATAGGTGGCACCTGCATTCTTCAAGCCAAAAGGCATCACCCGATAACAGAACAAGCCTCGCTCTGTTATGAAGGTGGTCTTCTCTCGATCCGCTTCCGCCAGGAGGATCTGGTTATAGCCCGAATAACCATCCATGAAGGATAACATCTCGTGGCCAGCAGTGGCGTTGATGAGCCTGTCTATCCTTGGCATGAGAAAAAAGTCCTTGGGGCAAGCCTTATTGACACCAGTGAAGTCAATACAAACTCTCACCTTCCCGTTCTTCTTAGGCACAGCCACAACATTGGCTATCCAATCAGGGTACTGCACCTCCTGAATGAACCCGAACTGGATCAGCTTGTCGATCTCTTCGTTCACTGCATCATGATAAGCTGGAGCAAGCCTCCGAGGTTTCTGCTTCACTGGAGGGATAGCAGGATCAACATTGAGGTGATGACAGATAACACTCGGATTGATGCCAGTCATGTCTTTGTGAGACCATGCAAAGACATCAAGATTCTGCCTAAGGAAGTTCAGTAACTCGAGCTCTTCCTCCGCTGTCAAGCTCGTCCCGACCTGCAACACCTTTGGCTCTTCTTCCGTCCCCAAATTGACAGCTTTCGTGGGCTCAATGGAAGGTTTGCACAACGATGTCTCTGAGCTCTCTTCCACAACGGGAGCGACCTGTAACTGCTACGAAGGCACAACGGAAGAAGGAAAATCGCACTTCTGCGATGCCAACTGATCACCCCTGATCTCCTGAGGCCCGTCCTGCGTTGGATACTTCAACACCTGGTAGTACGAGGACGGAACAGCCTTCATCTCATGGGTCCACCAATGACCCAAGATGGCATTGTACGGTGATGGCGCGTCCAGGACGGAGAACCTGGTCTAAAGGACAACGAGTCCAGCCACAACGGGTAAGACAACGTCGCCTACAGGCTTCATCGAGCTGCCATCAAATCCGAACAGGGGAGTCTGAGCAGGGATGAGGACGGAAGGATCCAGCTTCATCTGAGTGAAAGCATGGAGGTACAAGATGTCTGCTCCACTCCCGGAATCTACGAGCACTCTCTTGATATTGAAGTCTCCTATTCTCATGGTGAGAACAAGAGCATCATAGTGAAGTCGGATCACTCCTGCCAGATCAAGATCGGTGAAAGTAAGTGCCTGCTCAACGCTTCTACTAGGCACTTGCACCTGGCACACTGCAGCCTCATGAGACAGCTTCCTGGCCTTCGCCCTAAAGTTCCTCTCCACATCAGCTTCCGGCGTTTGCACGTGGCAAATGACATTGATCGTGCCCAAGGAAGCTCCTCCACAGGTACTGGGATTATTGGCGGGTTCCCCTCCACGAGATTGGGACACCGGCTCCCTGGTACGCTCCGTACCGCCGTTGTCAGAAGCAAGAAACTCTCCCAAGTACCCCTCCTGAACAAGCCTCTCCAGATACTCCCTCAGAATACGGCATCGGTTGGTGAGATGATCACGGCACTTGTGGTAATGACAATACTCATGCACCCGTGGTCCCGATGTAATATCCTGCACCGCCCTCGCCGGCCACTCGAAATATAGCTGATCCTCCATCGACCTCATGATGGTCGCCGGGCTAACCGTGAAATTGATGCGCGGTGTTTGATCTGCAAAAGATCGCCTCTCATTAGGCTGCACGCCTCTCTCGTGCTGTACTTGAGGCTGCACTTGGCGTGGCTGATACTGCTGCCTCGCCTGCTGGTCGTTAGGACGTCTCTCCGTCCTGCTCTGCTGCTGATTAAAATTTCTTTCCAGCGGGCGCTGATCCCGCTGGGTCACATACCCAACTCTCTCCCTCTGCTTCCTTGGTGGCGAGTCCTCAGATGATGAAGACTCGTACCTCTGCTTCTTCTCCTTCCTCTTCGATGATCGGTGTGTCCTCTCCACGACATCCACCACTCTCGCTCTGGGCTTCGGCACTGACACAACGGATACATCCTCCTCGTACCTCCCGTACTTTGTGGCACGTACCATCAACTCGTCCATCTTGACAGGATAGTCAAGAGCCAAGGACTTGTAGAGCTTGGAATGCTTGGGGATAGCATTCTTGAAAGCAGCTATACAGCTCGCTTCGTCGACCTTGTCGATGTTGTGGACTTCATCGGTGAAACGCGAAATGAAGTCCTTCAAGGATTCGGCCGACTTCATCCTCAAAGAGAAGAGAGTATCTGCACCTGCCTTCTTCTTCTTATTGATGATGAAACGATCAATAAAGGCCGACCTGAGCTCTGAGAAGTTACTGATGGAACCAGGAGGCAAGTTCTGAAACCACTTCGATGCTGCCCCAGACAGGCTGTTGGGGAAAGCCTTGTAATACAGGTCATCATCTGGATTGCGAACAGCCATCGCGTGTTTGAAGTCAAACAAATGCTCCTCCGGGTCCGTCTTTCCAGTGTACATGGGGAAGATCGGAGTTATGAACTTGGAAGAAGTATAGGACTGGTTGATGGCATCCGTGAAAGGAGAGTTCTCAACGTTATCCTTTGCTGACTGAGCAAAGTGGTCAGGAATCCCTCACTTCATGCTCTTAACACGAGCACCGATTAAAGCTTCCACCTCCTTGGCTGTCACCCAAGTCTTCTGGGCATCTGCACCTCCGTTACCCCCTCTCAAGTCTTCTCGCCCTGCCCCTTCTCGGAAATCTACACGATCAGAAGGAATATTCTGCTCTGCCCGAACCTGAGGTTGCCTTACATCCCCTTCAGTAGGATGAAGCACAAACCTGGTTTCACGATTCTCCGGGGCAGAAGGAGAAGAAGAGAAGTCAAACTGACGTCTCAAGGAAGGCCTCTGCAGTGGCACTTCATCCACCTCGAGCCTGCTATGCTCGAACGCCTCCAACCTCTCCTGCATCAACTGCTGCTGCCCGGTGAGCTGGTCCAGAGCAGACTGCTGCTTTTGCAACATCGCCAAAATGCGATCAGAAACAGAGAGCTCAACAGGAGGAGGCACGGTCCTCTCTGGTTGCCCAGACGAAGGACTGACTCCAGGAATGTGCACGACAGAAGGTATGAAAGAAGTGGCTTGAGGGGTTTGATCCTCATGCCCGAACACTACTGACTGATCAGCCATGATCACAGAGAGCAAAGGGGGGTCCGTTTATTAATTTCCCACAGACGGCGCCAATTTTGTGAAGGGAAAAATACCGGAAAGGACACGCGTCAGCAGCAGCTCCTCCCACGCTCTGGTTTACTGGTAGAAGGTTGGAGCGGAGGGTGTGGCACCCTGACCTGTACTCCGATGGTAAAGTAAGTAGATGAAGAAGATGATGAACAGTAAACACTAGAACAGTCACTGAAAGTTACGCAAGGCACTAGAAGCACTGAATACGTATGCCCTTAGGTCTGGATCAATGAACAAAAGTCCTGTGCACTAAAAATCACGGGGTTTTTATAGGGTAAGGTTGGTATGGCCATCGATGACCATGGATGGCCATAGGTGTCCATACCACGTGTCTTTGCACTCATTGCCAAATATCTTAGACATATCTGCCGCCGGTTGCATCACACGTGAGAGCCTCCTATGAGTCCAATCGGACGGGATCGGACGGTACGCAGACGTGACCAGCATTAAATGCCAAGACAGTGCTTTCGGCACGAAACGGCGCGTTCGGCACACTTGTCGGAATTATGGATCGCCTCCTGATCACTTCCTCCTACGAGTCGGTCTCGTTGTTGACTCAAGCTCGGTTACGGTGTAGATGCCTTAAAACACAGCACGACATCGTTGTCGGTGAGACATAGAACTCGTTGTTCGCGTAACGACAAAGACGTTGTCTTGAGTACAACGTTCACGTTGTGCTTCAGACAACGAGCACGTTGTCAAAGCCACAACGGAAACGTCTTTCTGCAAGAGAACAAAGACGTCGTAATGCGCACAACGGGATCGTTGTGCATCAGACAACGTGTGACCCCTCTATTTTAAGCACGTGACCCCAACTCGTGTCCACGCGTCACTTTCGTGAACAAAACGACAAAAATGAGCTCGTTCTCCAACGCTGAGTTGATTTTACGAATTTTATCCGTTACAGTAGTAATTTTAAAATTACTTATTTTTAGAAAGAATGTGATCACCTCAACAACATTTAGAAACCATTAATCTTCTTTAAAAAATGGCTTAAATAAGGTATAAAAATAGGGATAAAAATATAGAGTACCCATAGACTAGGGTGGTGTTTGGTAACACTAATCCAAATAGGTAAAACTTATTTGAAAATTTTACTTAGTTGGACTTTAGATTGTTAAGTCAAAAGGTTAAATGCATGTCTACATCTTTTTGAAGTAAAGATTTTAGAGGTAAAAACCTCTACTTTAAAAAGTAACTCATAGCTACTTTTTTTCTTTAAAGGTAAACCCCTACTTCAAAAAATGTAGACATGCAATTAACCTTTAATTTAACAATCTGAAGTTCAACTAAGCATAATTTTCAAATAAACTCTACCTATTTAGATTAGTGTTACCAAACGCCACCTTACTCTCTCTATTTTCAAATAAATTCGTGTGTAATGGGATACGAATTTGGATATTGACATATCCAATTCGATAAATATCGATTGGGAAGTGGATTGCGCAAAATTGTATAAGAGGCCATTAACCCTCCTTAAGACAGACCTTTTTGGAGTGGTTGTTTGGACTTACCCTTATGGTACCTTAGCAGCTATCTTAATTTTGGTTGTGTGTGACTTTTTATGTGTTATATTTACATGATAGCATTTGTACAAAAAAAATCAATAAATACCTGAAAGATTATATATTGTATATGTATAAATAATATATTTTAAGATTATAAAATTAAAACAACCTTATAAATAAATAAATAAATATATATATATATATATATATATATTATTTTAATATAAATCAATTATTTTAATATAAATAAATATAAAATATTAATTTATATTTTTAGTATTTTTCCTTTTTCTTAAAAGTAATTGGACATTTTAAATATTATCTGAAACTGAATATTTTAAACAGAGTCGGATACAAATACCATATTTTACTATCCGTTTTATTCTAATTGGAATAATGAGATGTATCAAATACAATAATTCCTTGTGCTGAGTCTGTTGACAACTCTAAGACATTAATGAGCATTTTCTTTTCTTCTTTATTTATGTATTTTTTTTGGGTAATGTTCTTTATTTATGTATTTTTTTATTTTTTTTTGGTCACTACTTTATTTATGTATTTATTGCTAATAGAATGTGATATTTTCAGTTGCTTGGACTGGATGGCGACACGTGAGCGTAGGCGAGGTGTTATGGTAGACCTAGACGTGGCTTAACATTGTCCAATGTAGGCAGAGGTTTCATACATAAGATTTCGCAAGTCCCGAAAGGACGAAAATGACAAAATAAACTTTGATGGACTCAGAATACTACTCGTCTTTTCTCTGTCTTTTTCTCTCACTCCTCTGAAGCTCGGCCCGATTTTTTTTTTCTCTGTTCTAAAAGCTACCAAGTTCATATTTCAAAGCCTCTTAATTACAATTCAGGTTAGCAGGGTCGAGCCAAGAATTTTTCCATGCCCGAAATACATATATCAAGAAAATTAATAGGGTTTGCTGGCATAGCCTCGTGATTTTTTTTGAATAATGGGTCATCGGAGTCATAAATTCGTTAATATTACATTTCAATAAAAGTCAGACCAAAGGGGAAGATTCTTTCATAATAATTTAGATAGAAGAGACCGTTGATGAGAAATATGAGGAATGTAATCGGCCATATAATTTACTAATCCAAGAAACTGTTGGATAGTTTTGACATTGGAAAAAACATTAGGAAATTCTAAACGAGATTGGCCAATATGAGGCTGAAGAACATATTTGCCGTTGGTAATAGTAGTGCCAATGAATTCAACAGAAGTTTGTCCAAGAAGCATCTTCTTTTCAGAGAGCATAATACCATATTTTATGAGAATTTCATAGAATTGTAGAAGAATGTGATTGTGAGAAGAAGCATATGCAGAAAGTAACAAGCCCCTTTTGAAAGAGTTGTTACATAAATAAATTGGAAATAGGTAGCAGATAGCACATGCCGGTCCTCATTAATATTCCACACTCCTTTTTTTTAACACCTACCAACTGTGATTAAGATTCACTCACTCTTAGAGTTCATCCATCTAATCTTGATTTTTTATAAAAATTATTAACTTTAATTTAGTTAAACTTAATCATAATTAAAAGGAGTGTTAAAATGGATACGTGGACCGACATTCGACTATCTAGCCAAATGCGCGACTTGAATCGCTGCTCTAAATAAAATTAACTATATATTTTTATTATACATACAAAAAAAAATAACAAAATATTAAAGTGGCCAAACTTACCATATAGTCAACTAACTAAAGTTTTGAGAGGGCCACTATATATAGATAAAAGTAAAAATATATTCTTAAATTCTTTATAATACTATATAATAATAATAATAAATCAAAAATTTGTTGGGGGGGGGGGGGGTGCCCCCACTCCTGCGTCTTAGGACTTTGTTTTGTCTTCCCTTGCAAGGTCCTCCACATTTATATATATATATTAAACATTGCTATTAATATATAAAATCATATGCATGTATTTAAGTAAAAACAAGAAATACACTCCATGACTAATATTTAAGTGGATGTAAAGATGGATGCATATATGTAATATAGGGAACATCCAAACATGGACAATATGGTTGTATTCTCTTAAGGCTCTCGTATTGGTTGTAGTCATGTGAAGTACATTAACAATTTAAAAGTGTACATAATTTAGACGTACTTAATCTATTTTACCCTTGGTAAATAAAAACGTAACCTACACCAAAAAGAAATTTAATTAAATTCCAAAGTCTTAAAGATCTGAACAAAACTAGATCCTTGATAAGTAAATTCTTTAACTTTGAGAATGTTTAGATTTCCAAAAATGAAAATTAGTGACTCTTAAAAATATGTACAAATAGAGGACAACAAAATTAAAATTGAATTCAAGGAGAGGAGGGTTGACGTCAAGTGTCTTGACATCTGCTGGTGGTGTGAAGAAAATGTTAGAAGAAAAATTTTACTCTTTTATTAGACCCTAGCCGGTGAGTATGGCTTGGGCCTAGCAAGTGAGGATCCTCCGAGGGATAGGAGCCTAGGTCTTACCTAAATCCAGTCCTTTGACAATCCTAACCAAAGGCTTTCAAATCCATCTTATATTCTTTTTGTAAGGGTAAATAATGATATACGACCACACACAAGACATCTGTCAGTACATATATCTAGACCTCTTATACCTGACCTGTTTAAAGTAAGACTTTGTCAAACCAAATGACTCAACACGACTTATTGACCTAGGTCAACAGCTCGGAACACTAGATCTCCGAACAATAACTCGGTTTTGAACTTCTGACCAAATCTTAGGTCAATAGTTCAATTTTGATCTTACCACCATATCTTAAGTCAATAGCTCATAACACCATATCTCTAAACAACAACTAAGATAGATCACGCATTTTATTTTTCTTGTAAACGACAATTGTAAATGCCAAATAAAGAATAAGACAAATTTTGCAACTATTAAGACCGGCTACAAGGCATCCAAGATATTTGGACAGACCACCCGACTCAACATTTATAAGTTCTTCTAGCTTATTGACATTCGGCTAACACATGCAATTATGATTATATCATTATAATCTTAACTACAAACACCTTGAGAACGTGACACGCGGAATGAACGGTGTGGACAATATCAGGAACTATCGATGAACGGAATACCATGCATAACTGTCCTCTGCATATATTGACATGTTTTGACATTCATTTGCCTATAAATATGAGGGTCAGAGTAGACAAAAGGATCCTAAGGAGAACCCTAAAATCTCTGTGCAAAAACTCTGAAATTTTGAACATGTATAGACTGATCTTTCTCCAACCTTTATGAACTCCATCCTAACTTGAGTTTTAGAGTGTCTTTGACAAGTTGAACAACAACTCAACAACAAAACCAATTCTTCCTTCTATCATTCAGCTCGTGACACGTGGAATTTCTTGTCACCCGTGGTATTTTCTCTACACTTTTATTTTTTATTTTTCAGTAAAAGGGAAATGAACTTCGGTGAGGAAATCAGGCTGGCAAAAGTCTTAAAACAAGCCAAGCAACTGCATCGGTAGCAACTGCTAAATATAACAAATCAAGATATTTGCAACAACAGCTTGTTATTTAGAAAACCTAGGGCTTTTTTTAAAACGAGGAACCCCAAGCCCACCCTTCGGCTGCTAATATAACAAATCAAGATAGCTTGTTATTTAAAAAACCTAGGCCTTACTAACACTAGCATGGTTTTTCAACTCAAATCTGGTTTCTGAAGCATTTTCAAAAGGAGATTGTTCCGTACCGATTTAGTGGGTGGATAGTTATTTAAAAATATGAGACTAGTAAATAGTTAGTATCTTGTAGTGGGTGATTTGTAACTGCTTATTAGAATTATAAAAGAGTTGTAATGGAGTATATTTAGCATCAATAAATGAATTATGAGTTCCTTTTTGAAAAGAGAACTGGGAGTTGTTGATCTCCCTTTGATGAAATCAAACCCTTTCTCTTACCCACCAGTGGTTGGTGCAGTTGGTTAACATCCTGGGTTTGCTCATTGTGGTTGTGTTCCAACTCCCATTCCTCAAATTACCTTCGTGTTCGTAGGGAAAATTCCGAGTGGATCAGTGTGGACACCCTGAAGGGTTTGGGACACCCTCCGTTATAAAAAAAAAAAGAAAAAAATTTCTCTTTTTCATTTAATTTCACACTTCTTCATTTAGAAAGAGAAATAGGTATGTAACAGAGATACATGCCCGTAGAGCAACTTGTAAGCAAAAATCTACCAACCAAGCCAGCAAACAAATATCACGATAGCCCCACCTCACCCACCCACAGACACATACACAAATCCACCTGTTCAGATGGGAGAAGCAAAATCCTAGAATAGCCATGAAGTCTGCACTCCAGTTATCCTTGCACCAATACATTGCCCTATATTTTGTTCAGAGTTTCAGAGGGTATGGTTTGGGCATAAATTTTGGTTATTTTTTAATAGGCCCAGTCCAGCCCAACATATTTACAATTGTTTTGAAACCCAAACTTGGCCGATTACCACCCCTAATACCAATAGTCTCTAACTACAATTACATTCAAAGTCATTATTGGTGTATACAACATAACAGTGGAAAAAAATTAACATAGGAAAAACCCATTATAATGACACCATTCAGCATTTACAACAGATGCTACTAAAACCAACATGAATAAAAGCTGAGACAGAATACTACGCAATATAAATGAACCAAAATTTTAAGTCATTTTTCATAAATAGATTACAGGGAAAAACTCTAGAAATTCGGTTACATGCTAAATAAATGAGCTAGCAATTGTTCTCAACCTCCTCCTGCCTACACTGCAAGGATGACATTGAATTTAAATTCGGTTACTATCAATTTCCGGAAGCAGGGACTCATCTGATTTCAGCTCATTACGGCAGCAGATCTCTGAGAATCAACCGACTTCAGGACTTCTTCACCCATATCCTTGCATCCTATCAACTTCTGAAGAAAAAAGTGTTCAAAATTATTATTGGTCTATTAAATAAAGAATCTGAAGAAAAAAAATATTATCATTACTGATTTATCAAAGAGAAACATAACTGTTTTATAAGTATAATTCAGTTACAATAAGGGAAGACCATTGAAACAAAGCAAACTATAGAAGAGAAACTAAATGGTAAGGACGAGCTGCTATACAAAGATACCCTCTCTAGGAATATTAAAGAACTGCCCAATTGAATATTAAAGAACTGCCCAATTGAATATAACCAGTAAAACAGGACCCTTTGAAGTCTGAGAATAGAAGACCAATAAGAATCCAGAGCTTTGGTACTATTTATAACTACTTCTAGCAAGCTGTAATTGTCTTCAAAAATGCGTGAGTTCCTCTCATTTCAAATTCTCCAAGCTATGTCAAATAGTAGGGAGTTCCCAGACAATTCATCCCCTAGAAGTCTAGAACCATAAGCATAAACCCACTAGCCTTGGATAAGGTAGAAGAAGCCTTTTGGAGTGGCTCAAATAAAGCTGAAGTCCCTTACAAAGGATAGCCAAATGTTTATGTGCATAATCAAAACAAAAAAGTGATATGACTGAGTCACATCTCTCGAAAAATGAAAGAAATATTTGGCATGATCCCATGTCTTCAGATAAAGTGATCCGATCTACAAGTGATATCAAGGTGTGGCTGCCCAAACAAAAAACGCTACTTTGGATGGGACTGGGGTTCTGCACACAAACCTGACTGGAAAAGATGACGCTTAGGATCTCAAAAGGATGGAAAAAATAGAGGACCAAACCGAGAAAATCCCCTTCGAGTCCCACCTCCAAATCCTCTATTGCCGCACTGGTCCGCAAAGGGGACTTCTTTCAAAGCGAGGAGACACACCAGCAGGTGATCTATCTCCGAGTCATTAAGGTTATTTTTGAACTTCAGATTCCAAACGACCCAGTCAACCCAATCCATGAATTTTCAGAATATCACCAACTAATACCTTTCTGCGCTCAGCCATACCAAAACGAGACAAACACATAAAGGCTAGGTGTGGTAGAATATTCCCACATTATACATCACCCCAAAAGACTACTCTATTTCCAGATCAATCTTAAAGCAGATGCCTTTGTGAAAATCATCATAAAGATTGGTAATGACTCTCTCCAGAAACCAACTCCATAACTAGTCATGACCATAGTTAGTAAATTCACGTTTTATTCGTGAACAAATCGCAAATAAAACGTTAAAATCGTTAAACGTTTTCATGGCCATTGTTTTCATAGATACGGCATAGTTCGGCAATGTTTGAAGCTCGGCGAATAATTCGTGGACTGTACCCGAATAATTCAAATTATTTTATAAAAAAAATCAACTTAAGCTAGCTGACACAAGTACAGTGTCCCTTACTCTTCTCTCTCTCACTTTTTCCTTTCTTTTCACTCTTTTCTCTCTTGAAAAACAACCAAATCTGACATGTTTGCAGAGAACTATCCTCTCTATTTTCACTCTTTTTCCTATCTCTCTCTCACCGAGAACCACTCTCTTCGGTCTTCATTCTCAGGTGAACCTACTAGTCTACCTCTCTCCTCGATTCCATTCTCTCTTTCTTATTCATCCCTCAACAAGTTACAGACTCGCAGTATCACAGCCCTCATCATCTCAGAGGATCACCGTCTCAGCAACCGAACGAAGTGCTCCTTGTTCAGATCTGAAAATTACTCTCACAAAGCTCATGAAGGAAGTGCTTCTTTTTCTGACTTTTTAAAAATATATATATTGGCTATCCATGTTCCCTCCTTCTAAACCTCTTTCGAAATATGGAGACGACTTGGCTGATCTGAATATCATGACTCGGGTTAGTCATTTTGGGGACCAGAAGAACTGAATCCTTGTTGAACGTTGTATGTGATATCGTGTTAACCAAAAAAGAAGAAGATAGATGTGGGTATCAAGATTTGCTTTTCCTAGATATATTTCAAAAACCATTATTTGCTCTTTTTAGTTGAGAGAATCCAATCTTTATTATCACCCTGTCCAATGGTGGTTGTGACCTAAGTAACCAAAGCGCAGAGTGGGAGAGGGAGCGGGAGAGCGTCAAGTTTCAATTTAGGATAAGGTCGAGAGTGCCTCCGGAGCATCGATATATATAAATAATATTTATAAAAAAATCTAAGGTTAATTATTGAATCTTAAGAATTAGTTAATTATAACTTATAGTTAATAGAAGTTAAGGGACAAATATTGACCTTTGGGTGTGATTGAACTTTGGGAGAGTTCAATCGCAATTGGCTGTAATCCCATCTCTTGGTTCTCCTATAGGCTATTAGGCTATAAGATATAAGATATAAAAAGTCAAAAAAAGAATAAAGTTGAAAAATAAACAAAAGTTATGAAACAAAGTCGAACAGACATCTAACACTACTGAGTGACTTAATAAAGTGAAAAGATAAGTATTTTCCCCTTAAACATTAAAAAAAATTTGAAGTCCGACTTCGTCTTCTTCGTTGCTATGATTTACAGAGGCGAAAATCGCCCTATTATCTTGGAAGATAGAAGCTTTGTCTCGCTCTTTTAAACACCACGCTTTATGAAATAAGAAATCATGCTCCATAAAATAGAAAACCACGCTTTTGTGACGAATACGCTCTCAATCCGTGAGAGCAAGGTTTGAGAGCGGGGGCGGATGGAAAGATAGACGGTTTGGGTTACTAAGGTTGTGACCAATCACAACTCAAGACCACTCATTGGGAGGTTACTTATCTAATTAGGTCACTCATCTTTATTCTTAAAAGTCTTAGTAGAAGGTAATAGTATATATGTATTTTATATGTTTAATCCAATGTTTTAAAACGTGAAGGCGTGAGGCGAGGCGTTAGGACCTCAAGATGCATGAGGCGTAAACCTCGAGGCATGAGGCTAAAGCCTCATGAGAAAGCTATATGCTCTCTCATTTTAACAAATAAATAAAATATATAAAAAAATTGTTAAAAGATTCAAAAAGTTAATGAAAGATTATAGGAATGTGGGTGCATGCGTACGCATAGGAAATACTATACAAATATTTAACTATCAAAAATATAAATATAAGGGGGGTAAGCAAATGCTGAAATTTAGATTTACTTTTTTGTTCACATACATATTGAAGATAATTTCCAGTCATCAATCCATATGGTGGAGTTAGAATTTTAGTAAAAGGTAATAGTATATATGTATTTTATATGTTTAATCCAATGTTTTAAAACGTGAAGGTGTGAGGCGAGGCGTTAGGACCTCAAGATGCATGAGGCGTAAACCTCGAGGCGTGAGGCTAAAGCCTCATGAGAAAGCTGTATGCTCTCGCGTGAGGCGAGGCGTTAGGACCTCAAGATGCATGAGGCGTAAACCTCGAGGCGTGAGGCTAAAGCCTCATGAGAAAGCTATATGCTCTCTCATTTTAACAAATAAATAAAATATAAAAAAAATTTGTTAAAAGATTCAAAAAGTTAATGAAAAATTATAGGAATGTGGGTGCATGCGTACGCATAGGAAATACTATACAAATATTTAACTATCAAAAATATAAATATAAGGGGGGTAAGCAAATGCTGAAATTTAGATTTACTTTTTTGTTCATATACATATTGAAGATGACACACCAGGGCTTTGGCCCAATGGTTGTGTATCCCCTGCTTTAGGGGGGAGGTCCGGGGTTCAACTCCCGCGAGAGTGAGAGTCGTTTATACTCTCCACCCGCCCACTAATTCGAACAGATACTAACACCTAACCCGGCGTTGCGGCCTAAACGTATATCTCCATACCAAAAAAAAAATACATATTGAAGATGATTTCCAGTCATCAATTCATAGGGAAATAGTGTGAATTAGATTTAAATGGTTTTAAAAACCTAAATACGTTAAACATAATAAATTAAGTGTTTGTTGAAATCAATATCGTCATCATTTTCAATGTCTTATCTGAAATAAATGAAATTTTATTTGTTATTAGTTGAAACAAGTAACATATTAAAAAAAACGACATTTAAGTCACAGTTGTGCTAGAACCCTAATTTTAGTTAATGTATGAGGTGTATGTCATTGACACAAAGCAAGCTCAAGGCGTGTGCCTCATGTGAGCCTCACACTTTGAGGTGTGAGCTTCATGGGATTTAAGCGTCTTAGTTGAGCCTCAAAGCGTTTTCCCTAAGTCTCGCCCTGAGACGTAAGCCTCACACGCCCTTTAAAACACTGGTTTAACCAAATTTTTCAACGAATTTTTTAATTTTGGCCCGAATTATACTCGAATTATTTCTGTACCGTACTTTTGACATCTTGCGTTTTTTCGCCGAATGATTAAACAACTTATTAAACGAAGATTCCGAATTATACATAAATAATTTCCGTATCGAATTTTTACCGTACGCCGAATTACTAACTATGATCATGACTACATTACTTTCCCACTGAACAAATCTGATTCCATATTTGTTATCAGTGATTCTTCAAAGACTGCCGATTTTTTCGCCATAGTGCCGTAACCATTTCCCCATGAAAGACTTCTGTGGCCATTCATCCTTTTTATAACTCTTCCTCATGCAACCACAAAATGGACATGTCGGTCAATCTGGAACTTCTATTTGATGGACCTCACCAAGTAAAGAAGCCTACCAAACCACCCCATCAACCAAACGATACGTTGGAGGACGAAGATAATACAACACTTTAGAGAGAAGTAATTAATCCGTCAGACACACATTCAATGAATGTGATACTTTTATCTTGATATGAAGATGTGATATTTCCTCAGTTTATTGCCATCCTTTGTGATTAGTAATTGGACAGCCTTGATCGCTGATATGAGGTAAAGCCAAAAAGCAAAATATAGAAGGGGAACAGTTCCCTAACCTCAATGATGAACTTTTACGAAGTACAATGTTCTAGAAATCAAAGAGCTTTTTTCTTTTCTCTATTTCTCAAGTATTTGATACACAGGTTCCGTTTATTGTTCTTACCCACAATCTACAAGGAGATGGATGATAATTCCAAGTCATTTGAAGAATACTAATATTATTTAGAATAGGGGTGTATGGTGGATTAAACTGTACATACCTTCCCAGTCGAATAAATGTCACCTGTTCGAAACCCTCTAGTCAGAGTATCCAGCACTGCGCTCTCAATTCTCTTGGCAGCATTTTCTTCTCCTAGACCATACCTCAAAAGCATAGCAGCACTGAGCACTGTTGCTAATGGGTTTGCCTTGTTCTTCACATCAAAGCAAAATAAACTAAGAAACCATTTACCGGTCTTAAAAAAAAGTAACCATGCATTTTCACTTTTAGTTACAAAAAGAGGCAGTTTGATACTGTACTACAACGTTATCAACTAGTAGAAAACATGCAGCTCGAAGCACAGAATGCACCTCAATCTGAATGTTTTCAACCAGTCAAGAATGACCGATGCAGTCACTGCATTAATGTGCCACAGTATGAGAGTTTCTCTCTCTAGGAAGATAAAAAGAAGGTACATGTTGAAACCGGACCTGTCCAGCAATATCAGGAGCAGAACCATGGATGGGTTCAAAAAGCCCAGGTCCCTACAAAGTAAAAATTACCATAAACAGTCATCTGCTAAGAATATATATATAGGAAAATTAAAAGTCATTGGAAGGTATCTCCTCCAAACATCTAGAATTTTGAATACAATAGAAGGGTCTACGATTTGCCAATACCGATTCGCCAAGACTAGCCGACGGAAGCATTCCAATACTTCCAGTAATCATTGAAGCCTCATCAGACAAAATGTCGCCAAAGATGTTGTTCGTCACAATTGTGTCAAACTGCAACATTTAAATGATAGCCAACATGAAATACGACCTTACATGAAGGTTCAAAAACAAAACCTTCTCATTAAAGTGCTCCCAATTTTTTTTCCTATTCATTAACAGAACTTCCTCTACCCCCCGTTGGTATAAAAAGAGGAAAATAGAAGAGCCAAAGGAAGTGCAGACATACAAAACCTGCTTTGGATCACGAATAAGTTGCATTGCCGCATTATCAACATACATGTGTGAAAGCTCAATATCGGGGTACTCCAAGGCTATAGTTGTCACTCTTTTCCTCCATAGCATCGATGCCTGGACAATTTCCAGAACCAATAAGACTTTACGTTATCAATATACTTCAATCCTTTCCTCATACCAGATCAGAAATTGTTTTGTAATTGCATCATCTTTTAATTTTTAACTTTTGAGTGTATACTTTATACTATGTATCATATAAATTCCTACATGAGCAGTGATCAAGACCAATAATAAACCCAAGATAGCATGCTTTTGACACTATTACTTTGTGAAAATGGCTTAAGTGGCATTATAAAGTAAATAAACAACAGCTGTGCCATAACTCTACGGTGATAATGTACACAAGAGTGAATTTTCATGCTTTCTTATTCATTCAGCACCTACGCATCTCATACACATGAGGGTTCTGGTCCATTTGATGAGAGGATCACCTACTCAATTGACCATAATCCAGAATTAGCCCTGCCAGATAAATCCTAACAACCTAATAATAAACACCTTCCTGTAATTTGGACTCAGAGATTACAAAAAAAGGCACCTGACCAGAGTTGTTAGGATCAACAAATTCAACCAATTTAATCCAGAATATCTTCTAGGTGGGTCCCACCAATTGCATGGTTCAAAACCCCAAGAACTGCATGTTTTAGATGGCATATGGACAAAGGGTATAAAGCTTTAATCCACGCAGCATTGTCAAGATATTCAACACACAATAATAAAAACTAATGATCCAACAGATGACAATAAAGACTAATTATCCTGTAGATGAGAAAGTGAAGATATTTTCCTGCAGTATAAATACTGAAACAACCTTTAAATACCTCCTTAATCCCGAAGGAGAAAATCAAGGAGAGAGAGTTTTATGATCAAATAGCAAAAAGCGTAAAGCTTGAACAGATTATGTTATTTATAAAACAAGGAAATACTCTGTTTTGTAGTTCAACATAAAGAACAACCAAATGATTATAATTACTTTTGGGAAATCCCTATCTTTAATTGAATGGAACAAACTCTAACAACTTCCCCAATATGCACATAAAACTTTTAGAACATGATGTACAGAAAGGAACAAGAGAAGAAGAGCTCCAGCACTACAAATGTACCTCCAAGACATTTGCTTTGTCAACAGAACAGAGTTTTCCACGCCGTTTCCGAGCGGTCTCGAATGCAACACGAGCAATTCGATCAATCTGATATGCATTCTTAACGTGAGCTGGTTATTTATGCAAAAGTGTACCAGGGAAAGAAATTGAAAAATATATTGAGAGAGAGAGAGAAAGAGAGACAAAAAGAGAGAGAGAGAGAAGTAGAAACACCGGAGATAACATCTATAGGTTCAATATGACAAAGGTATAAAGAATAGTATTAAAACTCGGTGAGTCGACTCGAAACTCAGCCGACTCGTTCGACTCGGCCAGGTTTCAAGTCGAGTTTGGGGCAAAACTCGGTTTTGATACCGAAAACCGAGAAACTCGCCCCGGTTCGCTCCGACTCATCCTGACTCGCCCGAGTTGTTGCACTTTTTTTAAAAACAAAAAATTGAGTAAACTGCCTACCCGATTGATTAAATTATTTTTTTTTCTTTTTTTTTAACACAACCCACCCACTCTTAAGTATAAATACAAAACAAAAGGGGGGTGTTTAGTATATATTAAATTATATATCTCATTTTCGGCATGTTTTATCATTAATTTTGAATTTATACCATATATATAATATTAGAAAAATATTATATATGTCCGAGTTTTAGGTATCATTACTCGGACGAGTTTTGCCCGAGTTTCCGAGTTGACTCTACTCAGTAAATTTCCGAGTCGAGTCAAGTTTTCGGGTTTTAAAACACTGAATTAAAGCATGCATGATGCAACTGTGAAAGTTTTGAAGTTATGCCCTTCTACATGCATAACACCAAAAGTGAAATTCATAGGGGCAATACAACAAGAGTACAGGCATGCAATTATGAAAGTAAAAATTCTGAGAGAAATCCACTTCCAGTCACATATCTTAAATACCCTTAAGATAATAATGTACTCAAATATTTGACCACAAAGTGAAACATAGAGAAACTAATCTACAATCAAGCTGTCAAAATACTGTCTGCTAATAGTGTAAACTTATTTAGAGCATATGCAGTGCATAGGATCCACAGTTTAATGTTTTATAGGTTTGACTTGGGAAATCTCATAACAATGTCAACATAGGATACATCCAAACACAATAGATTCTTTTAGACAATAACGAAAATACGGTGAAAAATCCAGCAAAAAGTCATTGGCCATCTTGAGTTGTGACAAAATGAGGAATACATCTTTGCATAAGCTCACGAGTAAAGTTATTGAAGACGTGAAGTTCAGTTCTTTTGAGTACTAGCTAGTACCTACTATTTTGCTTGTTTCCAATTCCAGGTGGGACCATCATGCCAGGTTCAAATTTGCTATGCTAATTTGGGAGAGAAAATTCAGCAATTAAGTATTAAATAATTAGCATATGAGGTTTCTGTTTTAGCATATGCAGTTCCATCGCTCTTCTCATTTACTATAATCCCCAGTTTGAAGGTTTCACAGGCATGCAACCCGCATAAGAAAGTCCCGAGTTTCAGAGATGTTCTGATCATTATTCATAACTAGACTTGTTTTGCAGGACGCAGTGAAAAAATGTGTCATACCTAAATTAATATCATTTCACTTTGCAGACAAGATATACAATCAAGCCACAGACCTTATCTTAAAGGCGTCTCATTAAGAGAATTATTCGATGCCATGAAAACTCAAGATTATAGGGAAGGGTTTTTGTTTTTTTTGACAGGTAAATAAGATCATGCAATAAAAGAGAAGAGAAGTACACAAGTAGGAGTTCACTGAGTAGCAAACAACAAAAGAAAACAAAGAAAAGAAACAAAGAGACTAATAAAGAACAAAGGAAGCCCCTCAAATGGGGGCTTACATACCTACCCACATAATTGTTAAAGGCGTCGCTTAGGTGACTGGCCGCCTAGGCGGTCATTATTAAAAAACTAATATATGTAATATAATTATTATTGTTTAAGGATATAAAAATTTATTTTATTTGAATATGATAGTTTGGTAAACAAAAGAGCATGTTATTTTATATACTACTCATGTCTTTTACTATATAATATATTAGGGTTTGCATATCCAACAAAAAAAGATTTGCGAGGTCATCCTAATTGAACACCCAACCACTAGAAAGATATGAACCTACTCAATAGCAAGTATACTGTATATCACCCAAGTAAAGATCTGCAAGGTCATCCTAATTGAACACCCAATGGAGAGGAGCTCAATGACACGAGACAAAACATATAATTTGGAGGAAGAATTATCATCAAAGACCATCTTATTCCTCTCCTTCCAAATGGTCCAACAAATAGCTCCCAAAAGCATATACCACAACACCCTTGTAGGATGCTTCATAGTCACAAAGTACCCGTTTAAAACGTGGTTAAAACTTTTAGAGGGGGTTGCCGTTTTAAACTTCGTTTTAAACGTGTTTGCCGTTTTAAACTTTAAAATACGTTTTAAACGCGTACTTCATTTTATACGCGTTTAAAACTTTTTTTAACAAAAAAAAAAAAGTTAAAACGTGTTTTAAGAGTTACAAGACGATGTGTTAGGACAAACGTCAATACCTCGTCTCTCACTTTGGTCTCAAGTCTCAGCTCTCTCGTCTCTCACTCGGCTGCTCTCTGGTGGAACCTCTCTCCGGCAATAATAAGTCTCTCTCTCTCTCTCTCTCTCTCTCGGGTTATTCCCCTTCAATGTCTGGTTTATCTCCTTAGCTAGGACTAGGAGAAACTAGCTTCGATTCTACCCAAGAGTCACCCATTTTTCATACGCTGAATTCTTTTAACGCGCAAACCATCTTGTGATACTTTTGGGAGCTTCATGTCTAGGGGTATATGAGTTAATCAATTTATGTACATATTGGGGAGGGGTATTACTCCTTATCCTTTGCATCTGTGTGGTTTAAATCTTGTGTGGTTGTCTTCGTTTTACAACTTAGTAAGCTTAAATTATGAGTTAAATGATTAGCAGTTAGTATTATGTTTATATATATTTTAAATTATTTATTATTATTTTTAACTCCCCGTACTTCCCAAACGTATCATTGTCATTTAATACCTGTACCCGTACTTGGTGACTATGGGATGCTCTATACCATAAATTGACCAACTTAATAGGAAATCCATGAGAGTAAGCAGAGAAACCCGATGCATCCCCAAACAGGATACAACAAAATCCTAAGTCTATTTAGCAAATGAACAGTGAAGGAACAAGTGGTCTATCGTCTCCTCCTCTTTTAACCACATGAAGCATCTTTTGGCCAAGATTCCACAGCTCTATGAAGGAAGGGGGGGGGGGGGGGGGGGGGCATGAGCTAACAAGAGCTCGTAAAAAGCTTTCACTTTAAAGATACCTTTCATGTTGCAAATTCTACCATCTCTAACAAAGATATTCGGAGACAGAGAAGATTTGTGAGCAAGAAGTCCAATCATATCTTCCAACTCCCAGTCATTTAACCATCTTTCTAAGCCTATGGGTCAAGACTACATTAATACTGATTAAGTCAAAACATGAGCTAACCGAATACTCTTTATCTAAAGCAATAGAGAAAAGGTTCCCAAAATCCATTTTCAAAGTGTTTTGTCCACAATAAAAGTCCACCCCAAACCTAATATCCTCCCATCTCCCTACTTTATAACTGACATGCTTATCAAATAATCAAACTCAACCTTAATTTTAACAATGGCTTTCCACAATCCTACCCCATGAGTTATCCTAATATCACTAGGCTCCCAAATCGACTTCTCCCCATATTTTGGCACAACCACCTTTCTCCAAAGGCTCTCACTCTCTCTACTTCTCAAATCTCCAGAGCCACTTCCCTAACAAAGATGTCTTCCTTGTTTCTATCATGTATGCATTCTACGAGATTGAAACCCTAGTATTGCCATAACACCTTAGCAAGCCTAGTCATTAGACCTTTGTACCTCAGCGAGTCCCTAATAATCATGCCGATCCTGAATTTGAAAATTTTAGAAAAATTGAATTGAAATATTTACTGTAATATTGCCAATTTAATATTTCAAGTTTGATGGTGTAATTTATGTATTAAACAAAACAAAAAAATGATCAAATGAAAACATTTACTGTGATATTGATAATTTAGGTAGTGTTTGGATACACTTCTAAATTGACTTTTAGTGACTTTTGGCTCTTGAAGAGTCAAAAGTCGGTGGTACTTAAGAGAGTAACTTTTCCACAAGTCAAAAGTCATAAAAAATCGAAATGCTAGCTTTTAGGGGAAGCTACCCCCAACTAGCTTTTGTGGGAGAACTTTTAAAACAAATTATTTTTCTTAAACAAGCCCTTAATATCTAAAGTAGAACTTTTAGTTCAAAACTACTTGATAACTTACCTTTGTAATGGGCTTAAGAGTTCCACATGAATATGAATCTGAATCTAAGTTACCTATGTATTTCCACACTAACTTTTGAACATGAATTAAATTAGATTTTTAAGCTCATAGGATAAATTTTATCAAACGATAGCTCACCTTGAATTTACTGAATTTCCTTTGTTCAGATCTGGTTAATCTATGAAAAGGTAAGACCGTAAGAGGAAAAGTCTTAAAAGTTGTTCTAATTAGAAGAGGGGTTTATCTTCCCTGAAGTATAACAAAAACAAAAGGCTTGGATTTTAAAATGACTTTCTCGCAATTTAGTCATTAAATGCACCTAATGGTGTAGGGGCACCATATAACCAGACAAGTGCCTAGCGTAGGCCTACGATAGTCCAGGAACCCCATCAAATAGCCTTCAAAAAGTTCTTGTCATCTAGGCACCCAAGCAAGCAGCTTTGAAAACAGTGAGACTACAAATGGAAGGGTCCCATGCACCAAGGAGATCTCTTTGTCAATGATTAACCCGTTTGAATAATCATAATCATCCAAACTATTGAATTCTTTTCTATAACCTTTCCCTTTATATCTTTTTCTGATAATGTGATATATTGCATGGTTAGAATCATAGTTCAAAAACTCAGCGAGTCACCCGAGTAACTCGGCCGAGTTACTCGACTCTCGGCTGAATTTCGAATCGAGTCGCCTCAAAACTCGAAGGAGACACTATTTGTCGAGTTACTCAGGTGACTCAATCGAGTTTTTCGACTCTCCAAACTAGGTCAAGTCATAGAGGGGTATTTTTATCATTTTTTTAAACCTAAACTAAAATGTTACTTTTTTTGCTTCATATTTTTTAGGGTCTACAAAGACGACTTATTATGGGTTTTGTTAAACCTAATTTTGATGTTTGGAACTGTAAAACCAGTATACTTTGAGTTCTTTTTAACCCAAAAATTTTAAGTTATTACATATATATTTCGAGTTGGACCGAGTCGATTTTTTTTCGAGTTTTCCGAGTTACTTAACCCGGCTAACTTTTGACTCGAGTCGAGTTTTTGGGTTTTTGAACTATAGTTAGAATCATCTAATCGAGTTTATTGTGCTTAAAGAGTCACTAAATGGTGGCTCTAAATCCCCTTAACGTGTGTGTGTGTGTGTGTGTGTGTGTGTGTGTGTGTGTGTGTGTGTGTGTGTGTGTGCGCGCGCGCGCGTGTGCGTGTGCACGTGGGTGTGCGTGTGTGTGTGCGCGCGCGCGCGTGTGTGTGTGTGTCACATATCTGGCTCAAGAGGAGACAATTGTATCCTACTATCCATTGGACCTAACTTAAGTATTCCTGATTAATGTAAACTATACAGCAATCAAAAGTGATATCTGCTAACAGAAATGAATAATTAAAAGGCTAAAATCTCATCTCTTTACATAAATATCCTGATTTCCACCCAAATATAAGCAGAAATGGCAGAAATTTACTGGTCAGGGAAGTTTCCATTACCTCAAAGGTAGCGTACACCTCAGTGTTAAAACCAATCTCCTCTCCTTTCTGATTTGTGCTAAAACCCCTTGGCTTTCCAAAATAAATTCCTATTGTCATCAAAGAAAGAGAATGACATGATTAGCAATGAAGTAGCTGCAGAACAGCCAACTTTTATGAGTACAATTGTAAACTTGTGATCCATGCAAAACTTCACCTCCAGTAAGCTCTCTTACAACCATGAGGTCAACTCCTTCGGCAACCTCTTTCTTCAAAGTTGAAGAGTCCACTAACTACGAAGGGGAGTAATAAAAAAATAAGCATCTAATAATGAGAAGGGAAAAAAATCTAGTACAAAAATAATATCGAGAGGTTGCATATCCATACTAATATACTATCAGAAGTGCTAAAGAAAAAGCGGATCTTCTTGTTAAAGAGAGTGCTCATAGTCATAGGAAACCTTAAACTAATTCCAAGACTTCCATGGATCAGGAGCTTCTACAAAATCTAAAGCGAAATTCATTTTTTGTGCAATGAACATTTGTGGTTATAAGAGAAGCAAAAGGTTGGTAATTCAAAATACCAATACCATAGACCAGAGATGCGACCAACTCGGTGCGGACACTCGAAGGTTTTGGAAACCCTCTATTACCAAAAAAAAAGAGATGCGACCAACTGACTCAACCATCAAGACAATCAATCACAAAGCCACCTCTTGGATGGGACATAGCTCAAACGTCAACTGATCATCAGATCATAAGCCTCGTTTGAGTGCACTTTTTCCCTAATATTAACTTTTTTTTGTGTATATGCATGTGTTGCAGGCATCCACATTTCACTTGATTTATGTGTGTGAGCGTGCATGTCTGTGTATATAAAATAAGGAAAATGCTTAGCTTACCGGCGGTTGCATTTATGTAACGAAATGGCCGGTCCTCATTGGTCCACGCCCTACTTTTTAACACTCACCAACTGTGGTTAAGATTCACTCACCCTTAGGTTAAGCAATCCAAGCTTGGTTTTTAGGGGGGGGGAAAACAAAAATCTTAACTTTAATTTAGTTAAGCTTAACCAAGGTTAAATGGGGGTTAAAAGGGACACGAGGACACGGTGGTGACTTTAGTAGAGGACCTACAGGTCCTCTAATCACTGCTCATAAAATAACCTTGTTGGACAATATTTAAAAAAACCTTTAACTTTACAATCCAACATTCAAACTTGATCTGATTCACTCACTATTTACAATCCAATACTAAATTTCTACACAAGTGGAAAGATAAAGTAAGAGATGAGGAATTGCAGACTAATTCATTAATCTTATTAAGAAATAGTGATATAACTTACTTGTGGCAAAACAGAAGCTGGTCTCAAATTTGCAAAGACCTCAAGACCAGCCCGAAGCTGAAGCAACCCAGTTTCTGGCTTCAAATGTTTCTCATTACTATCCCATTTGTACCTAAAAAGTTTATATTTAAAAAAAAAAAAAATTAAATCAAATTAGGGCAAACTAACAAAACAAAAATAACAATAATTGGGGATGAAATCACCCCCCAATCGCCCCAAGAAGAACAGCATCTGATCGCTTCGCCGCCAAAAGGGTTTCATCCGGTAACGGAACTCCCGTTAAATCTAATGCAGCTCCACCAACAGGCATCTCTTGGAACCGAAATTCGATCCCTTAGGACAAAAAAAAAAAAAACCTAATTTCAAACCCCCAAACCCTCTGAAACCTAAAACCCTAAACTCTAAAAATTGAGGGAAAAAAAGTGGAATTTGAGAGGAGGATAGAGGTTTAGAAAACCTTCATGAGAGCCTGCAACGTTGAGGACGTCCTTGGCGACGGAGATGACCTCGGGACCGATGCCGTCGCCGGGAAGCAGAGTGATGTTGTAGCGTTTGGTGGTTGAGGTTGCGGAGCACCGAATCTTTCCTCCCTTCTGAGGAGAGAGAGATTGGAAGCAAAATGGGGCTCTGAAAGGCTTCGGATTTAGTTGGAGAGAAGCTGCCATTTTTAGAGAGAGAGAGAAAAGCAGAGGTTTTGCAGTGGCAGTGAGAACGGTAAACTAAAAGTGTTATTAGAGAAATATTTGTTCTATGATGGACAATATGGTAATTCAACAAACGACGATCGACGGGTTGAGATTTAACCCGAACCCAACCAAATCACAACCCTAACCCACCTGTTTGATCTGCTCAAATAAACGAATAATAATTAAAATTAAATCTGGCTTGTTCTGTATGTGTAATATTAAATTTAAAATTAGTAATTATTATGTATCTCTTCTCTCTTCTCTACTACTATAATGAGAATTGGAGGGTTGAAGAGTTGATTGAATTTTTATTTTTTAAATCTCTTAAAGTGAGAATTGGTGGGCTGAGGCGTTGATTGAGTTTTAAAATTTTAAAACTCTTAAAGATAACACATAACTTAATAGTTGAGGCATTGATTGAATTTTTATTTTTTAAATCTCTTAAAGTGAGAATTGGTGGGCTGAGGCATTGATTGAGTTTTAAAATTTTAAAACTCTTAAAGATAACACATAACTTAATAACTATATTCTTCATCTCTTCTCTACTACTATAATGAGAATTGGAGGGTTGAGGAGTTGATTGAATTTTTATTTTTTAAATCTCTTAAAGTGAGAATTGGTGGGCTGAGGCATTGATTGAGTTTTAAAATTTTAAAACTCATAAAGATAACACATAACTTAATAGTTGAGGCATTGAATGAATTTTTATTTTTTAAATCTCTTAAAGTGAGAATTGGTGGGCTGAGGCATTGATTGAGTTTTAAAATTTTAAAACTCTTAAAGATAACACATAACTTAATAACTATATTCCTCAATTAAAATATCTCCCCTTATCTATCGCCCACCTAATCTCTCTCTCTCTTTCTGCCAATTGTGATTGAACGGGAGAGTTCAATCTTCACTCTCACGTGCATCGCACATGCCACCCGCTAGTGCATTATTAACGAATTTGTAATGTATTGTGACCCGGTCGACCCCAAAAGTGTAGCACATACCCTAAGCTGGCATTTGGATTGGATGACTCAACTTCGTATTGTTCTAATACTATTATTTGAAAAAATGATTATTTGACCATTAATTTCTATACAAACAATTTTATCATAATTGATTTTGACTAATAAAATCCAATCCAAACGCCCCATAAGGTGTTCGTTTAGTTGAATTATTTACTAGATTTAATCGGCTAAAATTAATTATTATTATTATTTTGGGAAGGGAAGTTGGGGTTAGGTAGACCTCTACCAGAAAAACATAGGCGGGATTTGATCCCAAGTCTCTGGTATGACGCCAAGGGACTTTACCAACTAAGCTAGCTGGGACCTATACCTACAATTGATTTTGATGATATTGTGCTATGAAGATCTCATTTAGTTTGCACGAATTTGTTTTAAAATTCTAATGGAATCAATTTTAAAAAACTATTATATTTTGAATTGTACTTGGCAATTTTGGTACCACAAAATCAAATTTTTAAAAGATTTTGTCCGCACCCAATTTTGCACAATAATTTTTCTTGGAAGATTGCCTCCATTTACTCAATTTTGCAGCATCATTTATCTTGAAAGACTGCTCCCACCCAATTTTGCACGATCATTTATCCTGAAAGAATGCCCCCATTTACCCAATTTTTACACAATCATTTATCTCAATATTGTTCTTTTGCTGAGACTTATAAAGTCCAACATCTTTTGCTGAGACTTATAAAGTCCAACACTTTGCAAGTTTCGTCATTTGACAATGTATATTTTCATTTGAGAACTAGATACATCCGTGTTTTTCATCTCTTGGATTTCGATTAGGACTTTAAATGAAGTAAAATGAGTGATTTTAAATCTCATAAAAATGATAAGATTTGAAATCTCACAATCGTGAGCATCAATTTTGTTAAAAACCTTGACAAAACAACTCAAATTTCCTAACAACTACTATGACAAAGTGCTTCAAAGTACCAAGCTTTATAAGTCTCGGTAAAAGAACAAACCCTTATGCTATGTTTGGTTGCCGAGAAAATTGATGAAAACATGGAAAAGAAAAGAAAATTTTGGATTTTTAGTTGCGATTTGTCTAATTTTCTTTTCTTTTCCATGTTTTTACTTATTTTCTCAACAACCAAACATAGGGTTAAGGATGACACATTCCCTTGGCCAAAAAAAAAAATAAAAGATGACATGTTCAACTTCCAAAGTGCCTTGTTCTGTGTTGCATTACCCGTTCAAGCTCCGGAGAAAAAGAGAAGGGTTGTACATTTTTGCAAAATTTTACTAGGTCACGAATACAATGTTGGTTATAATGTGTAACTTATTAAGGGACATTTGACACCATTTTCAATGATTAATTTTCGGTTCCTGTGGAATAGAAAATTGGGCGAGTCTCCTTGATTATAAAAGATCTAAGCAGCAAAGGGCCCGTTTGATATCACTCTCAAAGAACAATTCTCTATTCTCTGGGAATAAAATCTTAAGAGTTTCTATTCCCAGGGAATAGAAAATTGTTCTTGGGAGTGATACCAAAAGGGCCCAAAGCTGAAGAGGGAGACAAAAACTACTTCCATCTTAGCAGCGATCTTCAACAAAAGGTTCTCATGTTTCGTGAAGTTCAACTTTGTGCATGTTTAACCTCATCATGCACATGGAAATTGTATTCATAACCATAATGGTATAGCACGAGGTAGCAATGCCTTTTTTAATGTTATACAAGTATTCATAATTGTCTTAATTTCATAAAGCCATTGATATTGGTTTTAGGATGGAATTTGACTTTGTTAGATTCATATTCTATGCTTCACTTCTGGTTCTTTAAGTTCATGTAAATATTGATTGTTAAGCTTCTCTTCTGGTTCTTCAAGTTCATGTAAATATTGATCTGATTAAATCCAGGACTATTGCATTCTGCATTTTTGTTAAGCTTCCCTCGGATTTTCATTACCTTTTTGTGTCAAAATAAGCACCTGCATTATTCTGTCATTAACATAGATTCATTTGGAAAATGCTTAGCTTACCGCTCATACGCTATTGGTACACATCCCCTTTTTAAACACACACTAACCGTGTTTGTGTGGTGTGTGTTTCCTTTCACTACCTAAGTAACGCATTGTGGTGTTATTGTGTTAACCAAAAAAAAAAAAATTCATACAACCATGGATTTTAGAAATATTATAGAGAGTAATATTCTAATGAGTCATGCTCATTAAAGTCTTTAATGAACTGTCCCAAAAACATGACATGTGATGGATTGCTTTAAAATCCAACAATTAGATGTCAAGACAGACCTATCAAGAGACTTGTGTCAAAAAATCAATACAACCAGACATATATAGACCATCTGGTTGAAGATGAGAACATTGGATGTTTTTATAACACAGTTAGTGTCTAATGAATCCCAGGGGGTTAATGCTGATAAACTAGGGTCTAATTGAACATTCTATACACTTCCGATCTGAATGATTTTTTGACACTTGTCTCTCAATAGACCAACTCAATATCCAACCGGCGGATTTAAAAAAATATTGTCACATGTCATCTTTCTAGAATGATGGCTCATTAAAAGCTTTAATGCACATGACTCATTAATATCTTTCCATATCTATAATATAAAGAATGAGTGGAAGGGTCTGTGGCCCCCCAAGGGGGAGGTTTGAGGATCTAATCCCCGCAGGGTAAGAGTTGCAACTGCTCCACTACCTAGCTAACTTCTGACCGGCTGACTCTACTGACGTTAGTAAATGACATCTGGCCCTGTGGGGCCCACAAGAAAAAAACACAAAGCGATAGCAGAAGGTAAGACAAAGGAAACATACACACCCCGTGCTCTTCAATATTCAATCTCATGAATCCTACAAATTTTGTTTTAAGGATGCCACGTGGCTCCCTTTTTAAATCTTAACCGTTAACTATTTCTCTCACACAAGTTTCTTTTTCAATTCAAAAACCATTTGAGGGATTTTAGGAGATTGTGGTCTTCTATTTTCTCACATGAATAAGAGTGTGTAGAAACGTATCCCTCCCCCCACTTTTTACTCTACACTCACCTATTAAGTCTCCTCATTTTCTGTTTGATCTAAAAAAAACTCTAATTATCTCTTCCTAAATTTTTTTCTCATGTATCTCATATTTTTCTTTCTCTTGCTCAAAGGACACTACTTCTCTCAATATTTCTCAATAGTCCTTCACGTTTATCGTTTTTTTTAGTAATTTTCTTTTCATTTTTCTTTATTTATCTCATATTCTTTTTTGCTAGTATATATATATATAGGAAGAGATCCGAAGAACATGTATATTCACATATGCTCATAACTGTTCAAGCCCAACGACACCACTTCTTATGTGGGAGTGGGTGCTTTAGGAATTTTAGTTTGCTTTTAAACCATCTCCTTCCTATAAGGGATAGACCTCCTAAGAATTTTAGTTTGCTTTTAAACCATCTCCTTCCTATAAGGGATAGACCTCCTACTTTCTAGCAACAATGATTACTATTAACTTTTTTTTTTTTTTTGGTACGAGGTATACGTTTAGGCCGCAACGCCGATTAGGTGTTAGTATCGGTTCAGTTAATGGACGGGTGGAGAGTATATACAAACTCTCACCCTCTCGGGAATAGAACCCGGTACCTCCCCCTAAAACAAGGGATACCCTACCACTTGGGACAAAGCCCTGGTGTGTGATTACTACTAACTACTACCAACATATATCACTTTTAAGTTCACAAGAGTGAATTAAAACTTTCTAGCAACAATGATTGCTACTAACTACTAGCAACATCTTTCACTTTTTTAAGTTCACAAGAGTGGATTAAAACTTAAAAGTGGATAAGGTACACGGTGTCCACAATTTTTTTTGGGTGGTGCTATACGCACCCCAACAATTGCTGATATACACCAACTTTAAAAAAATGATGAAAAACTCTAGTGAAACACCAAAAATGTGAAAAAGTGACTAAAACACCCTTTTCTTTTTCAAACCTTCTCTGCAACTGGTCTCTCATTGTGATATCTGCCTTTCAGAAACCTAGCCCGGTTAGGGCAAGCATTCTCCATGTATGTAATGTGAACCATTGCTCTGCTAAAAAAAAATGTGAACCGTTGTTGGAAGTGGGTCTTTATCAGTGATATAGAAACCACATTTTTTTATTTCCTCACAACTGTTTTCAAGGTGGTAGATGGGTAGGAAGGGTATAGAGATAAGACAAAATTCAAATTCAAGACTGATTTGTATTTTAATTTTTTTTTAAATGGTACAAAATGAGGCTTCTTTGATAAGTGCCTTGCAAAGCAAGGATCTTATTTTCTCAAATCTCTCCCTCTGTTCAATTCCCCTTTCTTGCCTTTATCTTTCTTAACTGCTCCTCCAAATTTCTCTCCATCAGAAGCGATCCTCTCTCCCCCTCTATCTTGCTTCAGTTTCTGTAATTGTTGTTTGGGTTTATAAATATGTAGCCTTGTAATACTGTTGGTGTGTGGAATATTGGATTTGGGTTGGAGATGACTTTGGGATCTTTGATGGTGTAAACATGGAAGAGGTTTCGTTGCCTTCTAGTTTTAGGTTTCATCCCACAAATGTAGAGATTATCATCATCTTTTAGATAGGTTATGAACAAAAACTTCAGTTTAACGGCTATCGGAAAAGCAGATTTGAATAAGTACGAGCGTTAAATCTCCTCTCCGCCCTTCTTAGTTGATGTGTTTAAGGAGAAGAGGGTGTTCTTGGTCTTTTTATTCTTTTTGTTTGGTGTTTAATATGTAATTTTTAAGATTGGTGTATATCAGTAAATATTGGGGGGGGGGGGGGGGGGGGGGGGGGGTGCTGACCAAATACTCCACGGTTATGGACTCCTTGGCGTCGGTTACGCCCTTTTGTTCGTTACATGTCCCTTTTATAACACCTATTAACTGTGGTTAAGATTTACCCACCTACCTATGGTTTTTTGAAAAAATATTAAAAAAATTCTAATCCTAGGAGTTAATGAATTTTAACCAGGGTGCCACGTTTCCCTTTTGACACCTCTTAACTATGGTTAAGATTCACCCACCCTAGGGTTCACCCACATATCATCGGTTTTTAGAAAAAATATCAAAAAAATTCTAACCCTAGGTGTTAGTGAATTTTAACCAAGATTTAAAAAAAATTAATAATTTTTCTAAAAACCAAGGATATGTGGGTGAACCCAAGGGTTAAGTGAATTTTAACCACAATAAGGGGTGTTAGAATTTTTTTAATATATTTTTCCAAAAACCAAGGATAGGAGAAGGGTGGGTGAATCTTAACCCCTTAATTGTGTCAAAAGAGACACATGGCGACTTCATGGGCTTACCTACCACAATTAAGTGGTGTCTGGCGACCTCATGGGCTTACCAGGACTCTCTTGAATCCGGCTATATAACAATAATTGGACGTGAGGGAGGGAGGGAGAGACTGTCTCCCCAAAGGGAGACTGTTTTAAAAAAATCCTATTTTGCAAGAGCAATAGTCCCCTCGTCAGCCGAGCAGGGGACTATGCCTCCTCGCTCTCACATAACCGACCCTTCAACTTTCAATTACTCAGGTTAGTTTTCTTTAACCCTTTAGTTAAATTTTTTTTTTCTAAAAACCAAGGGTAGATGGGTGTCCCAAGGGTGGATGAATCTTAACCTCAGTTAAATAAGTTAGAAGGTCCACATGGCAAGAAAATGGGAGCCGAGACGCCCCTCCTCGCGTCACCATACCCATTCTCACATAGAAAGTTGCGTGAACATAGCCATTGGATCTCTAGATCCTACGGCTACAAGCATATGTGCTGATAGAATTGTTTTACCCCATATGTCCCTCTATCCCGTCCCTATATATATAGTTTCCTTCCACTGCCTACAGTAACGCTTGTGGTGTCATTGTGTTAACCAAAAAAAAAATCATCCAACCGTGAATTTTATATATATATATTTTTTAAATCTTAATTTAGTTAAGCTTAACCATGATTAAAATGGTTTAAAAGGGACATGGCGGAACAGTACGCTAATCACTGCTCGATTCATTTGGACAAGCATTCATATTTTGACTCTGCAGTATAGTAAAGTACCCTAGCTTTCAAGACAAGGTAGGGACATTAAAAGATAAACACTCCAGAAGCTGTTGATGAATTGTGTGAGCATCTAGTAGGCACAACAGGTCCAGGCTCTTGGATCAACCAATTGCTCTCTTAAGGCAAGGATAACTAAGGTCAAATCCATGCTAGATTACAAAGCTGTACCAGGGTCCTTACAGAACCATCTAGTTGTGTCTACATTATTATTACAGAACGAGTTCACCATCACTACACTTCAAATCCAGTTTCAACAACCACAGATAAATACATCTGATGATTGGGATCAAGGAGCTTAACACTTCGTTTTCCACCCCTTCTTTACAAGTGGACGGTCGGAAAACCAATCATGTTGAAAATAAATACATGATTTTCTCAATGTGCATCATAATCTTAACAAAAGCATATTCAGGTGGAACATTAAGAATAATATTCCCTCTTTTTGAGGGGTTGGAACTTAGATGGCACATTGCAACAATTTCACACCATCCATAGTACCATAAATGCTCAACCCGTGGAGGTCTTGATTAACATTCAGAATCATCAAATATTCGATATTTAGATTTAAAAAAAGCATAAAATAGGTCTATAAAGATAAAATCTTGATGCAGTTCAAAATAGCAAAAGTTTGCTCAATCTAAACCCATTACCTATGACATCTAATAACACTATTCGAAAATTTGGAACCTCAAATTGCTGTAAAACCCTTCTTCCCACCTCCACCAGAGGATCCAGCTGGAATCACTTTCAAAACATTGAACCTCACTGTCTTTGATATTGGCCTGTTCAAGGAAAAAAGAAAGAGAACATATTATTTCCAGTAGTGCAATATATGTGGGCTTTGATCTCTATATCATCTAAAGAGGAATAAATTAAGGGTCCTTCAGTAGCAGATTTAACCTGCACTGGCCGATAATAACATGGTCTCCTTCCTTAACACGAAAGCATGGGGATACGTGGGCTGGAATGTTGGAGTGCCTCTTCTCATATCTGGAGGTAGACAGACAAGTTTGAAATATTCACTTTAAAAAGTAAAGAAAAAGGTGGATAAAATAAAACTGCAAACTTATGATAGCGAATTGGTACTTACCTTTGGTATTTCTTGACATAGTGAAGGTAGTTACGCCGCACAATGATGGTCCTGACCATCTTGGCACTGTGGCAAGTGCCAGCTAATATACGCCCCCTGATAGAAATATCACCGGTGAACGGGCATTTCTTATCAATATATGTCCCTGTAAACCAACAATTATGCAGCCCTCAATCACCATCAGACAATTTTACTCAAAGCATCTATAGAACTTAAGACTGGGTACTGTATCCTCAAATTCCCAACTATTAAACTTCAGTATTTGTCATAGATCATATAGTACAAAACATACAGTAACTATATCATATATCCAATGGAGGTATATATCTTCATGGAAAGCGAAAGTTCAGACCAACAAGCCAAAACAATAAATAAAACCTAGAAACAGAGAAGATAAATAGTCGGATGAAGAACTCAAAAGGCAAACTTATAAATGAACATTCCTTGTGGAAAGTGGGAATGACAATGTGGGTATTTGAGTATCTAACACCCACTCCAGACACCAATTTATAATAGAAAACAGGCATATGCACACATGGCTTATAATTTACATACATGATTCTCTCAAGCAATGTGAAGAATATGCGGGAATTTCTCAGATAAGGCATTATGCTTTCTTTCAATTTCCTAATGCCAAAGAAACATTAAGTTCATATAACTGACATCATCAAGAAGCATGGGAAACAGTAGGGTTAATGGAAGATATAATAAGTTGTCCACAAAATTTCTTTGGTAAAATTCATAAATTTCTTGACGACAAAGAAGCAATCAGTGTCTTGACAGATTTTTGGCATAATTTTGGGGAAAACAGAAATACCACAATTGTAGGGAGGATATATCAAGTTGTTTACGAAACATTTTCCGCCTCCCAATGCCAAATAAACATTTATTTTTTCTTATAAAGCAACTTATTCGGCACCATAAGAGATGCAAGCCTATGAAGGAGTAGAACATTAACAAGAGCATGAGTAAACAGATCCTCCAAGCTCTCAGACATGGAATAAAAATATAAAAAGATGAGAGCATTAACAAGAGCATAGTAGGAGATCCATCAAGCCTTCAGGCATTAAAAAAAATAGAAATATGAAGCATTAATATCCAATATATTACAGCATTTCAGCAAATGATAAAACATTTTCTCTTGTCTTCTTTAGTGAAATAAAGGACTTTGAAAAGATTTTTCAGAAAGCTGGAAAAAGAAGTTGCAATAATCAGTTAAATTTGAACAAACATCATCCAAGCTCTCGAGATATTAAAATGCTAAAATACTAAAGGCTATATCGAAGCTTGATAGAGGAGCACACTGTCAAAGAAATGACCAATGAATAGTATGAACTGTGTGAACAATGATTTCAAGAAATCATATTCTTATTTTTAGTACTCCCAGTGCCTCCTACTTTACTACTGACAATTGTTATTGCTTTTGCAAACCCTTATAACATGGGCATTACATTTTTATGTAATTTGGCAATGTCAAATGCCTGCAGAGATAATATTTAATATAAATTGTTTCTAATAGAATGTATCGAGCTTTTACATAGTTTGCATGCACATCAGCTTATGTAAGTACAGTATTAATAATTTTTACACTTACATTACTACCCAAACACAAAAAAAGAAGCTAAACTACTCAGAAGTCATAATATATGGAATAATTTGCATGAAGCATTTTGGGTTTAACAAGGCCAGTGTGTCTTTGACAATTCGTATCTGTGTCTACCACAGACACTCTCAACCTAAGGAATAATTTGCATGAAGCATTTTGGGTTTAACAAGGCCAGTGTGTCTTTGACAACTTGTATCTGTGTCTACCACAGACACTCTCAACCTAAGTTACATGCAAACCCTATAATGTTATAAGTTATAAACAGCTGTATCTTATGGACAACAATTCGAGTTTGCCATTCAGTCATTTAAAAAAGCTCCATTTCACCATGAGTCAGCAATCTTCCCACAAATCATCTGACACAGAATGAAATTTAGTCCACAAAAAAATAGATAGAACGAGAAGGAAAAAATTACAACAAAAGAAACAACCAGTTACATTGTTATGATAATCAAAGGAGGCAGCTGACGTGAATATACAAGATAGAATAAATCCTCAATTGTAAAGAAAACAATGACCCTCAAATCAATCCATTTTGACCACTCTCCTATGGGACTTCCATTGGCCGTATTGAAGTAATTCTGATGGCAAGGAACTTGAGTACTGCAGAAAGATAGCACTGCAGAACAATAACATAAACTCCACATGGATTTGAAGTCAGAAATAGATGTCTACCCTCTGTTCATTTGAATTCACCAGGCAGAGAACATTTCGGCATAGTTCGAAAACTCAGCGAGTCACCCGAGTAACTTGGCCGAGTTACTCGACTCGGCTGAATTTCGAGTCGAGTCGCCTCAAAACTCGAAGGAGACACTATTTACCGAGTTACTCAGGTGACTCGATCGAGTCTAGCCGAGTTTTTCGACTCTCCATACTAGGTCGAGTCATAGAAGGGTATTTTTATCATTTCTTAAAACCTAAACTAAAATGTCACACTATTTTTGCATCATATTTTTTAGGGTCTACAAAAACAACTTACTATGGGTTTTGTTAAACCTAATTTTGTTGTTTGAAGCTGTAAAATCAACGTACTTTGAGTTCTTTTAACCCAAAATTTTTAAGTTATTACATATATATTCCGAGTTGGACCGAGTCGATTTTTTTTCGAGTTTTCCGACTTACTCGACCCGGCTAACTTTCGGGTCGAGTCGAGTTTTCGGGTTTTTGAACTATGCATTTCGGTACCCCTAGTTCAGACATCCCAGCTTACAGCGTTCAACAAGTCCAAACTGATACAAGTTGGAGGCATACTCTTTCCTTTCCTGGTTTCCCTTGACATAAGTTGTAAAGGGCTTTCCTAAACAGTCCTATATATCAGTGTACTTCAAATTCACTTACAAGTTACAACCATAGTTACAAGAGCGAGAAGCGAAAATAAGAAGCAAAGCTAAAGCAAGGCTCAAAAAAACCTTAGTAAAGGGGAAGCGAAAAATGAGATATAGGCTTCTCAGTCCTATTATGTCATTATGGGCAGCTATATCTTTGATTTTATCTTACATATGAGGTTTTTGAGGAAAAGTAGGTGTCTTAGGTTCCAAACCAACGATACTTGCTTAGAGTCTAAACCCTAGGCTATAAATTGTGGTCTATCCCATCACTTCACACATACAACTTCCTTTGACTACTAAATGAGACGTGATGAAAGCAAGCTTCCTAGGAAGTGAGTCTATCCGAGGAAGCGAGCTTCCTAGGAAGTGAGTCTATCCGAGGAAGCGAGCTTCCCAGGAAGCGAATGTATCTATCTGAAAAGGCGAGTCTGGGAAGCAAGCTTCCCACTTTGTGCATAGCTTCCCCGCAACTATGCTTACAAGTTACAACATTAGACATTCAACTTCAAGTATGTCCTCTGCACAAGTGCAACACTTGCACAGAAAAATGCTTAAAATATAAGCAATTAATCTATTTAACATTTTTAGCGAATAACATGTTTGGTTAACCCAGGACATTTATTAAAAAAAATCCACAGATTGCACAATTGGACAGAATAGTTTTGAGTTTATATTTGAAAGAAAAGTTTCAAATAGATCAATTTCAAGATTCCAGAATAGCTTACTGCCTAATTGATTATTAATGTACTAACCAAATGCCTTATTTCAGCAGGAAAAGGATTTAATTACCTAAAAGTGATTGATTAGTTTTTCAGGTAATCTAAGTCAGAAAACACCATATAGTATTTAAAATGGTAAGGACTCGGGACTGACCATTGAACATCTAAACATATCAGGGTCCTTAACAGAGCCCCGACATCAACCAAATAGGGCTTTCACATGTACCCCGCATACCGAAAATCCTTTAAAGCATAAAGTCACTCCCACGCCAGAAGTTAGAGAAATTACAGAGGTATTTATTAGGCAAATTTCTGTAAATCTGCAATAGGGAGGATAGTGTAGCTATTTACAAACATCCAATTTTATATAAGAGGGAGGATAGTTTAGCTATTCACAAACATCAGGTCTTATATAAGATAATTACTCTCGATGAACTGTATATGCTTCTGCAATTCTGCTCAGGCTAACAGCTTTATATTAGATGAATTTAATTTTACTTATGAACATAAACACATTTGCAAGCTTACCAACAATCAAATTCATAATTGCACCTCAGTAGAACATTAAAATTAGTCTGAAATCACTCTAAGCAAGATAAAGCATACATATAGCATACTCATCAACCGAAACACAAGCATCAAATATATTAAGTAAAAGATTTCAACAACCCCATTTAAATTAGATCAATCAATCAGGTATACATAATAACACAAGCCAAAAAAAAAGGCAAAGCATCGACCAAACCTTCAATCGCCTCTCTGGGTGTCTTAAATCCCAACCCAACATTCTTCCAGAAACGGTTCCCGCCCTTCCCAGGCCTCTTTCCCTTACCAGATTTCTTCGAGCTACAAATGCAAGCATACATTTATTAAAAAAAAAAAGAATTGCATAACCCTGTCTTTCCATCAAAACGAACTGAGAATTTTTACCATATAAACACCTTCGGCTGCTTCAAGAACGCCTTCTCAGTCTGCAACAGAAACAGTCAAGGAAGATCAAAACATGAACAAAACAGCATCACAATCAATAGAAAAAAAAAACCATAAATATCGTTTTAGCTTCCAATTATCAGAGCTTCTAGGGTTTACGAAACCAAAACGATAACTGGAGAAGAAGAAGAAAAAGTGAAGGCAGAGAAAGATAGGAAGATTTCAGATCTGAACCTGCTCCGCCATGATCAAGGACTCTGGAAGAAACGAAGATGAAAGGAGAACAACTACTCGGTAGAAACCCTAGTGCAGAAGAGAGGTAAAGAAAATGGCTAGCAGAGCTTATTATGGTCGCCCTAGAACCAATGCAATGACACAAATACCCTTCGAAACTATCCGACTTAAAACACGGGTTAGGGTTTGTGGTTTTTTTTCGTGGTTTTTAGGCTTTGTTACTGAGACCCCATTAGGCCTAGACCATGGTCCATGCTCTTGGTTTTTTTTTTTTTTGGACTTCTTAAGAGCATGGTCTCGGCCCTAATGGGGTCTCAGAAGCTTTATACCTTTTTTTTTTAGGTTAATGCACAATTTAGGGTTGTGGTTTTGAACGTTGAATTGGGTTTGAGGTTGGCTATAAGGGGTCATCAACCCACCTTAAGACGGGCCTTTTGGAGTGATTGCTTGGTCTGACCCTGATGGCACCTTAGCGCTACCTTAGTGTGTGTAAAGGTTTGAAATCCTGATATTATTGGTGATTTTGGTCAGCCAACGCGAACCAAAATTCCAAAAAAATTTGGTATCTCGGCATGATTTCGAATTCTGATTTATTAATATTTTATTAAAATTTTAAATATTTATATAAATATTATTATTTTATTTTTAAAATAAATATATAAATTTCCGAAATTTCACGAAATTTTGATTAAAATATTGAAATATTTCATAATTTTAATTTAAAAAAACTTATTTAAAGAATTCCGAAATTTCCAAAATCCATGCCAAAATCGTGTTTTCCAAAATCTACATTGTACCAATGTCGTTGGGGTTGGAGGAAATCAGGATTTTGCGAAATACCAACAGAATTTTAAACCTTGGTGTGTGTTTAGAGAGTGTGTGTTAGTTACATGATATCAATTCAACCAAAAAAACTAATCATAATACTAATACCTAGTTAATATATAGGGTTTTCTTTTTTTGTAAAAAAAACCCTAGCTTTTCAAGTATTTGTCAAAACAAACATGCCTTTCGTGATTTTATATTATACCCGCATTGAGTTTGAAATCTCTTGTCAATGCACCTTTTGGTTAGATTTTCATCCATATCTAGTTAACAGATGTTAAATATTTAAGAAAATACCATTTTGACCTTTTTTTAATTTCAGGAGATTTGTAAAACTCTATATCTTTTCATTTATTTGATCTTTCATGAAAAGCGGATTTCCAATTCTCTATTGAAGAATTATGCTTTAGACTATGGAAGTAGATTGTTTAATTCCAATTGGAATTATGCTTTAGACTATGGAAGTGGAATGTTTAATTCCAATTGTCATGTGTTGTTATAATTTAGACTTGGAAGATGCAATTTGGTCTTGTCCCATATTTTGGCTTGGTTTATTCATGAGGATTCCATAAGAATTTATTCAACTGCAATTTCTGGTTAATGCAGAATCTGGGGTGGCGTTTGGAAAGACTTTTCAAAGAAGAAAAATATTTCCTTGAGAATTGAGGAAGTCTGACAAAGTTACTCAGGGATAAAATAACATTTGGTTTACACATCTTAAAAATAACTTTAAAAAACCCAAAAGTTAAATTTGTGTTTCGCTTGTACTTACAAAAAGTAACTTTTAAAATTTTAATATATGGTATTGATATGTAATTATTTTCAAATGTTAGGAATTAACCCACTAACATTTAGAACAGATATTAACCCTAAAGTTGAGATGTGCCCAAAAAAATTTTACTACACCTAGTATTCATGATTTTTCTAATATGTTGGTGTTGGATCTTTATAACCTTAGGATACAAAGATCATTGTTACTGAGTTTCACTCAATAGCTCCTTACCCAGACTCTTTAACACCTATAACAAGTACACTCTCTCCATCAAGGTTTTAAATTTCATTGAGATTTCGCGAAATTCAATTCATTTTCGTCCAACCCCAACGACATCGATACAGAGTGCATTATTTCAAAAAACACGATTTTGGCCGAAATTTCGGGTCAATTTTCGGAATTTTGGTGATATTTAGGAAATTTATTTTTAAATAGGTTTTTTTATTGTTTTTTTATATTAAAATTCCAAAATATTTTGATATTTTTATTGAAATTTCATGAAACTTCGGAAATTTATATATTAATTTTAAAAATAAAATAATAATATTTGTATAAATATATAATTTTTTTATAAAATATATTTTAAAAAAATATATATTAATAAATCGGAATCCGAAATTTCGTCGAGATACCACAATTTTTCGGGATTTCGGTTCGGGATGGCCGACTAAAATCACTGAAAATTTTGGGATTTCAAACCTTGCTCTCCGTCTAACCATGAATTATAAGTGTAAGACCTAGATACTCCCAAAACCAAATTATTTATACACTTGTAATCCTCTCGAATTCTTCGAACTCTACCTTTTCTAAAAACTAAGGTTAGATGTTTTAACCCTAAGGGTGAGTGAATCTTAACCATAATTAAAGGAAAAAGGGATACATTAATTTTAAAAAATATTTTTCTAAAAACCAAATTCAAATGCTTTAACCCTAGGGGTTAATAAATCTTAACCACAGTTAAAGGGATTTCAAAGGGGACACATCTTAACCACACTATGTGTGCGTGTTTAGAGTGTGTATGTGTTAGTTACATTATAACATTTCCATCAAAAACAACACATTATTGCAAAGCAGTAGAACGTAGCTCAATCAGTGGGTGGATCCCATGATTGAGACTTTCTAGACGGCCTCGATCCCATGATTGAGACTTTCTAGACGGCCTCTGATTCTCTCTGGCTGATGCCAGAAAATGGTCTCGGGCTTCCACACAATAGGCGACATGTGGTGATAAAAAGGGGAGAAGTCATTTCCTTTTCCCCCCGTGATTTTGACTTCTCCCCACTTGATATCTCTTCCCTTTTTCTCACACACTTATCGCCACATGTCTCATTATGTGTGGAGAAGTCAAAATCATGGGCCCCTTCCTACGATTGTTACTTCCACGCGAAGTCAAATGGAAAAAGGCAAATCAAATGTTAAATTGTCGACTTTTGACTTCCCAAAAGTTAGAAGTTGTTGGGGAAGTCTATCCAAATGACACGTAGAGTGCTCAAAATGACTTCTTTAACAAGCTTGTTGCATGGTCTATTGAAGTTTGACCAATCAGAATGTCTCATGGCTCGGCAAGCCCTCAACTATCATTTTTTGAAGAATTCAACTTGTTAAGATTCAGTTAATAAATTTATGTTACGTCAAATCAGCTGTCTTTAGACTATGGCTAGCTAACTCGAGCATGAACTCCGATTTCACATGCACTGTACAAATTTTAGCTTAATGCAATGTGTATAACACTAGCCTCATGTACCATTTGTACCAATATTAATCCATATGATTAAGCCTTGCTCTTTGACTGCACAAATCCAGAAATATTGTAGTCCTAGGAACATTGTCCATCAACCATTAAAAAAAAGTCTTGTGCTAGAAACCTCCAAAATGGTTAACCATCGTGATAATAGCTGCGTAAAGAATCACGAAAGTCTTTGATGTTGATATATTTCTGGTGCAATTTGATTGAAGAATTAACTGGATCCATACTCGGATCCTCATCTTCAAGATCTAATCAATCATCATTTAAAGAACTTGTTAAACTTGTCTAAGCAGATTCATCAGTATAATCTAACAAATTGGGCTCCATATTATCATCATTATCAAGTTCACGTAAATATAAATTGTTTGATTTATATCATAACCAAAAAAAATAATGACATATTATTCATATAAAGAATTCATCATACTAAAATATGTGATAGAGATAAATGTGCTATGTGCTTTTGGATCTATTTTGAGCAGCAGCGATAAAATTTGCCATGCATCTCTCTCTCTCTCTTACTCTCTCTCTCTCTCTATATATATATATATGATTTTGAGAAATGGGTATAATATATTACTAGTTCTTTTTTTCTTTTCTTTTTCAGAATCTGGAGTTTAGTTGGAGAATAGTGTTGGCAACAGTGATTGAGTTTCCTGGATCGACTTTTGGGACGGTGGGTGGTGTTGGGGGGTGGAGGGATCTTTGTCCCAATGCTTAATTTGATTGTTGGCTTTGATACAAAATCTGTTGTTGCTCTTTCTAAATGTAACTCAATTGAATTGTTCTTCATTTCATTTATATCTCTCTATTTTTGAATGGAATCCAAAAATGCTAAAACAGAGCATGCCCAAGGATTTAATGGAAGTTAAAGCCCAATTTTAGTTTATGAAAAGGGAATAGAATTTAAAATGAAAATTAAAGAATACTCATCTTCTTAACTGGGAGATTTGGAGTAAAAAAGAGGCTAATATGTGAAATTTATGATGGAAAATTAAAATGGGGTGTCTGGTAATGTTGCAGGTATGATAATGGGTGCATCGACATCGTCTGTATGGTACAATCTAATCAGGAAAGTAATTAAGGAGATTTTTATAGGGCTTCAACGGGTTTTTGATGAATTTGAAAAACCAGTTAAGCTTAGGAGTTGTTGATGCGGTTGTTCAGTTCTTTATGGAAGAACACAAAGATGTTTTTTATAACATTTTTTTCCTATGGAGAAGAAACATATAAAAGAGAGAACTATTGTTTTTACTTTTTTTTGGTAATGAGGTAGCTTCATTAAAACTATTCATCCGTAATTACATCGAAATGGCCAAACCTGTGAGGAGGTGCTGGTCTATAAATGTCGCGCCCCAAAATCCCCCTAGGAGAATTGAGAACTTTGGCACGTGACTTACTTGACTTAATCCATTTAATGAGCTTTAAAGACATACAAAAATCTGAACTGAAATTTTTTTCCAATTGAATAACATTTAATACATCAACTGAACATCAATTAAGACTACAACTAAACTGAACCTACACAATCTGAATCATCCTCGTGACTCTCAACTCTTTAATTAAACATATCAAATCTAAATATCTCAATTTAAAAAACCTAAAACATAATAAACTAATTACAATCCCTCTAGAATTTAAACAATTTCTAATAAACTAAAATTGAGATCATGTTCCTCTCCGGGATGATCACCTGTAAGATCTTCATTACGTACTCCTCTTCAACTCAGGGCTCCTGCGTACAATTATTAAATCTCGAACCTGCCGACAACAACAGTCATCGGCTGAGTAACAAGTTACCCCGCGTATATATAAATTCCTAGCTAACAATATAACAATATTTAATACAAAACGTAATTTGAAATTTAACATGACAAATAATCATATAAATAATTCAGAGTGCGGAAGCATAATTCAATTTCGATTCTTTCATGTGCTCACTTGTACTTATCTTTTTTGTCTTATTACTTGACTTTTTCTTTCTTGATTTGACTTATCTTTCTTGTCTTATTTTTCTTACTTGTCTTACTTTTCTTTGAGATCTTTCTTGAAACCAGATAACTAGTACCCTTGAGAACTTGTCTTGAAGTCAGGCACTAGCATCCTTGTTTTATTTACTTTTTCGTGAATAAATCAAACAGCATACACTATGCAATAACATAAAATAACTCTATCCCATATATTGGGTAGAGATTAACATATACCTTACTTTTCGAGATACCACACGATTTACACATTATCCGGTGCATACGGCTTGTCTACACATTATCCGGTGTATACGGCTTGTCTACACATTATTCGGTGTATCGGCTTGTCTACACATTCGTCGGTATATACGACTGGTCTTGCCTTGATCTTAGGCTTGTGGGTACTCAATCAGTGCAAAACTCAGTCATGCAGTCATGTTCGTGTTCTTGTGTACTTGTATAATACTTATTGAAAGGGGAAAAATCCCGTACATGCCACGCGTCTGTAGCTGCTCAGCTGGTAGAGGAATGATAGCACAACTCCACCTGTGAATGAGTCTGAGGGGGCGGGTGTGCACCCTGAAATAAGCTCCGATGATAAAGTCAGTAAGTCAGTATAAGGCACATAGCACAGTATAAGGCACAAGGCACAATCACATGAACATAAGGCACAAGCACAGTATAAGGCACAAGGCACAAGCACATGAACATAAGGCACAAGGCACAAGCACAGTATAAGGCACAAGGCACAAGGCACAAGGCACGAGCACAAGCACAAGCACATGAACATAAGGCACAGTATAAGGCACAAGGCACAAGGCACGAGCACAAGCACAAGCACATGAACATAAGGCACAGTATGGTATAGAGATACTTATCATGAGGGCACTGGGCATATGCACTTGAGGACGAGCTCTGGAGATTGTAGCTCAAGAGGCACAAAGGATATAGCTCAGAAGGCACAAAGAACTCAGCTCGGATGGCCTAAAGGACTCAGCTCGGATAAGGCACATACAACGTAGCTCGGGCTCAGACAACGTAGCTCGTATAGGGCACTGACCTCGAAGCTCTGATCACATAGCTCGGACAAGGCACTGATAACGTATACGTTGTGCATCCGTTGTGCATCAGACAACGGGTACGTTGTACAGCAGACAACGTGTACGTTGTACGGTACAACGTGTACGTTGTACAGCTCACGACGGGTACGTTGTACATCAGCCAATGGACAACGAGCTCGGGACTATGCACAACACAACGGGACAACGGATTCGGCACTATTCACAGCGCAACGTATTCGGTACTATTCACAGCACAACGTATTCAGTACTATTCACAGCACAACGTATTCGGTACTATTCACAGCGTCAGGCACAAGTTCAAGTGTGATGGCACTCATCAGATGATCAACTGCAAGGCCGTGCAAGTGGCAGTGTGACCATTCATGGAGAGCATCAGGCAGACAAGGCCTATTTGAGAGAATCTGACGGCCATAAACGCTTGTGAGGCCACAAAGAGCATCAAGTGGCCGGATAACACCAAAGGAAGATGAGAGAATCGGGTGAGTGGCCATCTACACAGCACTTTGGGGGAGGGGTGTGAATGACTCAAGCTTCTCAGATCTCCCTCTTCCTCTTCCTCTTCCTCTTCCTCTTCCTCTTGCTCTTCTTCTCTTTCTCCTCTCTCTTGCCTTTCACACCATCCTCCTTGCCTTTCGCACCATCCTCTTTGCCTTTCGCACCATCCTCATTCTCTTCTCCTTCTGCCCTTTCTCTCCTCTCTTGCCTTTCTCACCATCCCTTTCTCTTGTGCATCATCCATCTCTTCTCTCTGGTCATTCTTGCTTATTTACAGGCATTTGGAGTCATCATGACTTGTGCAGTCATGATAAGATCACCTGTCAGACAACACTCAAGTGAGCCAGCACATAGCCCAAGTGGGCTTATGACGGCTAAATGCTCAGAATTTCTGAGCATGAGAAATCACTATTTTACCCCTTCTTTTTACTCTTTTTTACGAATTTTATCCGTTACACTTATCATCTTGTTTATTCTTGTACTCGTACATGTTTAATTTCGTGAATAACTGTAAGTGAAATAATGATGAATATGAATCATGCACCAATTTAAATATGTAAAATTTCTCATAATTGATCAACATAAAATATAGGTCTATCAAGTTTTCGAGAATACAATGAGAGACAATCTTATTTATCATGTCTCTCAATATATATAATTTTAATCAAATTAATCTCATAGAACCCTAATTTATAATATATCATAATTTCAAGGTAAACTCATAATCATTCCATCAAATCCAACCATCATTTATTCCTCCATTCTCCGTCATATATAACCATGAATTCATTCCCCTTCCCCTTGTTGAATATGAATGATAAAAATTATAATAATATCTTTAACATCTTCAATATATTTCACAAGAAAAATCATAATTTAGAACACTTTCTAAGCATCATATATATATTTTTTCTATAAAAAAGTCATCATTCAAATTACTTTCTAAACATCAGGTATATTTTCCACAAGAAAATCATGATCTAAAACAATCTCAAATCATCATATGTATATTTTACAATCATCATATGTATATTTTGTAAGAGATTCATGATTCAAAATACTCTCTAACATCATGTGTGCTTTTCATAAAGGATTAAAACATCCAAATTACGCTTAATCTTGTTTGTTCTTGTTTAGATCTATCTCTTTTACAATGTTTATATTAAAAATCTCTATATTGATAGAAAGGAAGTTATACTTACCTCTCACGATCACTTCCCTATGATCAAACGCTTGCGAATGGGATGGATCTAAGCCTTTTTAGCATTTTTCCTTGCAACACCTTGGATCTCTCCTCTTGGATCTCTCCAAAACCTCTTTCTCTCACTCTCTTTTAGGTTTAGAAGGCCTTAGAAAATCTAATTCAAGAATAGAGGGAATATTTATAATGTTGGGAACCCTAAGAAAGGTAAAAAAGAGGTCAAAACTCATATTTTCTCGGAAAAATCCCGTTCTGGGCGATCGATCGCCGGTGGTGGGCGATCGGTCGCCCTCCCTTTTTTTTTTTTCGAAACCCTTCTTTAGTATTTTGGCCATAAATTTTGACTCGGTTATCAAAATTAGACGATTCAACTTGCGTTGGAATCGTCATTCGAAGAGGAACAACTTTCATGTTTTGTAAAATTTCTAATTCTTCTTTATTCATGAACCAAAATGCCCCTAAAGCTGACTGGTCTGCAATGAGTTGCGACTGCCCAGATTTGTAGCAGACCTGGTTTCAGAAATCTAACTTTTAACCTAATTCCGACTAAGAATCTAGAAAAATTGTAAACATGAATCTTGAAGAGGATTCTAATACATTTCCAAAAATTCAAGAATCACTCGATCGATAAACTAAATTTTGGGTCTCTACAATAAAAGGGAGACGAATGAGAGTAACATTGTTGGATGCTCTCGGTAAGAGCTTGTTGAGCCGCTTTGTGGGCCAAGGTATTAGCATCACGCCTGATGAAGCGGATCCCAATATGGGCACTACTCTAAGTGAGGAGATGAATATCACAGATGATAACAGAGGTAGCCTAGGGAGGTTGGTCTGAGAGGCCATTTACTAGATCAACAGTCTCCTTAGAATCAGATTCGATGACGACATGGCTCCACTGGTTGGAGACGGCTTCAAGAATGCCCAGACGAATCACTTCTGCCTCTACCACCTGAGATGAACCTCCAAGAAGCGCTTTCCAGAAATACTTAAGAATTTCACCCTTGTGGTTCTGACCAACGAGTCCCACTCCTGCTGCCATACCGTTGGGAAAGGTAGCACCGTCTACATTTATCTTAAAACATCCTTGCTCTGGCAGATTCCAAATCACTGGAGTTGCTTGCGGCAAGTTCCGGGGGTCATCTTCTTTCTTGCTATTGCTTCCCTAGAACTCCTGAACAAGAGCTTGAATCTTTGGAGGGATGGGGATTTTCTAAACCCTTTTCCAAATAAGAGCCTCTATTAAGGGGCTAGTGTGACTCGAGGATGGATGTTGGGCAGTCAACTCTAGTCGCGCTAAGTGAGAGGTTGAACTCACTTTGAAGATTCCAGACTTGGTGTGGTGCCAAATGATTTTGTCAAGGGAGCTCATAAGGCTTACAGGTATTTTTGCAAATTTCAATTATGGACTGTCTGTGGAATAGATTCCTCATAGCATTAAGATCCCACAAGCCTTCTTTAGAGTTAAACAACTGAGCTACTTTGATATCTTGCAATTTTGCACCCGGTAAAAGACATGGTTTGAAATTTGGGAGAGAAGGGAGCCATGGATCAGAGGTGGCAAAGACTCGCTCTCTCGACCCTATTTGCCACCAAATTCCTTGCTGAAGAATGATTTTTCCCGCCATGATGCTCCGCCAAGCCCAAGAAGGTCTTGATCCGATTTTAGCGATGAGAAACGAAGAAGTAGGGTAGTATAATCCTTTGGAGACTTGGGCCCATAGGGTGTCCGGTTGGGTCAATAGCTTTCATCCATGTTTGGCAAGGAGACCCAGGTTGAAGGCTTGCAAATCGCAAAGGCCTAGACCCCCTAAACACCGAGGTTAGTTTAACTTCTTCCAACTAACCCAATGGATCTTGCTTCCATTGTTCTGTTGCCACCAAAATCGTGTGATTGCCGAATTCACTTTCTTTAACCAGCCTTTGGGAAGAAGAAAACAACTTATAGAGTATTTCGGAATTGCTTGGACTACCGCGCGAATTAAAACACCTCTTCCGGCCTGGGTAAGGAAGGATCTTTGCCATCCTTGCATGTGGCGATATATACGTTGCTTCAGATTCTCAAATACCTCTGTCTTGGAATGGCCAAAGGTTGAAGGAAGTCCTAGGTAAAGGCTTGGATTTGAGAAGTTGCGAGTATGAAGAATTCTAGCAATCATACGCCTAAACCTCCAAGGGGTATTGGCACTGAAGAAAGCACTAGACTTCGAGTAGTTAACTAGTTGACCAGAGGCGGTACTATAAGAGGTGAGAATCTGCTTCAGGTGGCATGGGATGGTTCTTCTAGATTTGCTTTGGTGAATACCAAACAATCATTTGCAAAGAAGAGGTGAGATGAAGAGGGAACATATCAATTAAGTTTAATACCACTTAGGGAGCCTTGGAGCATAGCTTGATTAAGTAAACCCGATAATGCTTCGATGCACAACAAAACTATGTATGGCAAGAGAGGGTCCCCTTGTCGGAGTCCCCGGGAAGGAGTGATAAAGCTTCGAGATTCACCATTTAGAATGAACATGTAGTTAACCGTTGTTACACACTATTTTATCAAGCTGATCCAGTATTGCTCGAACCCCATCTTTTCCAAAATTGCAAAAAGGAATGGTCATTCAACCTTATCATATGCACGGTTTAAATCAATCTTAACGGATACCATCTGATCCTTGCCTTTTTCCGTTCGAGATAGTGATTGATCACATGGTTTATATAGACGCTATCAATTATTTAGCGTCCACGGAGGAAAGCCACCTGAGCTGGACTAATGAGATCTGGAAGAATCAGGCAGAGGTGGTTGGCCAGAATTTTTGAATCACCTTGTATACCACGTTGCATAAATGGATTGAATGGTAGTGATTAAAACACTGAGGGTTCTTGATTTTTGGTATCAACACAATGTGAGTGAAATTAAGCTTTCTGAGGAGAAAATCTTGCCCGAAAAATTGATCGACTGCAACACATATCTCCTCCCCAACAATATCCCAATTCTTTTGAAAGAAGGTCCCCGGCATGCCGTCCGGACTTGGGGCTTTGAGGGGTCCTATTTGGAAAACAACTTGCTTAATTTCATCCATGGAGTTCATTGCATCACTAACTCGATGTTGAACTACTGCAATAGTTTCTTGTATGAGGTGGGGGTGGGATGAAGAGAATAAGTTCTTGTAGTGGTTGACAACATGTTCCTCGATCTCCTTTTCGGATTGTAAAAGCTACCCTTGATCATCCTAGATAGATAGGATATGATTCTGATGTCAATGTTGTATAGTGGAGGTGTGAAAGAACTTTGTATTCTTGTCACCAAGGGCTAGCCAATTGGCCCAGGATTTTTGCCGCCACATTACTTCTTCTTGATTGAAAGCCTCATCAAGCTTAGCAGTTAAGGAGAATAGTAGGTTCCGATCTTGATTTACTGGATTGCAAGATTGAATTGCCGAAATCTGGTCCTTTAGCATGTTAATGCGCTTGGGCAAATATCCAAAGGCTTGTTTATTCCAAGTGATGAGATCCTTCTTGCATGAGTTGATCCGAGTGCAAAGGGTGAACATTTTGGAACCCAATGCCCCAACTGTTGCCATGCAGACCCAATTACTTCGTGGCAACCGGGGTGATTAGTCCACATTTCTTCGCATCTGAATATTTTCTTACGGGGGCGGTGATAATCTTTCAAGGAAATGAGGAGGAGGCTATGGTCGGAGCCAATAGCCGACAAAATTGTGACATTGCCGTTTGGAAAAGACGTCCTTCACACCAGATTGGCAAAACCTCTATCAAGCTTGACCGCAATATAAATGGGATGTTATCTCTGGTTAGACTAGGTGAATAGAGGATCATGATAACCCAAGTCTAATAAGTTTGCACTAGAGATCATACTACGGAAATGAGTAAACGGGGCTGGAGCAGGGGCATTACCTCCAAATTTGTCTGCTACATCCAGAATATCGTTGAAATCCCCAAAACATAGCCAAGGTTCACTCCTTTGTTGTCCCAACATAGCAAATCTCCTCCACAAAATTCTTCGGCATATGTTATCAATGAGCTCATAAATAAATGAAATCTTCCAAGCCACAAGAGTGAAGGCTATGGAGACATCAATCAGGTGGGAGTTGGTTGAGAGAACTGTGACTGGAGGAGATCTCCTTGATTTTAATAGAACTAAGCCCACTAGATCCACAACAGCAACCTGTTATATATTGAGCATTCGAGCCACTTGAGAGATTTTGAGGTTTCTTTTTCGATTCTATGAGAAAAACAAAGTCAGGTCGGTAATGAGATACATGGTCTCTCAACATCTGAACCGTCCGAGGTTGGCCCAACCCCTGACAATTCCACCCAAGAAGATTCATTATGGGCAGGATGGCTGATCTCTATCATCCATCCCTGAACAAGTTTGCATCAGAATGCTAAGAGAGAGGTTTGAATCCGGTAAGGACGTCAGAAACGATAAACTCTTAGGGGAATCTTTCTACAATTCAATATTGTGGGGTCCTTTGGGCCGACTTTGGATACAATGATGGGCCTTTGAATCGATATACCTTTTTAGTTGGTTTGACAAGCATTGGGCTCTGGCTAGTTGGTTGGGTCGAGATATAATTAATGGTTGTTGGTTCGCTCTTGAGGTCAGGTTGGGATGGTTCGGAGTTACTCAAATATGAAGGTTTGATATTACCGGCCAATTTTTGAGGATCGGGTGAGAAGTTAGGTTGGGTGCTTGGGTGGTGGGTTAGAATGGGACAAATCCATAAGTGTTTGGATAACGTTGGGATGATGATTGTGATTTAAGGAAGGGAAGGATGCATTGTCATTAATTGACATGGCCAAGGTGTTGTCGAAGCCTCATTGGTTTGAGGGCAAGCTGGATGGGAAAGGTTGTTGAGTGGTCTTATCCTCCCCACATATGATTTTCTTTGAAATGTGTGTAGGACAGCGGTCACTATCTGGGTTCCTCAAAATTATACTCTTGTTTTTGGAAATCTCAGGACTAGTAATGGAATCAAGATCATGTGACAATGCGTTCATCAGTCCTTGCATAACGTGCACCACCGGAATGGTGCCCCTTCTGCCACCTGTCTCTTGTTGATTCGGTGGGCTAGGCTGCCTGTCCTCAGCTGTACGGGAATAACTGAACCTTACCATCTTCGTACCTACAGGGTTGTCCTTTGGTCTCCCCGATTCATGTGGACGTCAATGTCGCACAAAAACACTGTTTTCATAATCGGACTGTCGTCGAACCGATCGGAGCACCGGTTTCCACCAGGTTCAACCGGCTGGTCAGACCAGTTCATCTACAAACCCCCAAATATCCTTTTTTTAAAGCCCCAAACACCTTATACATGTAGTTTGTGCCCTAAAAATAAAAACTACTTCCTGCTCAGCTTGATGCAACAACCACTCTACTTTCTCACCATCAGATTTATGACCCAATTCCATCATCAATTGAAAAACCCTTGTAGCTGAAGTAGTCGGCATACGAATTCGTCTTCCTCGACCATCAACCTTTGTGTGTTGGTCCTTTGATGATCGTTTCGTGAGTGTTTTTGCAATAGTTAGTTGCTTCGCTGGATCAGCGACAACACCAAATTTGGAAGAGGGTTGAGATTTGGAGTAAGTGTAGATTATGAGGGAAGCATCGACAAGCTGTGGTGGGGCTGTAGTAGACCCTCCTCCTGGTCCATCAGCATCACCATCAGTTCCTCAAGCTTGGATCGCGATGGAGCTCATAAATGGGGCTGAGGCTAGGCCATGATGTGAGCCTTGATCAGTGATGGTTGGAATTTTGTTTATTGCTCTCGAATTCTGTTTCTTCTATCTAGGTTTCAAGGTTTTCTTCCTTTCACTACAAAATATACACTACCTCGCTCTCTTTATTTGATTAATCAACCTCATCTCCTTCTCTATCTCTTGATCTCTTATTCTGCTGCTTAGAAGGTGTAAGCATATAGAGAGAGATTCGAAAAAAATCCCTCTAGATTTTGTTTGGACACGTGCAAGTTTGGCCCTGACCAGAACCGGCCGGTTATGGTAATCGGTAGCTAGTTCCACCAGTTCAACCAGGCTAATTCTCCCGATTCTCTACAAAAGGGCCGGTTTTTAATTATTTCTGGTTTTTGGGGTTTTGACAACCAGCGAGGGGCCTGGTTTCCAGTTCCACCGGTTCAACCGGCCGGTTTGGTCCGGTTTTGAAAACATTGTACAGAAGCTTCTTTTGATGGCGGGGCGGGGACCGCGGGGTGGTTAATCATTTTCCACTACTGGATGATCTTCTCTACTTCAACTCCATCGAACCAAGTGTCATAATCGAAAAGTTCAGCTCTAAGCCAAGAGCCAAACTGCTTTGGCCTATGTCGTTGGTTCGAAGTAGATCTATCAGTAGCACTATCCTCACAATACTTTGTGTCGTGGCCAATCTTACTGCACTGGTAACAGCAAGTGGGGAGCCATTCATAAGTAACAGAGAAAATAGAAGGCATGTCGGATTGAAGGTTGAGGACCACATAGGGTTAAAGGGGTTTGTAAATATCTAGGTGAATACAAATACGAAGGTATTTTTCCCAACGAACTTCCCAGCCGTCCACCTCCATTAATGTACCCATTTTCGTTGCTATCCGGTGGCCAACCTCTTCAAGAAGGTATTCAGACAGAAGCCTGTGAACTTGAACCCAGACAGGGAGAAGGGAGAGTTCTAGCCCAAAGACTAGAATGTCTGGATGTCACTTCATCATTATCAAAGGGTTTCTCGTGAATGACCATGGTTGGTGATTCAGAGCCCTATTCACCTCTGCCGCGGAAGAAAACTTGAATAGAAGGAAACCATTGACTTGAATAGAAGGAAACCATTGGCCATATTAGTCACACCTACCGGCGAATGGGAATTCCAAGCTCTAATGGTCGTCTTCTTCACTGCAGCCAGATTTACTGGTCGATCAAAAATAATCTTGTCAATGATACTATATTGGAACTCTTCCACTCCTTTTGCTAGGATGATGAGTTCAATGACGATAGGGTCATTCATGTGTTGGATGATTAGACGCCGATTCATATCATCAACTAAAGAGTCCAAATGGTGGTTATCTTCCAGGGAATCTGATTTTGACGTCATGCTGGTGAACACAAATAGAATGGATAGAGAAGAGTGAGAGGAGGTTAGAGAATGGTAACAGACTCCAGAAGCTTAAGAAGGCAGAAGGGAGGTTGGGTAGGAAGAAAAGATGGTGGGAGATTGAGAGAAGACTGAAATGCACCGAATGCACGAACCTTACCTCTTGACGAAGATGGTAAGATTCAGAAAATGCTTAACATAAAAATAATAATTTAATATAGGGAGAAGAAAAACAAAGAGAAATGAACTTACCACCACCACATTATAGATGTCTCCTCTTCTTTTCTTGAAGTGTATTGACTATGGAGAGTAAAAAAGATGATAAAAGAGAAACGGGTTAGGGTTTGTTTTGATGGTGATGTAAGAGAGTAATTTAGTATTTTAACCTATTTAATTGCATTCAATTAACTAGATATAAAGTTATGTTTAATAATTTAACAGTAGGGTTGTATTTTAAAAAGATTTCAAAGTCAATGGGGGAATATATAAAATCAAAAAGGTAGGGTTGTTTTTACAAATGCTTGAAAAGAGGGGTTTTATTTTTTTTACAAATACCCCTAATAATTATTATGACTATATAATATGATTATTAATTTGAATATTAATTTAATTTTAAAAATTATCCTAATCTAAAACATAATTAAATTATATTTAAAAATGCCAATATGGTTTTATTAAATACTTAATTATTAATATAATATATTTGACAATTATATACCTATGTTATTGTACATAATAATTTGTTAAATATTATATTTGATTTTAGTTATTGTTATAATTTTAAATATTATTAAAATTATATATTTAATTATTAAAATATAATTTTTATATTTAATTATGTTATAAATAATTTATTATATAATTATTTCATACGGGCTAAGCTATTAAGTTTGAGTGCAAATCCTCTAGTCGATCCCTAATACCAAAATTGGTATTAGGGTCCCACTCACTCAATTAACTATTGACACATCACTCACCTCATTTAATGAATAGGAAATAGGAAACAGAGAACATTTAGGGTTGTCAAAGGATCGGACCAAGGCATGGCCTAGGTCTACTGGGCCCAACCCTCATTCATCATCGAGGTGAGGCCCTAGCCCAGCCCTAGCCCTCAGAGGGCCTGAACTGGCTAGGTCCAAGCCCTACCCTCAAGGGTTAGGGTCGAAGGAATAGAAAAACAATTGTGTTTTGCGATTTTTTTCTACATTGATTGCTAATCTGACGTACAATTCTTCTCCTTTATTGGGGCTTGGGACCAATAATGCAATTCAACGATCAACATGATGGAGTTCTAGTACTATTAGATTGTTAGTATTAGTGCCCCCCTCCCCCGATTGTTATATTTATTTTAAAAAGTTATAACTTAGAAGTACTTTTAAAAGATGATAGAAAGAGATAACACTTTTAATTTGTTATACATACACAAAGTAAGTCTTAGCATTATATTTTTTCATTAAAAAAAGGAAAAACGTTACAAGTTACTGTAATAGAAAGATACTACATTATAATGTTAGTATGTTACACATACACAAAGTAAGGCTTAGCCTCTTATGTTATTATAAGTATTAAGTTATTATATTATATATGAAATATGTTATATATAATATTTTATAGGAACTGATAGTTTGCACGCTCACGTTTCGCTTTGGTGGAACTCGTGCGCACCCACAGTCCGCCACATGTCCCCTTTTCAACTTTTTAAAATCATTATATTAAATTTAATTAACTTAAACCAAGGTTAAATGGATGAATCCTAGAGGTTAGTGAATTTTAACCATAGTTAATGAGTGTTAACTAATCTAAGGTTATTTTTCTAAAAACCAATGTTAGATGGATGAATCCTAAGGGTGAGTGAATGTTAACCATAGTTAATGAGTGTTAACTAATCTAAGGTTATTTTTCTAAAAACCAAGGTTAGATGGATGAACCCTAAGAGTGAATGAATCATAACCACAGTTAATGAGTGTTAACTAGCATGATGTTATTTTTCTAAAAACCAAGGTTAGATGGATGAACCCTAAGGGTGAGTGAATAGTAATACAGTTACTGAGTGTTAACTAATCTACGGTTAATTTCTAAAAATCAAGGTTAAATGGCTGAATCCTAAGATTAAGTGAATCTTAACCACGGTTTGTAAATATTAAAAGAGACATGTGCGCAAAGAATCATTCTCCATATTATATATGGTATAACCTAAAGAATGGAGGGTTGGGCAGACCGATTACTTACCAAGCTCAACCCTCAAATAAGAAGGTCCTTCAAAATTATGCCTGGCTCGGCCTAGGGCCTTACAAAACTCTCTATTTTGCGGGCTTTGAAGGGACGGCCCCTCATGAAAGGAATGGATTAACAGCCCTAAGAACAGTTTTTCTTTAACATTTGCTAACGCTAAAGGGTAAAAATGTCTTATCCTTTCTTGAGTACTTGGGTAGTCGGGTGCGTGCACTAACATGTTTGTATCATAGTAACATACTTTCCATTGGGTCAGATCACGCACGCCACAACCCTCAGATTTTTTTTTATCAAGTCATGTGATAGGATTTTGGGAGATTTTTATGTTGGACTAACCCAATTTGTTAGATTTGGGTAAGGCATTATAATACCCTAAGGACTAAACAACCCGATTTGTTAGCTCTGTTGCAAAACTTTTTGTTGGTTTTTTCGAATCAGCTCCACTGATCATATTAGCTGCATGGATGATAGGACAGGTAAATCTTACAAGACTTTTTTTTATTGAATGAATTAAGTTTTATGAGATGAAGTTTTGTTTTTTTTGTTGTAATTTGATGATTTTATTATTTTGCATAAATGAAAATGATTTGTGATTTGAAATACATAATTTATTTGATTTTATCATTACCAAATATCCAATTACTCAAATAGTTTAATTGCTTTAAAGCAAATAAAAAATTAAGATGATTGTTTTATTTAATTATCTGAATACTCAATAGCCAGTTGAAAATTTTTACACTATCTGAGAAGGCAAGGGTAAGGGAAAATTTTATCCTATCAAAATGGTAAGAGGATAAAAACTGGTAAAACATTGTAAAATAGGTAAATATGAGAAAGTTCATTTCCTTGATTCTTGATGTACCGGCAAATTCTGTTTTTCTTCCAAATTTTTTCTTACTAAATTCTCGGTGTCAATGGGCTGAAATTGGCCATAAAAGCCTACTGTAAATGGACCAGGCTTGGGCCGGGCCGATTCAAATTTCACATCCTTCACATGGCTATTTTTTGAGAACCATCCTCCACGCAACACTAATGCATAAGCAACACTACCTATATATCACGGCCATAGGCCACACTAGGTAAATATAAGGGATTTGATATTCCAAGAAGCATCTTGAGCCTGGCCGGCACGACCGATCAGCTGATAAACAGTCTCCGTCAATGGCGCGGGTAAGAGAACTAACACTGAGCAAAGATAGAGTAAGCCTCAAGGGCCTATGAAAAGCCCAAATATAATATAGTTGAACTTACACAGGGTTTTACAGATTGAGTCCAATGCCAAGGTCATATACTGGTAATTCAAAATAAATTAAAGAAAACATGTCTTTCTCTTAATTGGATTCTTGTCTATTATTTGTGAAATGTCGTTGTTCTCACCTGCCTGCAGTAAACGAAAATGGTGACAAAACAAACTCACGGTCTACACCTTATCATTACGGTGACGAAAGGAGCCTCATGCCTCTAATTACCTGCATTTGTATCTGGAATCATCCTCTCTGCCACCATCGATGGTGATAACAGCCAATTTATCAGACAAGCTGTCTTGGGAAAAATTACTCCATCTGTGCATCAAGAAAGATAAGCATCAAATACTTCACTAGTAATGCAACATGGATGGACATCTCATATTCCATTTTTGAATTACCTAATTCACTGATTTAAGGATTTGGAATTAAGAAATGTAATTACATTTTCAATTCATGGTTCAGATTATTTATATGCCTGATAGCTTGATTAAGACATCTACAGAGCTTTTATTCTCCCTAAATTTTAATTTACTACAAAACAATTAACACCTTTGAAAATAAATGAAAAGAAGAGCAAAGAAAGAGAGAAAAAAAGTAAAGTCCTCAATGCAATACCTTTTGACGTTTTGAATGTGGAGGTGTTGGCGGAGGGTCACACTGTCGACGCGAGGTCCCAACATCTGGGTTCTCCTTGGTCTGCACACATATTAATGTCATTGTTTAGTTTGAAGACTAGATCACAGTCTTTTTGTCTAATACTTCAAGGTGAATGTAACAATAATAATAAAAATTCTTCAAGTGGGGACGCTTGGGACTGAAGAAATCACAAAAAGAAAAAAACGACAAGTCCACTGCTGATGCATGCTTACTTGTGTTGAGGAATCTCGAGCAGTTCTAAGCTCAGAAGCATCTGCTCTTTCTGGAGATGCAACATTTGGTTCTGTGACTGCATTTTGGGATATGAAAGGCATGATCTGACGAAGCAAACTGGACAGGAAGGTTCCTTCATCACTCACTCTTGGAGCTTCTTCCTGTGCATCGGTAGCACCCCTGGTTGTCCCCGCATGTTCTGTAGAAGAATCCGTAGTCACGCCCTGGAAATTGACACGGATTTGCTCACCTGGAAACATGGTCCTTAGCAACTGATCAAAACTGCTGGGAATCTGTGCTGCATATTCTTGGCCATTTTGGCTCCCACCATCTGAAGGAGTGTTGTTATTATTATTAGAATCGAACGGCTCCTGTCGCCTTGAATTGGAGGTTGGTAATAACCCTACAGAAAACAATTAACTTGGAGTGTTCAGCTCCAGAAAACGAGTGATTTTACCAATATAGTAAACAGTTGAATGAACTCAAATCAAGACCTAGGATCACATAACCAACTTTTATAACAAAGCACGAGGCATGTCCAACAACAGAAAATAGCATACCAATTACCCACATAATGTTTTGATAAAATTCCATCAGTCAAAGTTCATAAAGCTCCCTTAGGTATACAATTAGCTCACATGCGTCTTTTGATTCTTTTAAGACGAAAATTGAAAGGGAAAAAAGGAAATTTGATGCCTGAATGCACCCTTTGTTTTATAAATCCTCCAAGGTTTGAGTGATTTCAAGCTTCCCACGAGAAAATATTGGGAACTCACTTATACTGAAAATGAAAGGCAAAACATGTATCAATACATGTTTTAAATATCAAGCCTAACACTTGGATGGCTTCTGAAGGAAGCACATCTAATCGAAAGTTTTGGTGAATAAAGGTGATGTTTTGGGGAACTAGAGATGAATCAGAGGCGTGCATGATATATGATACTTCGTTTGAATAACTTGATGCAGTGGTGCAGAATGGAAATAACACATGACTATATATGACCATAGTGCCTATGTGGCAGCAGGGCTCAACTAAAGAACAATTTATTTTTTACTACTACAGCAGCATGTAGACATAACAATAACATTAGACAAAATCAAGTTGATATTTGAAATTTGTATCAGTCTTCATTCAAGAAAAAGGAACATGGCTAAATTCATTATAAGCATATGCAACTAGCCTACTAATGGGGCTGACTCACAAGCAAGTGAAGAATAAGAAGAAAAAAGAGGAAAGCCAAGGGGAAAAGCTGGTACTGAAATCACTTTCCAGTGGCAGACATACCAATGTGTACTCTAGATTGCTATTTAATTATTTCCATCTAATATAATCATGCATTTCCAGCTTAAGATAGCGATACAGAAGTTACATTCCTATCTCCAGTGCCTAGTTTCTTGGTCGCACAAGAAAAATATGTTCTCTATGCGAGGTTTGGTGACATTTGACATGCCTTAGGGCTTACTGACACCATGGATGATCAGCACACCTCTTGGTGGAGCCTGTTGCAAAAAATAGGTGATCCCTAGAAATTGATTTTGAGTGTGTTCTCACCATGGGCCCGAACCCTATGTTTTTATCACTCATGGGCTCTAAGGGCCTGGTAGAGAAGCCCACAATGAAAAAACCCTCAAATCTAATGGCTACAATTCGCCGATCAAGATGATTATTCAATGGTGATCTACCAAGGAGCGGGCCATTCATCCAAAGAGTTAGTGAGAACAAAGACATGCTACATGGCAAAACTGCACAAACACTTCCTATGCATCACACACACACGCATTAATGCATAAAAAAAAATTAAACCTCATTAACATTAATTGACCCACTGCATTTGTACTTAAATAGAATTACCATCTCTTACAGGATCTCCAATGTTTGGTTGTTGCACTGTGGATTCAGCAACTAGCTGCCGCTCAGTTTCGAGACCAGTAGGGTGACGTTCACCAGATGCTTGAGAACCTCTTGGATTGTTCAAATATCCAGATGCTGCATGCTGAACTCTTGCTAAAACCGGATAGAATAACCCTACTGGACTACCAGATGAATCGGTGGGCATGCGATTGACTGAAGCAGGTAGTGCTGCAACCACAGTCCTAACAGGTACTACCCGTACTCCAGATTCCCCGGTATAAGCTTGGCTCTGTGGCGTCCCTGCACTTGCCTCACCAGAACTTGCTGAATCTATTTGCCCTTGGGTTTGCTGTGCTCCAGCCTGTTCCCCTTGGTTAACATTGGATATGGGCACAGAAGAACCTAAGGGTAAAACGGAAATTGAAAAATAAGTAGAAAAAGTTGTGCACATCCAACATCACTCCTATTAAAAAGCTTAGGCACAAAATAAGTATGCACCTGTACGTATCCGTATGTCAATACTCCTGGGTAGAAACCCAGAACCAAGAGTTCCACCAACCAGACCAGGGCCAGCATGTACAGTTCCCATGGGGATTGCACCAAAACTTGTTCCCGGTTGAAAAGGAAGAGGCTTCTCACAGGAAAGTTTAATTAGTGAAAAGAGGGGGCAAAAAAATGATAATTACTTTCAAAACAAATAAATGAATATTGATGAGATCCTCAAGAGTATTACCTGAACCATTATAGGATTGGGACCGGATGTGGAGATGAAAACAGCAGGTCCAGCATTAACTATAGCTTCAGACTGAGTAAGAATTAAGTCATAGCACCATGTGCAGTATAAGTACTCTTTCGTAAATACAACAGAAATACATATAGCATATACAATGCAAGGATCAGTGGATGACTGGATGTCATAGACTGATAGTCAGAAAGATAACTATAACAAACCTACCGGTGTCTGGCCCATTCGCAATGTCATGGTTGTGCGACCGAGCTCAAGTAGCAAAGTACCTAAATTTTGCAATAGAACTCCTGATCTCATTGCACTAGACTGAATGCTCATCCGCACCAGTGGATCAGTCACATTCACTTGATCCTCCAGCTGTCTTGAAAGTTGCTGCCAAAATTTAAGATACTAATGACGTAAAATAGTATTACAATTTACAACACAGATATACTAGAACTGTAACTGAGACAAAGCAGAGGTAAAATACTAAAATCAAATTTGGGTGCAAAACTGTACGAGAAACTCAAGCCCTTCTTAATCAAGATTCAAGACAACCTAATATTTTTTTGAAAACGCCAGAAATCATCTGTTTTATTCCCATCTGAGCTAGTATCACAGTATAGCCCTTCTTATTCAAGACAGCCTAATATTTTTTTGAAAATGCCAGAAATCATCTGTTTTATTCCCATCTGAGCTAGTATCACAGTGTAGCCCTTCTTATTCAAGACAGCCTAATATTTTTTTGAAAGCGCCATAAATCATCTGTTTTATTCCCATCTAAGCTAGTATTACAGTGTCTATATATATACTCTAGGTAGCAGCAAACTCGCTTTTCCAAAATCATAGATTACAAAATAGACAGTTTAACAAGATATTAATGATAAAATTATTATGCTTAAGCACATACAGAGAAACTCAAGCTCATGACAACCTGATTCCTCTTTCCTCCAAATGAAGGCGCCAGAAATCATCTCTTTATTCATATCTGAGCTAGTACCCCAGTGTCTACATCATATACTCTACGTAGCAGCAAACTTGCTTTTCCAAAATCATAGATTATAAAATAGACAGTTTAACAAGATATTAATGAAAAAATTATGATGCTTAAGCACATACAGATAGGCATTCTCCAGCTTGTTCATTAAGCATTTGTCTTGTAGACAACATCACTTCTGCCAAGGATGCAGGCGTAGGGAGCCCTCCTGGTCCAGCAACTGAGCGTGTGGCAGCATCAGGTTCTTGTCCTTCACTCCCATGCGTGCCAGCAGCTCGAGTATTGTTGCTCTGGTTTCTGCCTGCTAATAGCGAACAACCATCTCAATGTACCAAAAACTTTAAAGAGCGAGTTCATAGACAATATGAAATACACAGAATACAGACCACCAGCACCAAATTCATGCCTCATATGACTCAAATACTGGGACAAAGTTGTCAAAGAATCAGGAATCACCTGTGGAGACAAAATGTTATATAGTATTAAATCTCCATCAAATAAATACTTGGTACGGAATGAAATTCAAATACAAAACAAGAGGAGAAAAGATCGGAAAAGACAATACAGCTGCATGAAGCCATGAAGTAAAACCAAGAAAGACCTGAAACTTACTGGCGGCTGCAAAGACCCCAAAGGAACTGTAGTTGGAAGTCGAAAAGCACTATGAAGTGGATCAGATTGACCTCTGGTAGTGGCCCGATCAGGTTGCAGTCGTATCGAGTCTGTCATACTGCTAGCACCAGATGTTCTTTCAAATCTTTCCTGGCCAGGTTCCTGTCAAACAAATATTATATGTGAATACTTACTTCAACAGAGAAATTCTGTAGGTATTCAGCTCAAGTCTTTCAGGCCTTGAGTTGCAAAACATGACTTTCTAAGGTCAAAGATACTCGAGATCTTAACATCTCATTGGGTTGAACCATTTGTCGTGAAATAAATTTTTACAACTAAATAGCCTTTAAATAAGATGCCTATACCAGACAAGCTAGAATAGGTGGTCTGTGGTGTTATAAATTACATTTACCCCAATATCAACTCCTTCAATGCCATCTTCAACATTAGGGACTCCAAAAGAACTGAGAACAGCTGATACAATCTGTCATAGAGAAAGATAATTAAGTAGGAATCACTGAAGTTGTATATTATCACACTTATAGAAACAAAAAACTTGTCCAGTTCCATAAATATTTAAATACCCATAGCCTCACCCGATTGAAATCTGGAAGAGCTCCATCTCCTTGATCAGCTATATTAAAGGTTCCAACTACTACACGACGGCCAGTACTTGAAGCGGGATCAGTTGCTGCAAATTATGATGCTGAGTAGTTAACACTTGCTACTTCAAAATTAGTCTTTTATAAACAGACATGATATGCCCAATGAAGTTATTGACTACGAATGTTTTTCAAAATGGATACATCCACACATCAAAATAGAATATATATTTGAGCACGGCAAAGTTTCCTCAACAAAGTGCATCTAACAATCAGAGTGATGAACATAAATCTTGCCTATCAATAGCATGAAACTGTTTAGATCTGATACATTAGAATTGATATTCCCAAACCTAACTTCTCATTTCGAAGTTCAATTCCGAGTTACCAATCTTGACCAATTGACTCAATTCAAATGGGTAGCATTACTAGGTTTTCATCATTCCACGCATTTTGCAACAAGTTAACCCATTTTGCAAATAAAAATTTTCTACCCTGGTTCTTAGATTCCATCTTTCCGAGTTTAAATGAATTATATGGATACACACACATGTATGCAGTTTATACTTTATATAATTAGATTCCATAGCTCACTTGTTAGTTGTTAGTTTTTTAGTTTCATATATTGACTAATCTAATGCACTGAAAAGATGATATTATATGAGTTTTTAGTAGCTTCAAAATATTTATAATGCATCTATAAATTATGATTGTTTAGTTTGTTAGAACTTAGAACTATAAATTGTTATATAAGTTGCTCATAACTTACAGCAAGGCTTGTTTTTGTTCCTTTTTCAAGGGCTGCTGGAACAAGGGAAGCAAAAGCCCCAACTTTGTAAGCCATCACACCCCTACTATTTGAGCCATGCATAACCGAAAATAGGCATAAACACTTGTGTGAGGGAAATTTACCGAAAGGACACGCGTCAGCAGCGGCTCCTCCCAAGTTCTAATTAGTTAGTAGAAGGCTGGAGTGGAGGGTGTGATACCCTGACCTGCACTCCGATGATTAAGTCAGTAGGTGTAGGAGATGATGAACAGTAAGAATATAATAGAGAGTTCGAAGGTCTTAGCTCTCCCAATTTTTTCGTCCCCCCTTACACTGTTCTTCACAGGGTTATATAGACCACCCTTGCCATGGCCATAGGCACCCATTGATGTCCATGCATACCTCGAATCCCTGATGTGTACTTCAGTAATCATTTTAGATAGATCTTCCGGTCATTCGTACTGCACGCGCATCTGCACACAAAAAGAGCAGGCAAAGAGTAGGAACTCGTCCGAGGTGACTGGCATTAAATGCAGCATTAAATGCCATTTAATGCCAAGACAATGTTATTCACCTACCATCGTAGAGGTAGGATCAGTCCCAGGCGACTGGGCAGCAACGCCAGATCTCATTACGTGTTTAGGATACGCGATTGTGGACAGTAAGACGACGGGTACGTCGTCAGAATGAGGACGTGATCGTCGTTCACGAGACCACGGGTCCGTCGTCAGAGTGAAGACGTGATCGTCGTTCACAAGACCACGGGTCCGTCGTCAGAGTGAAGACGTGATCGTCGTTCACGAGACCACGGGTCCGTCGTCAGAGTGAAGACGTGATCGTCGTTCATAAGACCACATTCTCGTCGTTCATACGTCCACGGGCCCGTTGCCGAGGAGACGACGGAAATGAGCTCAAACGATAACACCACACTGAGGACGAGCTCGTTGTTACCATACTTAGGTTTTTACGAAATTTACCCATTACAAATTGCCCCTTTATGATACTTTGAACGTGGTTCAGAGTGTCATAAATATAGCGAAACGTTGGAGGAGAAGATACAACTCACCTTAGAATGATGATAGGTCACATACTCTGTACGCGAAGGTGTAGCGTCGTGCCAGCTGTATTGCGCGTGCCGAAACGTCATACCTCATAAATGTTTGGCAGGCTGCCATCATTATCTTCCGGACGCTTTGCTTTCCCGACGGTTACTTAGCTCGGTCAAAAGACCATCCTGCCCTTCGGGCTGTCTAGACGTGTGGACACGCGTACGGTACAGATCGAGGTCATTATCGTCCTTAGAATTACGGACTGATCTATAAATACCGAAGGCCTGGTACTCCATCTTCTTTACCCGAATTCTTGCATCCCGTTACTCTGCCGGAATTTCTTCTCACCAACGATCTACTGTTCTGGTTTTCTCCCTTCTCCGGCTGTGCCTCCCCTTGCTTCCCAGCTTCCCAAATCCAGTTTCGGTAAGAACCTTCTCCTTTCTTTTTATTCTGTGGTCGTCTTCCCTATATCTCTTCTTTTTTCTCCCTTGTTTGCGACCATGTCTGCCGAAATAGTTAGGATAGACAGTGCCGATGAGGCCAGTTGTTCAGGCAGTGCCCCTCACGGTGTTATCACCGGTGTTTCCAAATCCAAAACCAGACCAGTGGTCAAATACGCACTTGACCACTACAGAACCCTTTTCCAAATTCCTCCTCACGTCCACCTGCATTTCGGGGAAGAAGACGTTCTCCCTGACCACCGCTCTTCCTGTACAATCGTCTACCTCACTCAGTTCGAGGCTGGACTTCGATTTCCCCTCTCTCCTGTCACGGACTCCGTCCTGTCCGCCCTGCAAATTGCCCCGGGTCAAATGCACCCGAAGTTCTACAAGTACATGTCTCTGATAGACAAGTTCAACAGAGACGGGTACAATGTAGATGTCAGGCACGTCTTCCACTTCCGCTTCGTCGTGAAGTATCCCGGGGTTGTTGAGGAGGGGAAGAAGACGTACTTCTCCTGGAGACAAAAATCCAAAGTCCCCGACATCATCTCACACCTCCCCGACGTGGAACGGGATTGGAAGGAGATGCCCTTTGTGGTCTCTGGTGCTTGGAGGGCAGAGACTGCCCGTCCTGTTCCCCACGAATTTACTTCAGGTCTGTTACTATTCAGTCGTTTCCCGTTGTCGGTTTTTTTGAAAACATGCTCCTGTCACATGACTAATAGTATTTTGCTTTTTCTGCAGAGGCTTCTAAGATACACTTCTCCGACCTGTTCGCGGAAGAAGAGTACGCACTCCGGAGGATTCGCAGCGAGAAAGGGGACGCCTACGTCACCTGGAAGCCGTCCTCGACTCGAGAGGCAGGGTCCACTGTAGAAGCAGGGGCCAAATCTAAAAAGTCTCGTCGACAAGCTCGTCCGTCGTCAAAGAGACCGCTCGGACAGGCAGCTGCTCTTGGAGAAGAAGAAGAAATGGCCGACCAATCTTCTCCACGATCTACACAGGCTCCGGCCTTAACTCGTCCTCCCCGCCCTTCTCGTCTATCTTCAGCGGAGAAGAGGGCGGAGAAAAGAGAGAGAGTAGAGGCTCTCAAGGCCCTGACGGCGAAGAAGGCTCGGCGAGAAGCAGAGCACGATCGACGGGTCCGAGAGCGCGAATCTGCCGGGGTGCCATCTACTCTGGCTGCAACAATTGGCGAGGGGAGTGGTGCCCCCGCAGAGGAAACTCCAATCGTCAGCAGCGGCTCTCCCACGGATGCCGTAGCCGCTCCGTCCATTGTGGTAGAGGCGGCTTCCCCCGCGATCGTCCCGGCCTCTGCTCCCTCTCCTGCCGCAAATGTGGCCTCATCTTCTGCCCCTCCTCGAGAGAGGATCACCATGGGGAGCCCCGCCGAATTCTGGAATTCCGTCTTCCCCAGAGGGTACACCCGTCCTACCGTTGCCCATTCTGCGATGGAGCACGATTCTATCGCCACATCGATGATGTTGGCGATGAGGCTCCCAGCGGATATGGCCGCGACGAGGGACATGCACTGGATGGGGATGTTCAGTGCCGCGAGTCGAGCTGTTGCCACGGTACGTTGTTTTTTTTTTTTTTTTTTTTTTTTTTTAATATCTTTCATTTTCTTCCTCTTTCTCTTTAGATGGGCAATATGCTCGCTGGGATGTACGAGGTTACAGCCGACAACAGGCGTACCTCTAATGGGCTGAGGGACAAAGTCCTTGACCTGGAGAGGAGGGGAGCCGAGGACGTGAAACGGCTGAATCACGAGCTGATGTCTGTCAAAGCGGATCTTCGGACTGCCAAAGGCACAATTGCCTCGGCTGTGAAACAGCGGGACAAAGCTCGGGACGAGACCCGTAAGGCACAGGAAGGAGAGAAGGCGGCGGTGGAACAGGCCGAGAGGTCCGTCCTCAGGATCAGTGAGATGGACGAGATCGTGAATTCTCTCCGTCAGCGGCTGGAGACGATAGAAGCCGAAAAAGCAGCATTGGTCGAACAGCTCGAGGAGGCCACGGCCGCGAGGGACAAGGAGGTTGAGGCCGCCAAGGAGGCTTTAACGGAGTCTCTTCGAGCCCACTTCCAGACGGAGATGGAGCGGCTGATCACTGAAGATCGGGTCGAGACGGAGAGAGAACTCATGAACGAACTCCGAGAGTCGGGACGACTGGTAGAGTCTCCCCAACAGTCGAAGGACGAGGCCACTCGTTCTGAGGCTGTGGGCATGGAGATCTCGCCTGGCGAAGAACCCGAGGTACAAGGAAGGGGGCAACCCTCGTCTTCTCTTGGACCATCTCCCGTCCTGCCCGAGGCTCCTGCTGAAATCGCCTCTGCCGATCCTGCTGCTGCTGCTGACGACGTTTCGACCGTTCCTGATGACGCTGTCGTGATCGTCGACGTTGTCGAAGACTGATCCTTCCTCCTTTCCATCCCTTTCTTTCAATTTTGTATCGGCTGTACTCCCGTTCATCTTATATCAATGAAAAATTTCTGTTTTATATGTACCTCCTTTCATGATCACTGTGTTGCAACCGATTGGTCCGGAATAATCATCTCGTTCAAATAAGACATGGCACATAATTAACTCGTGATTGAGTATAAACCTCATAATGAAAATAAGACAAATAGCACATAATTAACTCGTGATTGAGTATAAATCTCATAATGAATATAATTCACATCACTTCTGATAACGGGTCGTTAAAGAAGCGGATTAACACTACGGACGCAATTTGACAACAAGTCCATTTCATAAAGACGAGCTTATGGTAACTCGTGGTGGGACACCATGCTCAGAGGACATTCCATTAGTATAAGCCACCGGTATGCTCAGATGGCAATTCCCTTGTATGAGCCACCTGTGTCCCGTGGTGAGTACCCTGTTCGTGTGAAATGCGCTCGCCGTGGTAACTCGTGGTGGGACACCATGCTCAGAGGACATTTCATTAGTATAAGCCGCTAAGATGCTCAGATGGCAATTCCTTTGTATGAGCCTCCCGTGTCCCGTGGTGAGTACCCTGTGCGAGTGAAATGTTCCTGTCGTGGTAATTCGTCTAGAATGTTTTACAACGTACTGTTATTGGAAAAATTAACTCGTGATAATTCATAACACACAACTTTACTGGAAAAATTGCTTTAAATTCATAATGTTCCACGATTTTTGAATTACATTACCTTGTAGGTCTTTAAGGTAGTACACCCCGGGACTCCCGACACGATCCACGATATATGGCCCTTCCCAGTTGGGACCCAGTTTCCCACTATTGACTTCTCGAGTGTTTTGGAAAATTTTTCGAAGAATGAGATCTCCGACTTGAAGACTCCTTCTCCGTACTTTCTTGTTGTATGCTTTACGTAATTGTTGTTGATAGCGTTTCATCTGAATGCTGGCATCCTCCCGCTTTTCTTCCAGCAAGTCTAAATGAATAGCCATTAATTCGACATTTTTGTTTTCCTCTCCGTGTTTTTTCCGTGAACGTGTTGTTGGCAGAAAGACTTCAGTGGGAATAACAGCTTCCGCCCCGTATGCTAATGAGAACGGGGTCTCGTTCGTAGGGCTCCGTGGTGTTGTTCTGTACCCCCACAACGCATTATGCAATTCGCTGGTCCACTTTCCCTTGGAATCTTCCAGTCTTCTCTTGAGGGCATTCAAAATGTTCTTGTTGGCTGCTTTGGCAAGGCCATTCCCTTGAGGATAATAAGGAGAAGAGAAGATGTGCTTGATTTTCAACTCTTGGCAAAAGTCGGCGATGAGCTTTCCTGTGAATTGCTTCCCGTTGTCAGAAATGATGGATTGCGGGATGCCGAATCTACAGATAATGTGTTCCCACAAGAATTTCTTCACTTCCTGTTCTCTAATACGCGCTAGGGGAACAGCCTCGATCCACCGGGAGAAGTAATCCGTGGCCACGAGCAGAAAAATTAAATTACCGGGAGCTTTGGGAAAGGGTCCCACGATGTCGAGTCCCCAACGAGCGAAAGGCCAAGGTTGAGATACGATGTTGAGTTCTTGAGCGGGGGCATGAATCAACTTCGCATGACGCTGACATTGACTGCATTTTTGTACGTACTTCTGTGCGTCAGCTTGCATGTAAGGCCAAAAATATCCTTGCCCCAGAGCACGATGAGCGATAGTCCGTCCTCCCGAGTGGATGCCACAAATCCCTTCATGGAGCTCGGCTAAGATCGTCTCTACGTTCTCAGGATGCACGCATTTCAAAAAGGGTCCTCCAAAGGATTTACGGTACAGTTCCCCGTCCACAAGGGTATAACGAGGAGCTTTATATTGTATTCGTCTTGCTTCCTTTGTGTCAGAGGGGAGAATTCCATTCTTCAAGTAGGTTGTTATGCCCGTCATCCAGCTCGGCACTTGATTTACGGTCAACACCGTGCGTTGCGTTTGTAGCTCAATAGAGGGGTACTCTTTATACTCAACGAGGATTGTCTTGGGTTCATCAGTCTGTGTCATTGAGGCGAGGTATGCCAACGCGTCAGCATGCCGGTTGTCGTCCCTTCGGACATGTTTGATCTCGAGGACATCAAAGGCCCCCCGTTGTTCTTGTAAAAATGCAGCGTAGCGCCTCATCCGCTCATCCCGACATTCATAGGTACCGTTGACTTGGTTCACCACGAGCTGTGAATCACAGAACACCCGGAGTTTAGAAATTCCCAATTCTCGGGCACTCTGCAACCCAAGGATTAACGCCTCATACTCAGCTTCATTATTGGAGGCAGCATAACCAAGGCCCGTCAGCTTCTGTATTTTAACATGATCAGGGCTGACAAGAACAGCACTAAGTCCCGAACCGCTGATATTAGACGACCCATCCACGTACAAGACCCAATCGCACCACGCCGTCAGTTTGGTTCCGTCTCTAGCCTCTTTTTCCACGACGGGATCCTCCTCCGCATCGTCTGGGAGCTCGTGACGATCGGACTCCGCTGAAGTTTCGGCCTCCTCCACGGGGAAATCGGCTAAGAAGCTTGCAACGGCCTGCCCCTTCTCTGCGGTTCGGGCCTGATATTGGATATCGAACTCGCTAAGCGCCACGGCCCATTTCGACATACGTCCCGCGGTTTCAGGTCGCCCCAACACAGTTTTCAGAGGATACGTCGTAATGACGACGATGGTATGTGCCTGAAAATAAGGACATAACTTTTCAGCGGAAAAGACGAGAGCCAGGCATACCTTCTCCATCCTGCTGTAGTTGGACTCTGCTTTGTGGAATGTTTTGCTGACGAAGTAAACAGGCTTCTCTACGCCGTCGTGACTTCTGAGCAGCACGGAGCCAATGGCTCGTTCCGAAACGGAGAGATAGAGGTACAACACTTCACCAGATTCAGGTACGGAGAGGATCGGAGCGGAGCCTAGATACGTCTTTAAGGCGGCGAAAGATTGGGAACACTCTTCTGTCCATCTGAAGACGGAATCCTTTCTCAGCAATTCGAACAGAGGTCTGCATCGATCAGAAGACTTTGATATGAACCGGTTGAGAGCAGCGATACGTCCCGTCAGTTTTTGAACTTCTTTCCTTGTCTTCGGTTCCGGCATATCTATCAGAGCACGGATCTGCGCGGGATTTGCTTCAATGCCCCGTTGGCTGACGAGATAACCGAGGAATTTGCCCGAGGCGACGCCGAATGTACATTTCTCAGGATTTAACTTCAGATTGAAAGTGCGTAAAATAGAGAACGGCTCCGCCAAGTCAGCCACAAGAGAGACCCGAGTTCGGCTTTTCACAACGATATCGTCAATGTACACCTCCACCGATTTACCGAGCAAGGGTCCAAACATCAGATTCATCAATCGTTGGTAAGTGGCCCCGGCATTCTTTAGGCCAAAGGGCATGACCCGGTAACAGAACAGGCCACGCTCCGTTATGAAGGCCGTTTTCTCTTGATCGTCCTCCGCTAAGAGGATTTGATTATAACCCGAATACCCGTCCATGAAGCTCAACATCTCGTGACCCGCGGTTGCTGTGATTAGTCTATCGATTCTGGGAACTGGGAAGAAGTCTTTTGGGCAAGCTTTATTAACATTAGTGAAATCGATGCAGACTCTGACTTTCCCGTTCTTCTTCGGAACAGCTACTACATTGGCTATCCACTCCGGATATTGGACCTCACGAATGAACCCGTGCCGAATTAACTTATCAATCTCTTCATTGACGGCCTCATGGTACGCTGGAGCGAGTCTACGAGGCTTCTGTTTAACTGGATTGACTACGGGATCAACGTTGAGGTGGTGACAGATGATTTCAGGACGGATACCCGTCATGTCTTCATGTGACCAAGCGAAAACGTCAAGATTCTTCCTCAGAAAATTTATCAACTCCCGCTCTTCATCTGTTGTCAAGCAAGTCCCGATCTGTAGCATTCTTGGCTCGTTCTCCGTCCCGAGGTTGACAAACTTCGTGGGTTCAACAGAATGGTTTACCAGTGATTCACCCGTGCTCTCCTCTTCCACGGACCCGACCTGTAATTGCTATTTGAGCGGGTTGGGTGAGGCGTAATCACACTTCTGCGATGCTAGCTGGTCTCCTCTTATTTCACGTGGTCTGTCCGGAGTGGGGAATTTCAGTACCTGGTAATAAGAAGACGGAACAGCTCTCATTTCGTGAGTCCACCATCGCCCCAAGATAGCATTGTATGGGGACGGCGCGTCGATAACGGAGAACCGGGTAGATAGGGTGATAGGTCCAGCTTTAACTGGTAAGACGACTTCTCCCAGGGGTTGCATCGAACTTCCTTCGAATCCTATCAAGGGGGTCTGTGCAGGGACAAGAACCGCCGGGTCCAACTCCATTTTTGCGAAAGCATGGAGATACAGGATATCTGCTCCACTTCCAGGGTCAATGAGCACTCGCCTGATGTCGAAATCGCCAATTCTCATAGACAGGACAAGAGCATCGTAATGAGGCCTAACCACAGTTGTCATGTCTTGATCAGTGAACGATAGGGCCTGCTCGACTTCCTTCGTCGTCGATTGCACTTGACAAACTTTTGCCACGTGTGATAACTTCCTTACCTTCGCTCGATACTGTTGCTCGACATCTACTTCCGGTGCCCGAGCGCGATGGATGACGTTTATGACTCCCTTCGGTGCTTCTCCGCCTCGGCTCATATGACCAGATGGCTCCCCCTCGTGAGACCGAGTGGAGGGCTCTGTAATATGCCCCTCTTCTCTTCCAGAGTCCACATATTCTCCCAGATAGCCCTCACTGACTAATCTTTCCAAGTATTCTCTCAAGATGCGACAACGATTTGTGAGATGCCCATGGCATTTGTGATACTGACAGTATTCGTGCGCCCTGGGTCCCGTGGTGACGTCACGAACGGTCCGCGCTGGCCATTCGAAGTATGGTTTGTCTTCCATCGTCTTCATGATCGTCGCGGGGCTTGCTGAGAAGTTGACTTGACCACCACGAGACGCGAAAGGACGTCTTTCTGTTGCTCGATTCTCCCTCTCCTTGTAATGCCCGGATTCCTCTCGTCCCTGATTGGCACGGTCGTCCCTCCGCCGGAAATTGGACCGTAGATCCGTTCTCCTTGATGAGTCTGCATCTTGGCGGATTCCCAACGAGAGTCGGTTCGGTTCTCCTTGACGTTCAACGTACATAACTTTTTCCTGTCGTATGCGTCTGCGTGGTTCCTCGTCACTGGAAGATGATTCATACTTTGATCTCTTCCCTCTCTTTGAGGAGGGTCTGCTTCCCCACTCCACAGCGTCTACCCCTCGTGCTCTGGGCCTCGTCGTTGCTGCAATATCTTCCTCCATCCTTCCGTACTTAGAGGCACGGACTATCAGCTCGTCCATCTTGATTGGACAGTCAAGGGCAAGAGACTCGTAGAGCTTGGAACTCTTGGATATGGCGTTCTTGAAGGCCGCTATGCAAGTGCAATCCTCAATCTTGTCGATATTAGAGACTTCATCGGTAAACCGTTGAATAAAATCTCTAAGGGATTCCGCCGACTTCATTCTCATGGCGAAGAGTGAATCTGCGCCTGCTTTCTTCTTCTTGTTAATGATGTACTGGTCAATGAAAACTGATCTCAGATCAGCCATACACCTGATCGACCCTGCGGGTAGATAGCGGAACCATCTCGCAGCCGCTCCAGTCAGGCTGCTAGGAAAGGCTTTGCAGAGGAGATTGTCATCCGGGTTACGGACAGCCATAGCATTCTTGAAATCGGTCAGGTGGTCAATAGGATCTCTCCTCCCGTCGAACTTAACAAAGTTAGGTACCGTGAACTTTGACGGGGTATAAGATTCAACGATCTCCTTGGAGAAAGGGGACGTCTCCTCCTCGTCCTTGTACTTCTGAGCATACTGATCGAGAGAGGCTCCACTTGTCGTTCCTCTGACTCGAGCATTAATCAAAGCTTCCACGTCTTTGAGGGTCAGGCCTGTCTTCAACCCGTCGTCGCTGACACGGAGATCTCGATGTTCAGCACGAGCACCAAGAGAACGAGGGTAGGCAGCTTTCTCAGTAGAAGGAGTGAGAGTGAATCTTCTTTCCAGATTCTCTGGCGCAAACGGCGAGATCGGGGCCGTTCCTCTGGGGGGAGGAGAAGGAGGGAAATTGAGTTTACGAGCTGCAGAGCCCCCTCTAGGAGATTCGTCATCGATCTCCAAGTTTCCGTGCTCCAAAGCATCAAGCCGCTCCTGCAGTGACTGTTGTTGGCTGACTATCTGGGCCAGAGTGGCCTGTTGTTGTTGTAATAGTAACAAGATGGGATCAGATATGGTCATGGGCCTTTCTGGTTGTCCAGAAGATGGGCCTAATGCGAACATTTGCGCGGTGGAAGGGGTGCACGAAATGGCTTGAGGGGGCGGGTTCTCGATGATAGACTGAGGAGTTTGGTTTGCCATGCTGACTGAAAGAAGTGGTGTGTGCAAAGGGTGGTTTCGGTTAAGAGTTTCCCACAGACGGCACCAATTTTGTGAGGGAAATTTACCGAAAGGACACGCGTCAGCAGCGGCTCCTCCCAAGTTCTGATTAGTTGGTAGAAGGCTGGAGTGGAGGGTGTGATACCCTGACCTGCACTCCGATGATTAAGTCAGTAGGTGTAGGAGATGATGAACAGTAAGAATATAATAGAGAGTTCGAAGGTCTTAGCTCTCCCAATTTTTTCGTCCCCCCTTATACACTGTTCTTCACAGGGTTATATAGACCACCCTTGCCATGGCCATAGGCACCCATTGATGTCCATGCATACCTCGAATCCCTGATGTGTACTTCAGTAATCATTTTAGATAGATCTTCCGGTCATTCGTACTGCACGCGCATCTGCACACAAAAAGAGCAGGCAAAGAGTAAGAACTCGTCCGAGGTGACTGGCATTAAATGCAGCATTAAATGCCATTTAATGCCAAGACAATGTTATTCACCTACCATCGTAGAGGTAGGATCAGTCCCAGGCGACTGGGCAGCAACGCCAGATCTCATTACGTGTTTAGGATACGCGATTGTGGACAGTAAGACGACGGGTACGTCGTCAGAATGAGGACGTGATCGTCGTTCACGAGACCACGGGTCCGTCGTCAGAGTGAAGACGTGATCGTCGTTCACAAGACCACGGGTCTGTCGTCAGAGTGAAGACGTGATCGTCGTTCACGAGACCACGGGTCCGTCGTCAGAGTGAAGACGTGATCGTCGTTCATAAGACCACGTTCTCGTCGTTCATACGTCCACGGGCCCGTTGCCGAGGAGACGACGGAAATGAGCTCAAACGATAACACCACACTGAGGACGAGCTCGTTGTTACCATACTTAGGTTTTTACGAAATTTACCCATTACAACTTGTACATAAGAAATCAAGTCCAACTCATTGTAGTCAAAATGTCGCCTAGGCAACATATAGGCCACCACCTCGCTTAGCTAAGACCCCCCCCCGCGGTTGCTGCTTTGTCACCCGGGCACTAAAGCGCTAGTGACAAAGATTCACATAATGTTATATGTTATTTTAAATAAATAGAAAATCGTATGAATGAGCATATAAAAAAAAAATAAGTTACTTAGAAGATTTTGTATAGGGCTTTGGCATCTCTCTCTCTCACTGTCATAGTAACAAAGTTCGGATTCGGGAATTATTCGGCAGGGGTTAAGTTCGAAAAAAAAGGAAAAAAATCGGCAAATTCTGGTTAAGTTCGAAAAAATAAAAATTAATAATTATAAAAAATAAGAACGTGATGCCAACTAATCCATCTACCAATCTATATGTATTGACATCTCTTACTATGTTAACATTTATTCCAATTTCTAAAAAACAAGCATTATGTAAACTCGCAAACTCAAGAAAAAAATTACATAAGGCTTAAGTAAGCTTTATGTAATTTAAGAAAAAAGAACAATTTAGATTACATGTTTGTATATGCAAATCAAATTATTTAAGCAATTAAAAAATATATAAAAACGAGAAAAATAATCTGAATAGATAAAATCAGAAAAACAATATATGAGTATATTTATTTGGCATAACATAGTTATTTAGCAAAATATTGAAATAGCTCAGAATAAATAACACAAATCTTATCTTCTCTTAGTTCAGTGGAAATTCAACAGACTAACCAGCTTGCAAAATTATCTTTTTTCTTTCAGTTCAATCGAATGTAATCAAAATCCTAAAATAGCTTACTCGAATAGAGTTTTTTCATTCTTCTATCAGTTGGCGATTTCAATCAAATGAAGATTTCTCAGTGTGAAATAAGTCTCGAGTTATTAGTAATAATTCTATTGCTAATAGAAAATTCATTTTACCCTCATTTTTATTTTAGAATTCTGAATAAGCATGAACGAATAATTTGTGAGAAATCTTCATTCAGAATAAGTTCGGCATAAGTTCGGAATAATTCGTTCGTTCGGGAATTATTAGCGAATAATTCGTCAATTCGGGAATTATTCGTTAGTTCGGGAAAAAGAAGCCTTTTTAAACGGCACCCCTTAAAAAATGAATAGTTCGGGTACAATTCGGGAATTATTCGAGAACTTTGTTACTATGCTCACTGTCTCTCTCTAAACTATGCTCTTTATTTTTCTAATGGCATTTTGGTATGCTTTGTCTATTATTCTAACCCTTTAGTTTCAACATATATGAATATCATGATTTTTGATAGTTTGAATAAATAGAATTAATTTTAGTCGCCTAGGCATCGCCTAAGTAATGCATACGCAACATCTTGCCTGGGGAACTCTTGTCATCGGGACATTTTGAGTCTTTTGACTACACCGACCCTACTCCTACAACAAGGGAAACTCTTGTATCTAATGTACACTGGAGTCTAGACTCTAGACATCATCAGAGTCAAGAAAATTTCATTCAAGAGAGTTCTGACAGTGTTAACTCTTACAGGGATCCCTATGAAATATGAAGTGTCTCCAAAGTTCAGACCTCCATGCACTTACGAGAAATAACTAAATGAATGCCATATCATACGAGAATAATATCCTTGTATTCAGAACCATAGCAACACTACTTGGGGTGGATCCACATGAATCTTTATTTTTTACAATCAATTTTACATTTTTTTTCTTTGAGTTGTTTTATCTAAAAATGATTCATCGAAACCGTTACGTAAAGATTTCGGCCAGACCGACATGCAAACCTTAGGTCACCTAGAACTTTGAAAGAGCAAGAAACAATCCGCAGTTGCTTGTTCCAATGCAGAATCAGAATACAGTGCAATGACATTTTCCATTTGTGAGTTTCTTTAACTTGGGGCGTTTCCATTAAAAAGCGGTATTTGTGTTTCTACTCCTATATTACCATGACATTGCATTGTGATAACCATGCCTCAACCTATATAGTTACTAAGCCAGTGGAACATGAAAGTGCCAAGCAAGTGGAAGTGGACTTCTACTTCATTTGTAAGAAGATAGTTGTACAGTTAATTTCTACTCCTTATTTTGCCAGTTGCTTGATCTCCTCACCAAGGTTATTGGACCTACAAATCTTCAACCTTCCTTTAATGAACTGGCATGATTGACATTCATGCTAAAACTAGAGGGGAAGTGTTAATGGAAATGATTAGCATGGTTTCCACGTGCCCAAGAATAAGGGTAAATTAATCTTTTTGGTTATGATAAGGGTATTCTTGTAATTTCTTGTATAGGACTCATAAATAAAGTTAATGTGTCTGGGAAGAAGAAATTAGTTCTTTCTCCCATTCTTCTTATTTCCTCTTAAATTGGCATCCATGCTCCAGCTTGAGGGGAATGTTAAGGGAAAAGATCATTGTTGTTAAAAACTTATGCTTTAGGATTTGTATCTACGATTTAAATCAAATATTTAGCCAAACGATCTGAATCCTAGATCTGAATCCCTTGTGGGAAAAATCCTACGATTTCCATTGGAATCTTACGATTAACGGTTTGAATCTTAATCCTACAATTTGAATTGAGAAAAATTGTCATTGTTTCTAGTAAAACAATGTTTACTCTTTTATTATGAAGTTGCAATTTTCTTAACGAAATAATGGATATCATTTTGGTAGTAGTATGCCTACACATTTCAATTATAAAACGACATGTAAAGTAGTTACTGTAGGAAATTATAAATCAACAATACTTTTTTACATGAATATAACCCCAATGGACAACTTAAATGGTGTGCCTTTCAGACATGGTAAGCAAATGTGATACAAAATATAGAAAAGATTTGGTGAATCTTAAAGAAGATATTCAAAATAAGTTAATGTAGGAAAGAAAAGAGAGAAGTGAAAAGTAGTATGCAACGATGTATGGAATATAAATGCTCATAATTTGATGTCAAATTAATATATATATATTCATGACATAGGTGGATAAGAATGAATCGTACAATTTGAATCCTAATTTGAATCAAATCTATCTGCTTAAGATTTTGCGATTCGATTTGGATATAACTATAAAAACAATTAGCTTGGTTTATGTGTGCTCAAGAATAAGGGTAATATTAGTCTTTTTGGTTATGATAAGGATATTCTTGTAATTCCTTACAATTGATTCATTATATAGATAAAGTTAATGTGTCTAGTAAGAAGACACCAATTCTTTCTCACATTCTTCTTATTTTCTATCTAATTAAGATTGAACATAACATACTCCACAAGAGCACTTCTTATATAAGGGCAGTTAATTCATCCACAACAAGAACAAAAGGAAATGGACTTTGGGACAACCTTGTCAGTGCGGAAATTTATCGCCTTTCCGTCCCGGGGCAATCCCTTAGGAGGAATGACGTTAAATGCCTTTTATGGATTCAGCAACTATTTATTTTTAGGAAAAGGTGTTAGGCACCCCTAACCCCAATACATACCCAAATTAATGGGATCAAGCCAATGTAGTTCATGAGCATGCTAACTTAGAGGTTTTTGGATTATAGGAATTTTTTTGGTATTTTAGTTTATTTTTAGTAGTTTAGGCTCATGAATGGAGCATGGGGGAATGGACAAGCTTAACTAGGGTTAGAAACTAACCTAGCCAAGGTCCATGATCTAGAACAACCAAGGACGTGAAAAAAAGTCAAGTGGGTGAACAAGTGAACAACCAAACGGTGTTCCAAGAGCTCCCAAAATAAGATAGGGAAGTGCATTGCTTTAAGCACTATCCCAATTTAGGGGCCTTTGACTTGCTAACACCCCACCCCCCCACACACACACACACACTTAAAGAAGAAGAAAATACTAGGGTAGAAGCTCCTATCTCTCCTTCAAGGTGGTGTAGCAGTAACCCTACTACCTTGGAGAGAGGTAAAACCTCTATCCAACTTCTAGAAAAGTGAACTAGAAGCAAATGAAAATAAGATAAACTAAAGTACAAGAGCAAACTAATAAAGAGGAAACTATATTGAAAAAACAAATAGAAATAAACTCGTAGCCAAAAGAAATAAATTAAAGAAGAACAAGTGATATAAAGCAAAAAGAGAAGTAAAATAAAAGAGGAAAAGGGCCCAACCTTGGAAGTGGTTGAAAATGGGAGACCCTTTCACTACCCTTCTTTTTCAAGGCTTTGGGAACTCAAAGTCCACCAAAGAAGAGAGCTTGTAAAGAGCTCTATGCTTCCCTTTTAGGAAGGTCTCCAAGAACTCTCCTCAAGCTCTAAGCTTTAATTTCCTCTCTTCTTCAAGGCTCCAAGGAAAAGGGAGGGGTTTGGAAGGACTATTCCAAATGGGTATAACTTAGAGCTTCCACCCTTTAGATGGATTTATCTTCTTCCAAAACACCAAAGTATGAGAATTCAAATTCTCAAGGCTAAGGGAAAGAGAAGGAGACAAAGGTTTTCTCTAGAATCTTCAAGAGATTTCTTAAGGTGGTTGGGAGTAGTCTCTAAGGAGGAATATGTTGGGGTATTTATAGAGAATGGTAAGGGAACTTGTCTTCCTTTTACATTAGTGGTTAAATGGGTCCCAAAGGTAGGTTGTAGCTAGGAGCTAGGTAAGGGCTTAGAGAGGGGGTGATCTATACTCTTTTTTAAGGTAGCTTTTTCTTTTACTTAGGAAATGGAATTGAAATAGGCTAGGCTAGGCTAGGCTAAGCTAGGTAGGGGTGAACCAAAGAGGGTGTGGTTTATATTCCTTTTCACAGTAACTGTTTCTTTTACATAGGAAAGGAAATTGAAATATGACAGACTAGCTAGGGGTGAGCCAAAGAGGGTGTGTAGACACTAGGAGAACCCTTGGTTACCTTCTTTTTCAAGAAGGGAAAGTTTGGGGCTTGACACTTACGCAAGAGGGAATATTTGGGATTTGAAGAAAAAGTAAGGAGTCTTTAGCATGAATGGGGAAAATGGACTTAGATCTATGGGTTTGGCCATGGGTTGAGTGGATATGGGTATGTGGGTTTAGTTTTTGGGCTCATGAGTTGTTTTTTTTATCGGTGGGCTCATGGGTTATTAGTAGATGGGTCATGGGCCATGATTAGGGTTTTTGTTTATGGGTTGAGTGGATATGGGTACAAGGTATTAAAGGCTTCGGGTTTACGGTTTTAAGGGCTTAGGAGGAGGGTCCTATGGTTTAAGATGGGGTCATGAAGTTTATGAGGGGTCAATAGTCCTACGGTTTTGGTGAAATGGGGTCTCCGTATTTAAGATAGGGTCCTAGGGTTTAGAATAGTCATAGGGTTAGGTAGGGTATAGGAGATGGTAAGTTTTTTGGAGTCTTGAATAAGAAAAGTAAGGGGAACTTACAGACCCTAGAGTAAAACTACTGTATAAGTGATTGGTCTCTCCACTAGTTGTTCTCACCAACTTACTGTTTCCTCATACATGTCCATAACGATCAATATATCTGCATGAGACTCCTTGCTTCCCTGATATTCACAAAACTATCAGCCCCTAAAACACCCAAACAGTACTGGTTTTGCTGCTAGGTAAGATAGAAAAGTTTCAAAATGATACCCCAACCCCTACAGAGATGAGCTTTAGTGATTCTGTCGCTATATGGGATCGAAGATTCTCCTTTTTGAAACTCCATGGGAACTCTATCATAAGCTTTACTCAAGTCAATTAAAGACGAAGTGCAGATTCTATTCCTTCGTAAGCTTCTTCATTTATTATTTAAGAAGATAACCTCGAAGGTTGATCTCCATGGCAATTATTTTTCTTTGTCCTTATTGCTTGTCTTAATCCAATAGTTCATAGTTTCATCGCCAGCCAGGATAACACAATTTCTCGTCATGCTATCCTCCACTAACATACCATATGGAAAAAGAAAGTCAATAATTTCCAAATAATAAAAAAATTGTTGACAACCTACGACATTAACTGGTTCCAATATTTATGGATGGAAGTCTAAGCATCGAGAAATCTTATAACTTCTTCCAATTATGCCCTTTTTGTGAAATTCTAGTGATGGATTGCCAAAAATGAGTCATGCTTGTAAATCTTTGGAGACAAACATTAAAATACAACAATCATCTTCATTTGCAACTTATGGTTTTGACCTCGGGAATATCTTGAAGCATGTTTCCCACGAGTATAATTGTAAAACTAGGAAAATGGTAGTTAATGGCCACAAGGAGTATATAGTATTCCTTTCAACTTGTTACCCGTCTATCCTTTGATGGCAACCTAAAGTGAAAGTGAGCAATACATGGACAAAACAAGATCTAGAACAATTTGTGATTTAGAGGAGAATCCTCAGGTTTTTTCATTAGTTTTCTAACGGATATGTATTGACTAACCTTGGAAGCAAGGTTTTAAATGCCGATATCGTGGGAAATATTGCACCTTCAAAATGCGATGTATCACATGATATTTTCGAAATGGAGGATATTTCGCCGTTTGAGGGGAAAATTTGGTAAACAGGAAAAATACGAAATACTTCAATGAAACTTCTTTTTTTAAAAAATAAATATAAATGCACACTCATGAATTATAAAATACAAAAAAATACCAAAGTAGATAAGAGATTCAATTGTAAGGGGGCAAAGATAAGCGTTTACAACGACATATGATAATAACATAACACTCATACATTGTTTAATATATCCAATAAGCATAAAAAGTAGAAATATAAACTCAAAAGATAGTGAACAACTACATAGGGGCACCACTGTATAGTGTATACCAAGCAAGGTTTAAAAAAAGGGTTTTGGAAACCGTTATGTAACGGTTTCGGCCTTTACTTATTATTTTTTTTTGCTTTAAAAAAATCCAAAAAATTCCAATAAATAGAAAAAAAATAAAAAAACATATAATAAATGAATAACAAGATTACTTTTAAAGCCAATATGAAGCTCAAAATTTAGAAATAAGAAAATTAGATGAGTCAAGGGTTGAAACATACCCGAAATAAAGAACCTGTCTTGAATTCCTTCAAATCTTTGAATTAAACCCCAAATCAAGTTAATCAACAAAAAAAAAAAGGATTTTAGGAAAAAAAAAAGTACTAAGAATAAGTAGAGAAGAAGAGAGGAAACAAAAATGAGGTATTAAAATGAGTTTAAGGATTTTCGGAACCCAGTCCTACGACCGAAACATTTACGTATCATCGGGCTTAACGCCTGTTACGTAACGGTTTTAGGCATTACGGTTTTGTTTTGGGATAAACAGGTAAAGGTACGGTATTGGGTATTGGAGGCCATTGAAACCTTTATGTAACGGGCGTTACGTAACGGGTTCGGCAATTTTTTAAACCATGATACCACGAGTATTTTATTCCATCAACCTATTATTTTTTTTATTTTCTAATTACAAATAAAAAAATGTGTTGTTAACTGGAATAATTAACTTATTTGTAATTAATCATTTTTTGTAACATGATTATTTAATGGTTATCCATTATATAATTATTTTAAACTTATTTATTTTAATTTTTATGCAACTATTCAATTATTTATAAATATTTTACAACTAAAATACTTTAAAAACAATAATAAATTTTCCTCCCCACAAGTTCTATGCAAATAGCCCCCACCAGGCACCAGATTGAGTTGCTTTAGGTTGATTTGGGTTGATTTTCAAGCAATAGGGAGAGATTTGGATGAAAAACGAGGAAACAAAATCCCAAATGTCCCCTTATGTCGGTTTGTAAACTTATACAGTTCTATAGTCAATTTCCTGTGTGATATTAACGATAAATGTAATAAATTCCATATATCAGCAATATATTGTAAAAAAATATAAACCAAGGATAAATATCTCCCTGGAAAGAGATATTGCAATATATCGGCTGATATATCGCAACTAGCTCCAAAATTTAAAACCATGCTTGGAAGTATACTTATCTATTGTACCATTGTGGATGCAGTTATTATGTCACTAAACTCTAGGAGTATTAACAGTTGGCTTCTATGAAACTTAGGGCCATCCCTCATGGTTCGTGTTTTATCCGGCTTGCTCTTAAGGAAACAATTGCATGATAATCAATTTCAGGTTAGAAATATAACGCCCATAATTCCCGGCACCTTTTACATTATTGATCATGAAATGTTAATCATATTTATGACTTTATGTAGTTGCTTGGGGACAAAACATATTTGGATCTTCACTTGCAAACCATGGACCATTTTCATTGACTAGTTCAACAACCTCCCTCTATGATTTAATGATTTCCGTGTTTTTTCGGGGAATCCCTAAATGGAAGATTTTTTGAGTACTCCCCTCAGTAGGAGAGAGAATTGAAAAATTAAATATTTTATTTTATTTTGATAACAGAAGAATCAAAATTGGACTAATCCAACAGATTGAGATTGCAGTCAAAGAGAGATACGAGGGGGCAGTCATCAAATCAACTATGTTGATTTTAGTTCAATAACTAAATAGATCACTGATAATCAAGACAATGAGCACCTCTAGCGCTTCAAAGAGGAATCACTGGTTCAATTTATAGTGGCCAGTTTGGTGTGAACATGGACTATATAATCCTTAAGAAACCTTTGGATGTTTGGAGTGGAAGTTCCTTCCTGAAGGTTGGATTATGCTCAACTTTGATGGAAATAGCAAGGATCAAAGTCGAGCAGCAACAACTTTGATGGAAATAGCAAGGAGCAAAGAAAGATAGTCAAAGGTCCCAGAAAACCCAACCAAATAGCAAATACTACACAGGATTACACAGGGCCTGCTTGTGATCCCCATGCTGTTGAAGCAGAAACTTAGCCCTCCAGAACAGAAATTCTCTCAAAGTTCTCCTCCATCCTTTAAATCAAGAACTATTTATTCCCAAATACATATTAATCAAAAAGACATGGGTAGGCTATCTTCGTCCCTCTATTATTCGACAAAGATAGGTTATCTTCGTCAAGGCCTGCTAGTCAGCATATGGCCTGCTTGTCAGCATATGGCTTCCCCATGCAATTGATGCAGACATTCAAGGCGAAGCCCTCTACAATACTAATCCTTTCAAAATTCCCTTATCCATCCTTTAACTCAAGGGCAAACGAGCAACTGATAAATAGTTACTAGATAGTTGAGAAAAAAGTCCCATTGTTGGCAATTTTCTTTCTTCTATGAGATCGACATTGCATTGCCAACCATGTTAGGAAGAATTACAGGCTTTTCATATATTAATTCTTATTAACATACAGATTGATTTATTTGTCAAAAGAATATAGATAATTCTTTTCAACTTGCAAAATTCCATCAACGGTTAATTAAGGTTCTCTATAGTAGCTCTAATGGATGTCATCAACTAAAAAAAAAATGTCAGCTTGTGCATCTCTATTTTCCTCAATGGTAAGTTGGTAACTCTTAAGGATTTTTCAGGAGTTCAAAGGAATTAAGACAGGGGGACCCCCTCTCCCCGACACTATTCCTCTTAGTCTCGGAGGCTTTGAGTCAGATGTTGTCTAAAGCAAAAGGGGGGGCATTTGAAGATTTTTCCATCGATCAGGAATAATTAAGTATCTCGCATCTCCAATTTGGTGATGATACTCCAAAATTCTGTGGAGCCTCATGTTCACAACTTGTCAATCTTAGGTGTGTGTTGCATTGCTTTGAAGTGGTTTTGAGACTCAGGGTTAATTTAAGCAAGAGTGAAATCTTGAGGGTAGGAGGAGAGATACCCCATCTAAATTTGCTAGTTCATTGTTTAGGTTGTAGGACAGGCTCCCTCCCTTCCAGCTATCTTGGTCTCCTTCTGGGAGCCTCTTACAAAGCCAAAACAGTCTGGGATCTAGCCATTGAGAGATTCTCTTCCAGACTAGTAGGTTGGAAATCAAGCTTCCTCCCCAAGGGAGAGAAAAATTAACTCGTGTCAAAAGAACCCTTCGGAGCCTCCCTACCTATTTCATGTCCATCTTGTCAATTCCAAAATCCGTAGCCATGAGCCTTGACAAATTACAAAGAAAACTTCTCTGGAATGAGAGAGGAGACAAAAGGAAATACCACATCGTAGACTGGAACCAAATTTGCAAACCCTTAAGTGACAGTGACCTTAACCTTGTTCCAATTAGTAAAGTCAATAAGGCTCTCTTGGGCAAATGGATTTGGAGGTTTGGTGAAGAGCGGAAGAGTCTTTGGAGGAAGGCGATTGTCGCTAAATATGAAGAAGTTTCTTGTTAGAGGTCGAAGGGGGTCAGAGGATCACATGGAGTAGGACTTTGGAAAGGTATCATGGATGTAGCTAAGCTACTAGACCACTGTATTAGGTTTAAAGTAAGGAATGGTACTAAAATCCAATTTTTGGAAGATAGCTGGAGTGGTCACTAGATGCTTAAGGATGATTTTGGTAACATCTTTCTCCTTGCACTAAACAAAGAAGCCTCGGTAGACAACTATGTTAAGAGGGTGGGGAGTGAGTCAATTTGGTGTCCCCGATAATGGCGGGACCTAAACGATTAGGAAATTGAAGATTTACAACGTCTTTTGATTTGATTGAGCTCATCTCCCCATGTACTCAGGGTACAGATTGTAGGATATGGTCTAGAAGCAATAATGATCAATTTTCAGCGAGATCATTCTTACAGTCCTTTGCCCGGTTACCTGCATTCTCTTTTCCTCATAGGCTGCTTGGGCTACAAGTGTCCCATCCAAGGTATCTTTCTTCTTATGGTCCGCAACTCTAAATAAGATTCTTACTACAGATCATTTAAAGAGCATAGGGTGGAGTATGGTCAATCATTGCTACTTGTGTCTGACTGATGAAGAGACAGTAAATCACTTGATCCTGTCACCTGCACTGTCCAGTTGACTTTAGGATTTGGGATTTTTCCTGTCTCGATTAGTGTGGAGTGAGTCTTCCCACTCTCCTTCTTGGGGCTGTCAACAGAGTGAATTCAGAGTGGATATAGGTATGTCTGAATTCAAATCCATTTACATATCCGACTATCTGCATTCGAATGTATATCCGGCGGATAGTGAAATATGGTATTTGTATCCAACTCTAAATTTAAAGAAAAAAATGCAAGAAAATATTTAAAAATATAGATTTTATTTTTTTTAAAACAATAAATTAATATTTTATCTTCATTTATCTTAAAAAATAACTTAATGTCTTAAATTATATAAAAAGTATATACTTTCTAAGGTTATTTTAATTTTGTAAACTTATACTATTTTAATTATATATATGATAATATATTACATAATTAATAATTGGTTGGATATTTATCGAATCGGATATTCCAATATCCGTATTCGTATCCGATTATAAACGGATAGTAAGATCACTATTCAAATTCGCTCCGCCAAATACATATTCGAATAAATAATTGCTTAATCGGATTCGGATAATTATTGGATAGTTGACAGCCCTATTCCTTCCTCAACTCTTATCGGGTTAGCAATTGTTGACACTGGTGGGTGCCAAGGAAGCAATTTGGATTTGGACTACGCTACTTGGAGCTATTTCTTGGGGGGGGGGGGGTGTTGGAAAGATACCTCTTCTTTCAACCCTCCTATTTTAGCTCATATTCGGCGCTTGATTGCGGAATGGTGTTCCATTAGTTAGTTGAGAGGGTAAGTAGGGGATTTTGTTGTGAGGATTTCCATTCCTATTCTCGTTCGCTTATATGTTTACTTTTTGTATATCTTCATGTTAGTTCCTTTCAGTTTACCCCTCTCTGTAAACTGCTGTTACTGCTTTTGCTATATTAATATACTTGATTTTTACCAGAATAAAATAGACTATTAGCACTTACTAGAAACAATATAAGATCATAAACGGAAAGTAAAAGATCAGATTCCTCACTTTTGCTTGGCTGCACCTCCAATGAAGCCCCGAGATGGGTAAAAAGATATTAACTTACCTCATGGTTGAGTGGAAGTACCTCTCAAGAAGGCCCAAATCTCACGCTACTGTAGAGGTTTGGTTGCCAAGCCCTTGTCATCATGTTAGGAAAAAAAACTCTAAAGTATAGCTTGCTAACTCTGGAAGTTGTCCCTTGTCCCAACTCAGCAGCCAAAACAGTCAACTGAACTAGAGAGTTACGGGAATAGCTTATTGAGTCACCCAAGTCAAGCAGAGCTGACTCCTATTCTTGCCAAGTCAAATTGATGGGAGTTTCAGGCTGAGTAGGTTTCTCACTCTTTGACTCCCCACAATATCCGAGTCTTTCAGTTCCCCTAAGTGACTAAGTCAGAGACATCACTTGAATATAAACTCAAAACCAAAACCGCAAGTTGCGTTTTTCTTTTTCCCTTTTTTGGTCAATTGATCCCCAAAGCTATATCCACAGACCTCATAACCACAAGAGAGGCACTGAGCAAGAAAGAATCAGTTTTTAGTATAAAGAGCATCAGTTTTTCACACTCTTCATCTCCTCGCATGTGCTCAAGTATTAGACAATTAAGCTTACATTGGTGCTCGATCCGACGAGCAAACAACGACTTAGGAGAGTACCTTGCCTGAGATTGGTCCTTTGCTCTTATTTTCATGTTTTGAGAAATGTGTACCGACTCCCTTGTTTTCTTTTGTGGAGTTTACTGCTTACTAAACTCTTTCGTATGTACATTACTAGTTGTCCTTCCTATATGTATAACATGCTATCCAACCTACAACTCATTATCTGCTATCCAGCCTACAGTAGATATGAAGGCTTGAATTTTCAATTTTCCCAGTCTCAGTTAACTTTTATCCCATCCCCAACAACCTAAGCACCTTATTGAAGCACTTTAGCAGAAAAAGAAAAGCAGGCAACATGCAGAGAAGAAAACAATGCCTGAGAAGGACTTTTTTATAACCCATTTGCACGGGATTACATAAAGCATGAGGATGAAACAGTATAACATGACAAAAATACCAAGAGACCCTACTGCAAGAAATACTTCACATTAGAAGGTGCCACTACTACCAAAACGGAACAAGCTTGGCTTTAGTTTAAAACATGACCAAAGTACAGCATGCATTTTTATTATTTATTTTTTATCAATTACATCATGTATTACATTCAATATTAGAACTTGAAGAAGAAGTTGATAAACATTCTTAAAGCGTAGCAAACCTGGATGATCAGGTAAGCTCTCAGATGAAGGGGGAACCGGTTGTCTGACAACCAGATGCAAAGTGTGACCGTCTTCCACATCTAAATTGAGTTGATTAAGAAACTCAAGTTCCAATTCAGTGCATATAAACAGTCAAAAGAAAATAACATTAAGAACTGATTAGAGTAGAAAAGCCCGACATGATGAGGTAACAAGACAGTATGTCAAATGCCAAAAACAAATTACTCCAAGACAGTGTAGTCAAGGCGTCCAAGCGACGCCTAAGCGATAGGGGGTTCCCTATTATTTATTTTGTTTATATTATATAAGAATTAAAGAGTGTCTGCCTAGATCATGATCTAGGCGATAGGGGTCCTGGCTAGGCGAGGCAGTGGCATAGGTGTTGCCTAGGCAACATTTTGACTACACTGCTCCAAGAAGCTACTAAGTTAATATCTCAAAGGTGTTGAGAATGCACGATCGTGTGGCTGATGATTCGACTTCAAAGAATAACAATAATAACTCAAAGAGCAGTGCTAGCCCTACTCTCAGGCCTTCCCTACTCTGAGTACTCTCAGCCAAAAACTAACACCCATGACCTGTCCTTGCTTTCATCCAAAAACCAGCACCTGTCCTTGCTTTAACAGGTGTTGGTTTTAGGCTGAGAGTAGGGCTAGCATGCCACATGACGCAAAACAACATGGCAGATCAAGTATCCAAGATTTAATACACTTTAGGTACAAGAAGTAATGGTGTGCAACCTAGGTCATTGGAACCCACGTCGAAACATGCTCTCCCTAGATGTAAATGATAAAAGGAGCATTGCCTGGATGCTTATATCACTGTAAGGAGCATATTTCCCATTACCCATAAACAACAATTAGCCAGCACAGTGAGGAAATTTTGAGGTTGAAGCTGGAGAAATGAAGGAACATTTGAGAAAAGAACCACACAAAAGGAGGAGGGGGGAGGGGAAGGCAAATTAAGTCAAAAAACCAGAAACAAGCCAATGAGGTTGAAGAGGATTTGCACCCCACGAATCCCAAAACAACACCATGGCTAACACTATTACCAGCAGTTTATTCAAAAGATGAACTAGACAGAACCACAAGAATGTTGTTAAACTAAAAAGGAAGGTTTAGGCAAACAATAAGAAACTGTTGCGGCGGTGATGGAAAGATAAATCATCATCCTTTGGACCAATGGATTTCTCAAGCAAGTACTGCATTTAGTATAGTACACGGTAAAAGTTGAGGAATTTTCAAGTAATAGCCAAAGGTTTGGCAATTTAGT